>CM037864.1:41780513-42008745 GCA_021292105.1 Anadara kagoshimensis
TATTTTCACAAATTTTGGAAATTTGGCTACTAATTATTTCAAATTTGTGGAAACCTAGATTATTTGCAAATATTTCAATACTTTTGAAGTTTTTCTCACTTTCAAAAAATTTGAAAGTTAATATTAGTTAAATTGCCATTCCCTTGTATTTTTGACACATTTTGAATACAATTTGTAATATTTCAATATCAACGTCTGTGATTTTGCTTGCCTCTAATAAAGTGCAAAAAATATGCATTAATACAATTCTTATAATTTCTTACAAAAATATTAATTTTATTTATATAATTTGCTAAAATATTTTACTATGTAAAAATACAGAGATGTGCAAGAAGTATTTGAACACTTTGTAAAATCCTTATTTATTTCATATAAAACCATATATTTTTTAAAAAAAATTCAAAAGTTTATTTCTTGGTCAATTACCATGAATTTTTCACTGTTAAATGTAAAATTTGTTGTAGTTTCTTACAATAATTTTCAAAATACTGTCCATCTTGTAAGTCAAGAAAACATAAGGTGAACAGAATGGCATAGTAAATTTTTAACAGTCCATGATTATATAGTAATTTCAATTTTAGAAATTTTAGCCACTAAAGCATCACATGGTACAGTAACACACAAAACCAAATGCATGTTTATATTAATTTTCATCAAATTGATGGTGGGGGGGGGTGCATTTTAATGATTTTTATTTGAGACAAGGAAAAAAATTCAATTAATATCCTGAAAAGTATTTACTTCGGGACTGATAACTGCCAAATTGGGAAGTATCGATTTTTGCATTAAAGTAGAAATAATTTGAAATTACCTTTTTTGCATATAAATATACACTAGTCGATGGAAGGACTTCCTTTGAGCACCTTTAATTTCAACTTAATAGGCCTAAAAATGACGGAACTTAACTATTTTGGACATTTCTGTAAAAAATAATTTTTCAAAAATTTCGCATAGAATGGGGGTGGGTACAAGTCTTTAATATTTATTACAAATAATATTTTAATATAGAATAGACACTTCTTAATAATGGAGTTTGCTATAGGGTCTGTATATAAATATAATATATAAAATAAGAACATAGACCAAAACTTCAGTTAATGAAAAATGTGCACATTTCCCCCCAATAAAAAACTGGCAACAGGCAAATATTGAAAATCTAAAGGCATTAACAAACACTTGACATTTCTGATGTGATAAAGTTTTTTTTTCTTTTGGGGGGGGGGGGGTAATCATCCAAATAGAATTGATCAACTTAAAAAAAAACATGCTGAAGATGGCCTGTGCCTGTGGATGTTAATGACAAGAAATTGAACGATCAGATGGCTCTTTCCAATCATAATTCATCTTACTTTTGACATAACATCTTCATCCACATCCTGCTCTGGTTCAGCCCAATCAACTGCAATTTGATGACCCCACAACTGAATTCTTCCTGGAATCAGTTTCCGTCTTGCCATTGCAGCATCTCTGTGACTTTCATATTCAACAAACGCAAATCCCCGGTTTTTGGTTTTATCAACAGCACTCGGATACACAATAACGTCAACGACACCTTCGGTCACTTTGTTCATTTCTTGCAGAATTTCATCCCTGCCCTTATTTTTTGGAATCCCCCCAACAAATAATCTACAATTGTCAACTGACATGCACACTCCTAGCAGACGACTTTTTCTGATTTCAAAATTGTTCAACTTTCTCACAGCCTCCTGTGCATCATGTTTACTTGTGTACATTACAAATGCATATCCTCTATTACTTCCCGAAAAGTCCATCATCAACCGCAGTTCATATATTTTACCAATCTTCTCAAATATGGGTACCAATTCATCTTCATAGCAGTCTCTCGGAATTTTTCCAACAAAAATTTCACATCCTCGTGGAGGGGCAGGTCCTTTCCAATCAGGACATGGTCCATATTTACGTTGTCCATTTTCCTGTACCATGGAATAACCTGTCCTTTCCATTAGTTTCAAAAGGTTTTCCTCATTGGGGGCACCTGCAACTCCCTGTGGAATATTTTTTTCCTCCATGATGCGTGATGATTAGAGGTTTTCCACAGTCATGCCGATTTGGCTAAGCAGACGGCTAATATTTTGACCGATATTCGGGGTCAAAGATTCCCGGCGCATGCGGTGTCGAAGTGAAATAGACTCACGTGCTGATAAGAGAAAATTCAACTCCAACATTGATTGGTCGAATGTTATGTCACGTGATATAAAGTGATGGTCGGTGTAAGATCAAAGTCAATATTTCACCTGTAAAATTTACGATATGATGATAAACTTGTAAATGTAAGGGGTCTTATCAGCATTTTATATTCATATTGAATAAACGTTTGCTGGAGTTAGCTTTGACATGTGTATTAAGGTTCTGTTATCAGTAGAATTAAAGCTAGGTGGTGTTTTAGGACCAAAATGTTTAACACGTGCTTACCTGAATGTAGGCTTCCGCATTTTCATGTAACCATTTTCTTGAATAAGATTCAAAATTTAGGATTTAGGGTGAGAATCCATGACTGTAACTGAAAGTTCGACCTTGGATAAGATGTTTACGGGTGTTCGAACGTTAAAGTTTTAATTCCATAATCTTGGGGGGGGGGGGGATATATCAAATTAATAAAAGACCTGGTTTAGAACTTTTTTGTTAAACCTTTCTACCGAGATCAAAGCTTATTTGATGTTATTATTAATTTTGGTTAAAACAGTGTCTCTGGTTTATAATATATCCATCACATCAAGTTACAAAAAACTCGATGACTGTTTTTTAACTGAGTTTATAATATAGTGTTAAGTCGATGATAGGATTTTTTCAACGTGATGGAAATGAGTTTATTTAGTCGAATTCCCCCGATATACTGACCCCTTACTCATTTGGTTTACAGAGCAGTTTACACCAGTATATAAATTGTAAATTGGCCTTACTACGAGATATTTGTTTATTTTCTTATTACCTATGCCAAAACCTAGACGCTAATAAAGTACTTGATTAGGTACGTACAGATCGAGTCTTCTTGGTGAGTGGACAGGTGTAAATATTTGAGCATAATAAATTCTTAATATGTGATTGTTTTTCAGATTACACTATTTAGATATAGAAATAAATTTCGTTTGTGACAAATTCCCTTTTTCCCGATCTGCTGATCTAAACAATATTAACACGATCAAATGACACACTTATGATTCATCACTAAAGTACTTATATTATTTTAATTAACATCTTTTTGTTTGTTAGTTCTTGACATAGATTTTATAATATTACTGAAAATTAGACTTTAATCTCTTGACCCCCTCCCATGGCTTTGTTCGCCAGTGTAAATCCACCCCCGCAAATTCACTTAGTAATTTTGCAATTAAAATTTTGCTACTTTTGCATGCATTATTTCATGAAAAAATCATAAGTAGCACTGGCCAAATTTTAAAAACTTTACTATCTGCAATTCAAAATACATGTATATAATCTTGTACACAAGCGCGCAATATGTAACAACCGCGAATTGAAAATAGATTTCACCCAACGAAGAAAAATAAAAGAAAACCAAAAAATTCAATTCTTTTCTCTTAAATATATATAATTAAATAACGGTGAAGTGGAAAATCAATATTATTATAATTGTTTAGATACCATTTGTACATTAGTATCAAAGGGATTTGGCGACAGATTTTCGGAGATCTTGAAAAAATCCAACTGTTTCTAAATCTATTTTTTTTTTTTTATTTTATTAAAATAACACAAGTTATGATAAAACACATAACCTAAACATTGAAGTATTCGACGTCGGTTTACTTTTTTAATCGCTCCCTTTAGTAAATTGCGTTGACCGATTCTCTTTGATGTGGTTTTCTATATTAAAACATGCAAGCGTGTTTGACTATTTCCCGTGTGTAAAAAGTTTTTTTCGTGCCAATTGGTCTTTTTATGACACCAAGTCTTTGTATACAGTAAATTAGTTTTTTAAAGTTTTTTTTAAGTTTCGAAAATTCGACTTTAATCTCGACATTTTGAGGTTTGAAGTGGAATATTTGATTTTTATCTGGGGCGAAATGTAAGCGAGATTTTGTTTGAATAATCTAGCTATTTTATCAACCAAAGTAAAAAAAAAAAAAAAAAAAAAAAAAAAAAACAGTACCAGGATTTTATTCCTAATGATTGATTGAATAGGGGTTTACGTCCAGTTAATAATAGTTGATATATATCGAGACGTCACCAGATGTAGATGAAGTGGCAGAAAATTTGAGATTTGCAGTGCGCTCAGGACATGTGCAGGGGATTCTTTAACGTGCCATCGGTTTTAAGGTCTTTTCCAAAGGACCCAATGACTTATATTTCTGAATGCCGAATGGTAACCACTGCGGTAGCTCAGATGGTAGAGTGCTCGCTCCGTAAATGGGAAGTCGTAGGTTCGAGCCACGACCGGGTCTGACCCACGACTTGAAAGTGGGTATTGGTTGTTTTTCGCCAAGCACTCGACATTACGAAATGAAAGTCACGGTTCTTTCGGATTGGAACTTAAAATAACCAGGTCCCATGTCACGGTGGGGTTGGCACGATAAAGAACCCTGGTGTATAATGCCATCAGCGCAACGCACAGGCAAAATTCCTGCACCTTCGCCTATAGCTAGCGACGTCTCGATATAAGTGCAATATTCTTGACTGGGACATTAAACACCATTACTTTAAACTGCCAACTTTACTCTAAATGTCGAACGCTTGGCGAAAGAACATTCACTATTTCCAAATCTGGGTCAGACCCACCCGGTTGTGAACCCACGACCTCCCACATACCCGGTACGTATTCCTAACTTGTGAAGACTATCCGTCAACATTTGCATTTTGAATTTAACTCTAACATGTTACTGACTGTCAGAGTTTTCAATGCATTATTTTAATTGCCATGTGCTACTTTTTAATACATTATTAAAGTACCACACGATCACCGACGATTATTGTACATTACATAGTTGTTTCGCAAATCATCATTCTCTAATTTTGGAATTTGTGTCATCTTTGTGTGCAGACGGTGACCATTCGTAATCCCGATATTTATCTATAAAGAGTCAAGGTCACACACTTCCATTTGTATCAAGCAGAATTACCAGATTAGGTTTTTTTGTTGAGAAAATGAGAGAACTAATGGTTTTATCTGTTATTTCGTTACCCGTTAAAGGTGTATATAAGCTTAAATACTAAAGGAAACAAGTAAATTCAGTGAATTAGGACCCCTGACAGTAGGTTATTTTTGTGATTTGCGCTTAAGTTTTAGGACAATAACTCCTAGAAAAATGAACAAACCAACTCCGGTTACCGATATGCACATCTCCTATCAATGTTGATGCTTTGCTCCAAGATTCATGAAATAGTGCTTCATAGTTTTGGAGATTTTGCACAGACAAGGATTTCGGACGGACGGACGGACAGAAACTCGGATTTAATATCCCCATTTCTTCAAAATACGGAAAATAATAAATGGATTACATGAAGATATAAACGATACAATCATGAAATAATACCTAATGAAAGAAGCTTTACCACAAGACTTCAGTTTGTTGCAACAGTGCAGCCAAAGTTCAATTGTTTGTTTTACATTTTAAATTATATATGGTTCCCATGGAAACGGCATGTTAAATACGTGTATTTCGTTAACATCGAACGCGAACTAAATGAGTCAATTACTAATGAGCCCTAATTCATAATTTTATTTAAATAACTCATCATCTATTGCATTTGAAATGTCACTACTTCAGAAAATTGCTGATAATTGACTTTGATGACTTAGGACAATACGTATATGTCAGAAATAACAGTGACGAAGGTCTAATCTATACTGGGAAGATGGACAATACCCGCATAAGTTTTGGGACGTTAATGTTGATTCTTATTGGGAGTGTATTAATTAACGGTAAGAAGGAAGTTCCATATTTTGTAAACTATGTATAGGGATGAGATGTTAGATGAATATACCGATGTTGATTGAAAACGACTACCACAGTCGCTTTCATCCTAACTCTGATATAGGTAGCTTTGCTTCATTCAAAGTGGTTCCAGTTTATTCAAGGTTTCTTGTCTCCGTGAGACAACTGTCTGTCTGTTTTGTGTTGGGATACGTTGTTTTCTAATAGGGTGTCATATCCATTGTCTTGAACTCTGAATATATTGTTATGCAACTGGATGACACATTATTTTGTATGCACCTATAGTCTTTTTACATAACGTTTTTGGCAAATATAGTAGTTTAAATGCCGAAAATGACTCTTTCAGTAGTGTTGGTTACCCTGTTGTCAAACTGAAACAACCATGACATAAATTTATTCTAAGCGGTAACATTAATTAACAGACAGCGATTCCCGTTTCTGTATGTTATGTTTGCTGTTTCATTGCCTAGTTGTATTGAATGTGGAACGAAGTAGGGGATACGTGTTTGCTGTTTAATTGCCTAGTTGTAGTGAACATTGAACGAAGTAGGGGATACATGTTTGCTGTTTAATTGTCTAGTTGTATTGAATGTTGGACGAAGTAGGGGATACGTGTTTGCTGTTTAATTGCCTAGTTGTATTGAATGTTGGACGAAGTAGGGGATACGTGTTTGCTGTTTAATTGTCTAGTTGTAGTGAACATTGAACAAAGTAGGGGATACATGTTAGCTGTTTAATTGCCTAGTTGTAGTGAACATTGAACGAAGTAGGGGATACATGTTAACTGTTTAATTGCCTAGTTGTAGTGAACATTGAACGAAGTAGGGGATACATGTTTGCTGTTTAATTGCCTAGTTGTAGTGAACATTGAACGAAGTAGGGGATACATGTTTGCTGTTTAATTGCCTAGTTGTATTAAATGTTGGATGAAGTAGGGGATACATGTTTGCTGTTTAATTGCCTAGTTGTAGTGAATGTGGAACGAAGTAGGAGATACATGTTTGCTGTTTAATTGCCTAGTTGTATTGAATGTGGAACGAAGTAGGGGATACGTGTTTGCTGTTTAATTGCCTAGTTGTAGTGAACATTGAACAAAGTAGGGGATACATGTTAGCTGTTTAATTGCCTAGTTGTAGTGAATGTGGAACGAAGTAGGGGATACATTGGTATGGCGGGAATTGTCGATTGTCAAGTATATTTCTTGACATTACCTACTGGTGGTTCTCGTCTGAAGCCCCAATCTTTGGATTTCATTAGGCGTTGTTGTTGCTGACGATGATGTTGGTGTTTGCTGGAAACTGATAATACAAGTTAATTATTTGACGATAAAGAAATCATTTCATGATTAAATAAACGTTACTTGCTGCTGTGTAACAACTCCTAATGAAGTCCGACGCCTAATGAAGTCCGGACTTCATTAGGCGTTGACAATTTCGACGCCTAATGAAGTCCGCAGATTGGGGCTCCAGATGAGGAGACTTTTTGATATTACCAAAAAAAGTCTCAAAATTTTACGACTTCGATTTAGACCAACTAGCAACGTACATTCAGGCACATACATCGTGTGCTTTTTCCAACCGTACCACACCCCCGCAAAAATGTTTAGGGGGTATTTATACGAATCACCCTGTCCGTCCGTCCGTCCGTCCGTCCGCCCGCCCGTTCGTCAAAATATCGTGTCAGCTTTGCATATGTAGCTTCCATGTCTATCAATGGATTTTGATCAAACTTGGAACCAAATTTATTTATTGTCCGTCTGTCCGTCCATTCGTCCGCCTGGACGTTGGGAAAGGGAGGTATTTGTCTCTCCAAAGACCGTTATAGTTTTAACTCCTTTTGGGGAGGCATAAAAGGTACCAATCGAGCATTATCGTTTAATTAATTGTAATCTAAGAATTTTACGGATGCAACTTGATTGATTGATTGATTGACGGACGGACGGACGGACGGATGACTGACTGACTGCTTGATTGATTGATTGATTGATTGATTAATTGGTTTGTTGAATGGGTTTTTTAGATCTAGTCAAGAATATTTACTTATATCGAGACGTCACCAGCTATAGATGAAATATTTGAAGTTTTTACCTTTGAGGTGCGTACAGTGTACAGGGAGGGTCTCCAACGAGCCATACTTTCTGCGATACATTGTTATCATGTGATGCATTGGTTTATCAAGTCTTTTCCGAAGAACCCGTGACTTTCATTGCTAAATGCCGAGCTGCACATGTAAATAACATTAGCAACACTCTGCTATTGTTTTGCATTTTACAATATTTTAATCTTGCGTGCATTACCATGCATGTAATAAGGTGCCCAAAATATAATAATATTTATTTATTTATTTATTTATTTATTTATTTTTTTATTTATTTATTCTTATTTTTATCTATCTTCTCCGCTAAATTTCTCAACAAGGTTTCTTAGAATCCATCATACGTACATGTATATGAAATCAAATGTGATTTTCCCCCCCAAACTCCCATGTTTACTTTTTCATGTGATGAATTTCATTAAGCTTCGAGGCAACAACACGGCTAACGATGTCCCATACTATTTCATCCGTTTTAATCATAGTTTTTGTGCAACAGATATATTTATTTTTATCATGAAAAAAAGTTTTGCAGTGGACTTTATATCAAGTGTTCTAATGAGTTAAAAAGCGGAGGATCGTTGATATAGACAATATCTTGTTAGCAGTATTAGATAAAGTAGTAGTATACCTTTCTGAAGCTGAACTTCATTAGGCGTCAGGGTAACATAACGCCTAATGAAGTCCCTTACTTTATCTTATCACATAGTGGACTTCATTAGACGTCGAGGTAACTTAGCGCCTAATGAGGTCCCTTACTATATCTTTTTACAAAATGGATTTTATTAGGCGTCGAGGTAACTTAACGCCTAATGAAGCCCCTTACTATATCTTTGTACATAGTGGATTTCATTAGGCGTCGAGGTAACTTAACGCCTAATGAAGTCCCTTACTATATCTTATTTCAAAATGGATTTCATTAGGCGTCGAGGTATCTTAACGCCTAATGAACCCCCTTACTATATCTTTGTACATAGTGGATTTCATTAGGCGTCGAGGTAACTTAACGCCTAATGAAGTCCCTTATTATATCTTATTACACAGTGGACTTCATTAGGCGTCGAGGTAACTTAACGCCTAATGAAGTTCCTTACTATATCTTATTACACAGTGGACTTCATTAGGCGTCGAGGTAACTTAATGAAATCCATCACATGATAAAGTAAGCATGGGAGTTTGGGGAAAAAATCACATTTGATTTCATATACATGTACGTATGATGGATTCTAAGAAACCTTGTTGAGAAATTTAGCGAAGATAGATAAAAATAAGAATAAATAAATAAATAAATAAATAAATAAATAAATATTATTATTTTTGGGCACCTTATTACATGCATGGTAATGCACGCAAGATTAAAATATTGTAAAATGCAAAACAATAGCAGAGTGTTGCTAATGTCATTTACATGTGCAGCTCGGCATTTAGCAATGAAAGTCACGGGGTCCTTCGGAAAAGACTTGATAAACCAATGCATCACATGATAACAATGTATCACAGAAAGTATGGCTCGTTGGAGACCCTCCCTGTACACTGTACGCACCTCAAAGGTAAAAATTTCAAATATTTCATCTATAGCTGATGACGTCTCGATATAAGTAAATATTCTTGACTAGATCTAAAAAACCCATTCAACCAATCAATCAATCAATCAATCAAGTTGCATCCGTAAAATTCTTAGATTACAATTATTTAAACAATAGTTCTCGATTGGTACCTTTTATGACTCCCCAAAAAGAGTTGAAACTATAACGGTCTTTGGAGAGACAAATACCTCCCTTTCCCAACATCCAGACGGACGAACGGACGGACAGGCGGACAATAACTTTGGTTCCAAGTTTGATCAAAATCCATTGATAGACATGGAAGCTACATATGTAAAGCTGACACGATATTTTGACGTACCGACGGACGGACGGACGGACAGGGTGATTCGTATAAATACCCCCTAAACATTTTTGCGGGGTATGGTACCGTTGGACAAAGCACACGATGTAAGTGCCTGAATGTACGTTGCTATTGCTAGTTGGTCTAAATCGAAATCGTAAAATTTTGAGACTTTTTTTTTGGTAATATCAAAAAGTCTCCTCGTCTGGAGCCCCAATTTGCGGACTTCATTAGGCGTCGAAATTGTCAACGCCTAATGAAGTCCGGACTTCTTGTCGTTTTGTCATGGAAGTCTACCACGGGTGTTGTTTCCCGTTGCCACGGTTGTATGAACTTTGCTTCTAATGTTGTTATCGAGAACGTCTTCTAGGTTCAATTGTTCTGTTTGCGGTTTGACTTGTTGTTTGTACTGATATATTGCTTTTGAGGTTTTTTCCCCGAGATTAAAACCTTTCTGCTTGTTATAACTTCCAACTGCTCCACTATTGTTTGACGCATTGCTGTGAACCTTGCTCCCGTGGTTTCTGTTATCATGATTAAAATCTATCTTGTTTTATTGCTCTATTTCATGTTTCATTTGCTGTTGGCACCGACGTATAGCTATGAACCTTGCTTCAGAGGGTTTACTTTGATTAATGTACTAATATCTTAATTGTTTTAGCTTCGCCTAATCTGCTTGTTACCAATAGGAGGGACATACGACTGATAGACGCCAATGATACAAACAACACAAGGGTTTTAGAGAACCTCGATGTAACGTTTACAACGGTTTTAGACTTCCAGAGTTCTGGTAACAGGAGTGTTGTGTTTTGGCAAAACGCCATAGGAAGGGAGATAACAGCATCTTTACTTGGAAATGAAAACACAACAAAACTATGGAGAATGGGTATAATATATATATGCACATGCATGATTCATAATGTTACCACTGCGGTAGTTCAATCGGTAGAGTGGTCGTTCAGTATGAGGTCGTGGGTTCGGCCGCGTCTGATCAAGACTTGAAGTTCTTTCGCCAAGCACTCAGTATTTAGAAATGAAAGTTACGGGCTCCTTCGAAAGAGACCTTAAAATCGATGCCAGCTGTCGAAGAACTCTCCCTACACATTGGAATTTCTGTCACTTCATCGATAGATAGTGACGTCTCAATTTAAGTGACATATTTTTGACTGGGAAGTTAACCTCATTCAATTAATCATAATGTTACGGTAAACTCTGAAGTTGTAATCCTGACCATCACTTGTTACTGTTCGAACTGGCCGGATTGAATAAGTTAAGTGACGGGTAGAATTTTATTCAGATTTGGCACAGTGCTAAGTAGATTAATATTATTTAGTAGATTTGGAGATAAGCATGCAATTTGAAAAAATTATAGCAGAGCATTGGTGGTCTAAAATACTGTATTGTTATATTGTGGCCTTTTTAATGGCGTAAGTTTGTTTTTGCGTTTTCTTGGTTGATTTGGCAAAAAATTGAAGAAAAAAAATCAAATAATTTTCAAAAGTAATGTCCTTTAAGGTAGTAAGCGGGATAGGAAGGGCGGTTGTTACATTGTCGTGATTGCCAAATAGAAATATCACGCTTTCAAAAATGAGACAAAGCACGAAGAATAAGTCAAAGTAACATTTTGTAGTAAAATTGCAGATGTTGGATTCTGATTACAGGTAACAGGTTATTTAGCAAGTATGAAAATGTAGAAAGTGTGTCCAGACACAGTCTTTACAACTGTTATGCTGAATATGCTCTGCTTAATTGAAATAAAATATAAATTTTATTCACATTGTTACGTTTACCGTTCGTTTATTTTTTGCTATATGCATGAAACTGCACATGCGCTTTATGAGTCCAAACCCGCTATTCCCCCTAAACATCACCAGCATCAGAAATCAAGCCACATACAGTGATATGGGATATAGGGACAATTCTGAATGATCCCCAAATAAATTTCACTAAACTCGTATTTTTCTGCTTTAAGAGAACGAACTTGCGTTAGGCTTGGCGTACGACTGGATCGGAGGAAACATCTATTGGTCAGAGTATAAGAGCACCTCGATTAAAGTGGCCAATGAGAACGGACTGATGGAAAAGACACTGTATAGTAACGGCATCGGGATACCCGGAAATATAGCCGTTGATCCGCATATAAGGTAACCTTATTATACCATACGGCATATTTTACCATGGGCAAAGTACAATACAATACACAGAAAGTAATTGTTATGTATAGTGCCATTTCGTTTTTTTTTTGCTTTAAAAACGCGAAAAATGCCAAAGCGAAACTTTACGCACCAGAGCGAAGTTTGCATGCAACACCGCGCCAAAATAACGTTTTTCGCGTTTGAATTTCGCTTTTTCGCTATGGCACAATTTAGCCACCATAGTTCTGATTTTGATTTCTGTATGGCATTTTGATCAAGAAAGACAACATCTCTTAGTCACACATTCGAAACTGGCAGCATATAAAATATAAATGTACCCAACATGTTTTTATTTGTGCTCAACCATTATTTTTTGTTGAACGTGATTTACTTGTGTCCATTTTAACATATATTTTTTTTATGTATTGCAGAATAAACGCTATGGATGGATATCACGTGGTTCACCCAGTTTATGTTTAGTAAAGCATTGTCGCCAATTGTGCACCAAGAATCAAGCACTCTTTTCATGAATATTTTGTTCCATTTATAAATCACCAAGAATCCAATGTTTCTATTAATATGTTCATTCTTTTCCTTTCAGATTGATGTTTTGGCTGGACAGGTCCGAGAGTGGCCCCAAGATTGAGCGTGCTGGAATGGATGGCAATCCGAACTCGCGTGAAATAATTGTACAGGATGGTATACAGCGACCAATCGCACTTGCTTTGGATTTACGAGAATCTAGAATATATTTTTCCGACAATACACTCAAATTTATAGATAGTTGTGATTATGATGGCACAAACAGACGCCGAATTAGAATTTTCGGTTCCCGTTCCGAAGTCATGTCTATGTCGGTGTATCATTCCGTAATATACGGAGTCGTCATAACACAAAAACGTAAGTTTAATAGGTTTATCAAAAACAAACATACCAATCCATGTCCAAACTACAATCCTAAAAAAAAAGTAAAGACTTTGTAGCTTGCATATTAGGTTAAACACGTGTATTTCCATCAGGGAAGTGAGACCGGGTGCTCCGGAAGTGTAAGCACATGTCCCTCCTAAGAGTGATGACCAAACAAGGGGCATAATTATAAAATAGAAATATAAGGAGGCTCAGGTGGCTCCTTTTCAAATTACTAATAATAAGTACTTAAATAGAAAAAAAACTTGACCAATAACTTAATTAAGATATAAAAACCTTAATTAACTTAAATAAATTAAATATTAAATCCATGCACTACATAAAATACTACCTACTGTGTGTGTATGTGTGTGTGTCCATTGCTATTTAGTTCTATTTATTAAGGTGCCTCTTTTTGACTTTTTTTCATTTTTATTGCCTCTTACTTATCCATGTATATTTGGTGCCTTTGGATATTCAGTAATTAAGAGTGTATCGGCGCCTTTAATATTAAATGTCTGTGTGCAATAGGGCTTTATGCTATTGTGACTTACCGGGACTTTTTTCAAATGAATAAATACGTAATACGTTTAAATTACACGAACCCGCATTAATGACCATCATTGATTTTTTCCTCTTCATACAGTCGAACCTAACTTAAAGACCACCTGTTTTAAAAGACCAGTATGATTTTATCCCAATTATTTATTACAGTGAATATCACAGGGTGTACGTGGGACTGCTATAAAAGGGGACCGATTTTTAGATTTGACAAGGTTACCGGAAGTGACTACCGTGAACTGACGGATCTGGCATATCCACAGACACTTAGAGTTATGGAACCTGATCTACAGTTACCGGGTTTGTTAGAATGAATTAATTTATTAAACAATTAAATACCGTTAAAATTGATTAAACATCAAACATTTTATAACATAGAATTTATGAAATGTCATTCATTGAATCGAAAAAATTATAATATGACATCTTATATATACGACATAGAAGCTTAGCAATACACGCAATTACAAGGGATATTTTGTAACATAATGCTAATAGTCGGTACTTTTTGACGCCGTGCAGAGTAGCCAGAGCTTTGTCCGTTAGCAACAAAAACCATACGTTGCTGTAATTGTTGACTTATCCACACGGTCTACAACAATGTCGTCTGTCATACATCATCATCATTATCTTAACAAAGCCTACCAAGCTCTTTTCGTCAAATAGAGCATTTTGGAGGATAGTTTTCCGTTTTTATGAGAGACAAATCGTTGCTATTGTCACCGACGAGAGCTTGTCGGGGCTGTATACGGCGGAAGCTTTATAACTGAAGTCAGGACTTAAATAATCAAGTATCAGTGTCCACAAAACCGTTTCAGAACCTTTTTATTTCAATATTCATCTTGCGCTCTGTTTTTATTTCAAATGTTTTGTTATTTGCCCTGGCTATTTGCTTAATAAAAAGAGCAAAACCTATTTATACATTCAAAATAATTTAGTCTTTCACTTTTTAGGGGTAAGCCCATGTCAGAGTAACAATGGAGGTTGTTCACACTTGTGTCTTCTATCGCCACGGAGACCATATTATAAATGTGCCTGTCCAACTGGTGTGAAATTTATAGACAGTATCAACAAAACTTGCGCTGATGGTAAAGTATTAATTTTTACATTGCATTTTCAACATTGTAATGACGTCAAACATTATATTTTCGTTTTTTCCTTCATGTCATATTTCGAGCCATAATGAATGACGCCAATTTAAAATAGGAAAAGAGGTATGGCGGGTTTGATGGGATTTTATCCTAAATGGACCATTTTGATTTTTGAAAAATAAAAGTCTAAATACAAGTATTTTTGTACTTAAATAAAAAAGTTACAGTATTATATGTCAGTTTTCAAATTTTGGCTCATACACAGGTATATTCTATTGGCATTTTTCTTAATAAGCCAATTGCATAAACTTTAAGATATAAAATGAATTTTATGGATGTAAATGTTTGTTCTTGATCCCCGGCTCTGTAATGAAAAACACACAGTTTACAAAAACGAACCGACCTGGTCTAATTATAGAAAACGAAATCCTCAGGTATTTAAGTCATTCATCCGTTCAAGCAGGGGGGGGGGGCAATGTAAAAAAGCGCCTATCAAACCCGCCATACCTCTTTGTTTCTAGTCTGTAAAGCATTTTATATACAGCTTGTATCACAGTGCGTTCACATCACAGACCCAATTACCACAGAGGTTCAAATTCAAACAGATAATTTTTCGATTTCCAAAGCGGATGTCGAAAATTTTCAACCGATGTTCCGATTTCCCGGACCTTTCCAAAACACCGACGCAATCAGTGGCGGATTTAAGGGTTTTTTTTTTTAAAATACTTTGAAAAATTTAACAAGAGGCCCATGGGCCTTAACGCTCACCTGTGATCTTTGAACCCATGAGCTTCATTCAAATATCAAAATGATAATTCGGCCAATATTCTAATATACATCCCTATACAAAAAGTTTATAGTTTTTGAGATAAAAAATCATCTCAGTACTTGTTTGTATCTGTGATCTTGACATTTGAACCCATGCTCTTCATTCATATATCAAAATGACCACTGTGCCAGTACCAACAATATTCTAATATACATGCCTATACAAAAAGTTAATAGTTTTCAAGATAATTAACCATTTAGGTATTCATTCACATCTGTGACCTTGACCTTTGAACCATGACCTACATTCATATATCAAAATGATCATTAGGATAATACCTTAATATTCTAATATACATGCCTATACAAAAGGTTTATAGTTTTTGAGATAAATAATCATTTCAGACCTTGTTCACATCTGTGACCTTGACCTTTGAACCCATAATTTTCATTCATATATCAAAATGGTTGTTAGGCTAATACCTACAATATTCTAATATACATGCATATACAAAAAGTTAACAGTTTTCAAGATAATTAACCATTCAGGTATTCATTCACATCTGTGACCTTGACCTTTGAACTCATGACCTTTATTCATGTATCAAAATGACCATTGGGCCATTACCTACAATATTCTAATATACATGCCTATACAAAAAGTCTATAGTTTTAGAGATAAATAATCATTTCAGTACTTGTTTACATCTGTAACCTTGACCTTTGAACTCATGACCTTTATTTATATATCAAAATGACCATTGGGCCATTACCTACAATATTCTAATATACATGCCTATACAAAAAGTTCATAGTTTTGCAGATAATTAACTATTTTGGTAAACTTGTACATCTGTGACCTTGACCTTTGAACCCATGAACTAAATCGATATATCAAAATGATCGTCATGTCAATACCTACAATTAACCAAAAATCCTACATCATTATCACCAGAAATGTTTAAAAAATAGCATTTTTTATCAAAGGTCAAAAACTGGGACATGACATTGACCTTTGACCTTGACATCAATCGGAAGAAAATCGCAAGACAAGATCAACAGTGAAAACTCCATACAATTATCTTCAGCCATTATGAAGTTATAACAATAAATGTCTCATTTTAAAAATTACATAATTTTACGCAAAAAACGCGTAACCTATTTTTCGTTCAATTTTCATGAAAAACACAATTTTAGTGTATCTAGGTATCCTGAATCCAAATATCCAATCAAAATTTGCCTGCACCTTTTGGTTTCAGAGAAGAAGATTTTTTTGTCTTTTGGCTTTTTATAGTAACGGCAGCCATATTGTTAGGCGTGGTCAAACCCCGAACACAATTTTGAAAGCCTGTTACCCAGGCATAATAATTACCAAGTTTCATCAAATTTGACTCAGTAGTTTTGGAGGAGAAGATTAAAATGTAAAGTTTACGCACGACGGACGACGGACGACGGACGACGAACGACGGACGACGGACGGTGATAGATAGCAATAGCTCATCTGAGCCTTTCGGCTCAGGTGAGCTAAAAAACAGAGAGAGAAAGCTATTGACTGATGTGATCCCCATATGTTAATATAACAACCCATTGGGGCTCTGCCCTAGACCCTCGTCTCTGGAAGCTCGCGCCTTCGGCGCTCTCACATAGCATTGATATAATTCTCAACCCCCCCCCCCCTTTCAAAAAGCCTGGATCCGCCCCTGGCGATACAGGTGACATAATCTTGTAGTAACTGGAACGTAAAACATTATAACTCCAAGTGCACTTCAATATTCATTTCAACGTATTCTTTATTCTAGGCATTGAAAACGCCTTGCTTTTAGGCAGAAAATATCGAATAAGTACGGTTTCTATGGATACGACAGATTATTTTAGAGATGACAAGAGGGTAGATGGTATGTACAAGGTATTAGGGATAGATTACGATCCACTACAGGAGCGCGTTTATTGGCTACAAAGAACAGGGTACAGCTATATTAAACGAGCAAGATTTTATGATGGTTCAGGTAAGAAACAATATCCAGTAATGTCACTCGGGAATTTTATTATTCATATTTTCATTTACTAATAAAAAGTGCATTTCCAAATCACAAACCTAAAGCAAACTTTTAGGAACATGAAAATTTTACAAAAGCACAAGAACTTCAATCAGGGAAGTGAGACCGGTTGCCCAGGAAGGGTAAGCACACCCTGTTTAGCTAGCTATACCCGCCACGTATGTTTCTTTATTCTTCTTTTTGTTGTTCTGTGTTCTTGGTTGGATCTGGTATGACAATTTATATGTGCATCTTTTCTAGCTGCAATTTGTTTATTTTCTTGAAAATCCGTTAACTTTAAATTATATTAAAATATGAAAATCCTGAAAGACCAAGATATACTTCATCGTTTAATTTTTTTCCTAAGCTCAATTTGGTTAAATATATTTTGGTCCTTTGGATATTTTTCAACTTCTTAAATAAATATTTTAGTTTCACAATTTTGGTCCAAGCACTACTGATGAGGAATTGTATTCCGAAGCGGCCGTCTAGTGCTGTAAAATTAACACTGATATAATATGTAATTGTAGAAGACGAGGCTGTGGTTGACCGTCAGTTGGGTATTAATGGTTTCACTCTAGATGTTAAGAACAGATATATTTACTACACTTCTAATAAAAGACGGAAAAGGATTTTTAGAGTCGATATTGATGGTAATTCAAAGACGACAGTTGTAAGGAATGGACTAAACAATCCTTACGCTATTACAATAGATGCTGACAAAGGGTAAGGACCATGGTCGTTCATCATCTTTTCTGGAGTAACTTTGGCAGATATTATACACATGTATACACACATACAGTAAAGATCTGTCAAAAATTTAACACTTATCTAACGAATTAGGAATTTTGATGTTTATTTAAGGGATAAGAACCGTGACCATCCATCAACTTTTCTATGAAATTATACACACTAGGTCATAGGTACAGTGCAGAATTAACGCAGAATAATTAACTCGTCTCGCTCCCCTCATTATTTCGGCAGCACCTGTTGTCTGTTTCTAGTCAGCTTATCGGACATCTCGGTCACTCGCCAGCTAATCGTCGGCTCCTTTTTTATAGTTCTGTGTTAATCTTTCGACAGCTTCGTACTGTACATGTATGCTACAACCATTGCCACCGTCTGTGCTGCCTCCGTTTGATGACTGAAACGTGCAGTTATTATGTTTAGAGATTTTAAAAGCTATATTATTTTACTTACTATTCTAAGTTGAGAGGCTATGGACGGACATCCTTTAAACTTATGTGCAGTCATGACAACGGGCTATTATCTTAATAGGCATCCTTAATAAATCCGGAAACCAATTTAAAAATCAAAGATTTGCATTTTGAAATTCTACGAAAATAAATTATTTCACAGTGATAGTAATTTGATTTGAACATTTTCTAAAAATGATTTTAAATTAATTTGTATTTGTATCCATTGATTTTTATTCTAGTAATCTTTATTGGACCGATATCGGATACCCTACGAAAATAGAACGTTTTAATCTGGACACCCGTGAAAGGTTACCCTTAGTGACCACAGATATAAGCCAACCTGATGCAATTTACATTGACAAAATTGAAAGTAAATTATACTGGGCTGATTCAAGATTAAATAGAATAGAAGTTATCAATGAAGATGGAACTGGCAGAAGACTGATCGTACAGGAATCCCTGACTTATGATCAAGGACTGACCATATATGGTATATTAATATGCACCTTGAACATGATACGGAATTAATTAATCATTAATCTCTTATTTCTTGACCAAAAGCATGCGTTTGCACCCACGTTCTCACATTTTTATGGAGAACATAATAACACTATAACAGTAACCTGTTCGCTGTTTGCATATCTTTAAAATTGTGGTTACATGCATTTCATTTGCGTCTAAAGACCGCGGGTTGAACAACAAGTGTGATGTTGAAGACCTTCAAAAAGCATTAAAACTCAGCATTGTAGATACTCTTGTGTCCCAATGCTCAATGCACTTCTAAATCAAAAGCATTACCATATGATGATGATGATGATAATGATAAATTTAAAAGACATCGTGATCCATTTAATTATTGATATATAAATCTATTGTTCCTAAATGTTGTATTTACGTAAAACTAGTTCTACCTTTTTATTTTAGGTGACAAGTTGTATTTTATATCCTATACAAGAGAGTTGATCCAAGTTGATAAAACAACGGGCGAAGGAAGACGAAAAATCCTGGAATCAGATGAAGATTTGAGGGCATTGATGACAATCAAATTATCTTGAATATACCCAGTCTCTGCCCAGGATTATCTCTCCTCACATCACGTGATAGCGAGATATGTCGAGATTGTGTATTAATAAAAGTATTTCTTTTATACTCGATTTAATTTTGTGTTTTTATAGGAATGCAGCAATAAATGATAAAATCCGTAAAAACGGTGCTATTATTGCATGAACCACATCGCTGGACTATTTGTATAAACAATTTGGTCATCTGAACTGGTGTTGAGCGTTCTAAACTTTATGATCAAGGCACTGAAGTCTAAAGGGTACCATGGCACCCCATCACTACCTAGGTTCGAACCGCAGTCGATCAGGCTCTAGTGTGGAAAAGTTTGTTCGCTTCTAAGGTGGATACTCAGGTTTCCTCCATTATTCCAGAACTGACTTGGATATAAGTGAAAACCTATACTGTGGATAAAAACAACCACCCCATTACTCTTTTCCTTCAACTCGACAGAAATATATCCATTACCATTACAAAACAACACCAACCTGTTGAATCTGTCGACAGTGTCATGCAGGTGAGCAATGACTGACTAGATGAACACTTCCAGTAAAGTCGAAGATCGTTTAAGTCTTTGGATGACATCATTAACTGTGGTTCTAGTATATCATTATTCAGGACGATTTTTTTTATAAAATGCGTTGACCGTTTTTCTAAACGGTCATTTCTTTTGAATAGTATATCTCGTCGTCGACGTGTACAGTCTCACTAACTGGGTTGATCTTGTGTGAGTACCGGTGTTTTTGTTTTTGAAGCGTACCAGACGTATTCAATGTTAGTTTCAACCAAAATTGTCTTCCCTATGGTTTTTTAATCGGATATGAAATGTTGTGTGCGGGCTGTAGAAATTAGTTTTGCATACGCAACTAACCTTAAATGTTACAAAACGCGCAGTTTCCTAGATGACCTCTGCAGTTTCGCTGAGTATGCCAGCTTTGTTTAGCCGTGTTTTTCTATTCAGTATATTCTCAGTCTAACTTTGTGACCGTCATTTCCCTAAACACTTTAGATCCTGTGTTAAGTTTTCATTGCAGTTTACAATATTAAAGTACTCAAAGGACGTGGACAAAATATCAAAAATGCACTCCATTGATTTTATTTCCAATTTAAATGTAAAACACTGCGAATTTCCATTTCTATATGAACCCGGTGCTTCCGCACAAAAGATCTATATGCAATTTTCGATAACGGCATATTTTTAACTACGTGAATGAAAAAACTTAATATACAATCTACCAGTAGTACAACATCTGTCATGTGCTACTTTTGAATTTTTATGAAATAATACAATTACAATAATACTTTTGGCAAAAGTAGCACATGACAATTATTGTCATATACCATTTTTTGAATGTATTTTATGATTAAATTCAAAAAATGGTATATGACACATCTATAATCATCAAAAACCAATATACCAATCCATGTCCAGACTACAATCGATACCCAAGCAAAGTAAATGCTTTAAAGCTGGTAAGTTAGATTAGGCTTGAACTTCCAACAGAAAGTGCTTCGGAATGATAAGCACCTCTTGTTTAGCTATCTACATCCGCCACGTGTGTAATCAAAATTGAGTATGAAAGTAACGTGGAACTATGGGGCGTAAACTGATATATCCAGAGTAATTTTGGATTCGGAGAAACCAAACTTGTCAACAATATTTTGATCACGACTTTTTTTAGGGCCTTGATAACCCTAGACCTACGTCAACAATTTATTTGTAATGTATAAAGTTCGCGTAGTGGAAACAAGCTCTGTCACATCGTATTATGAAACAAATACACCAAAAGCAGGTTTACAGTCAAACTTGTCAATAAAAGCCACCCAAGGGAACGGCAGTAAGTTTTTGAGTGGCCTTTATGGGCATGTGGCTTTTATACACAGGTTTAAATAATATGAATAAAGAACAATATTTGATACAGTTCTACTGGCCTTTATAAGCAGGCGGCCTTTATATAGAGGTGGCCTTTCAGACAGGTTGGACTGTATTACCATATGCATAAGAAAGTTTTCAGTAAAAAGATGTGTTTTTGTGGATATATGGATGGTTGTGATCTTCTATCCAATAACCGCCAAAAGCAGGGAAAGAGTGTTGACTCAATCCTTTTCACGAAATGTTTGTCCAAATGAGGCGGTTGTTTAATTATGTGAATGTGGCGGTTGACGTCTTAATATTTAAGTAATTTGAGTCATCTTGAGTGTGGCATGAAACCCGCCGGCCCTTTTTACTGACACTCAAATTTTGTTTACTGTTCAATACAGACATTGTGGTATATCGTCTATTTTCTATCTATTTCCCTCAATTCTATTGCTATGATATCATTTTACACCTCAAGTTCATCGAAGAAAAACGAATGTATTTATGTACATACATAATACACATCCGATCCCAGGACCCCATTCTAGGTATAAAATCAAAATCAAAATTCTGATGTAGATTTATTATGCCCGGGTTGACCTGCCGGCCATTAGTTACACATTTTCCCAAGTTTTTAGCCTAATCGGCGATATTGATTACTAAATACTAGTGATACTCAGTGGCTGTTTGATTATTGTTTTTAAGTCTGTACAAGGTCATATTTTGAGCTCATTGCCTGTGCTCGAAATATTTTTGAATAACCAGAAAACAAGACATGTGGTTACTGCTGAAGAGAGATTCGTCTGGAACCCGGGTTTTTATTCCGTTTCATTTTTTGTTTTGATATTACTATAAACTTGGAATATCCGGAGTGGGAAAGAGAGTTACCATTTCATTCTCTCTATCTTGAAACAGGTGATACAACTCGTATGTCATTGACACAACAACATTTTCCACACTTACTGTTACATATCAGGTCATATATCCGCTCTATATAGATGTCTGTCTGTGACACAGTGTGTAGGCAAGTGAAAAAGATGACTTTTTGCAGTGTCTCTTTTTTCCCCCTGTAGTGACTTGTGCAGTGCAAGACTGTTAACCCGTTACCTGTCGCCAAAATTCTTCTTCTCCCACTCAAGAACTGGACCCTCATGGGGTGTTTAAAGTTCCACTGCTACAACCCGAGTAGTGTACAACACATCCTCAGATTCAGCTCACAATATGCATGTCGGTTAAGCTCTTGTGTCTGATTTATACTTGTCCGCTTTACCCTTTTACTTTTAGGTACCATCTCAATGACAGTTGCATATATAATGAGTTGCTGTTAAACTGTTTTACCACCACTACAGTAGGTCAACTTACTGGTAGAGTGCTCACTCCGTATGTGGGAGGTCATGGGTTCAAACCCCTGCTTGGTCAACTGACCAAGACTTGAAAAAGGTAACTTTCACCAAGCAATCACCATTTAGGAGTGAAAGTCATAGGTCTTTTGGAAGAGACCTTGAAAACTGATTGCCTATGTCACAGCAGGCATGACATGTAATAAAAGAACTGTCCCTACACATTGTCCCGAGTGCACTGCAAAAGTAAGAATTTCTGCCACTTCGCCTATAGCTGGCAATAACTAAAAATAAGTGAGATATTCTTGCTTGACTATGAAGTAAACACCATTCAAACAATATAACAGATCTATTTTAAATTGTGTAAGTAAGAAAAATGTAGAGTTAAGTGTCTTGTCTAATAGATGTTTATGACAAGAAGAGACTAAAACTGGGTCCAATTGTCATAAATTCCAATTACTCCTCTACATACACATGAGACACATGGTAACTTTTATATGTTCTTCTTGCAATAAACACTTGTCTTTAAATTTACATTACCTTTCTATCTAGGTAGATGAGACAGTTCTCCTTTCCTGTTCCAGTTATTTACATGTTGGGTATCAAGAAGTATTATTTCAAATTATATGCAAGTTTTTATTTTCACAAAGTCGGATGGATGACTGACAAGTTTTGTAAATACATTATGTATCTTTTATAATATTTGCAATAGTTTTATTGTTTGTCTTGTTGTTCTTGCAAATTGAAGTAAAGTTAAAATAAGTTAAAATCTACCCAATTTACAGTACCATATTCATGTAACTGGAAGTTCTACTTGATATAATATACATGCATTTCATAATGATATTTAGGAAACATGGCCACACTTGAGCTTGATCCATTGTTTGTTAAAGCTTTAAGATTACTTCATTCCAAAAATAAAGATTCTGCTGACCAATTAAAACAGTTGTTGGATGATGTTTTGGCTCAGAAAAAGGGCTATAAGGTAAGTGCCAAACCTAGGTATCCACAAATTTAAAATAAGTAGTAGCCAAATTTCCAAAAATTGTGAAAATATAGTCCTTTTTGAAGTATTTTTCCACAAATTTGCTAAAATAGGTTACTTTTTGAAAGAATTCCTCAGAAATTAGTAGCCAATGGCGATTTTGGCTACCAGGAATGGAAACATAGCAAACATTATTAGTTGACTGGTGTTAACATGAATTACGGTCTTTGTCACTATGTTTTTGACAACATATTTAGAAAATTTTCACAGAAAATCTAATGAATGGGGTGTGCTGTTGTACCATGTGATCAACACCCTTTAATGTTTGTACGAGACATTTTGGAACATTTTTTGTTGTGAATTTCTAGAATAACATAATTTTTACAGAAACCCTGAGTTTATATATCCAATGTGAAATAATTGTACTGCACAAACTTTAGGGGGTATCACATGGTACAGCGGCAAACCCAATTTGAAAGTTGTGTATTTCTCACTGAACTTAAGCCTAGTCATCATTCAAAAATCACTCTTTATTACCCATTCTCAATAACTACATTTTTGTATTGAATATTTACTTTGAAAAGACCATTTAACAACTATATTGATTTTACTTGTTTAAAAATCATTCAATTTCTTTGTATATATAACATATCACTTCATTAAGGCATCACATCCAGTGTAAAATTACTAACATGTGAAATTGCATGGCAGTAATTGAGGTTTTCAGCTATGACTGAACAGTACCATACTACATATTTATATGTAGTATACACTGTATATATGATTATCTTTTTTGTACTTTAAAAATCGTCAGTTTACCAGTAAGTGTATTTTTTCATTCTTTCAGGGAGCAAGCTCCACAGAGTCCAAATCATCCTCCAGTAAACTGGCATCTAAAGATGAAGAAGAAAAACCAAAAGAAAGGAAAGCAGAAAAACACAGCTTAGATAAAACACAGGTATGACATTCAATACATATGTATATAAAAACAATTGTATGTTTTCTTCCTGACCAAGCTGACCACACATGTTCATTGGCTGGATTAATGAATCATTAGGACTAACACTAAATTCTTCATCCTGTTTAAGGCCAACCCAGGCAGAAAGCTTGACCAGAATCATACAACTTACAAGAATAAAAATTAATATAGAAAAATGTTGGTGTTAGTCCTAGTAATTAATGTATCGCCGGTCATGCCTTTTATGTTCCGACATTGGCCGCCATCACGTTACCAAAAACAGCGTCACGGCAACTAATGGCATACTAATGTCAGTGACGTCATTAAATGGCACAATCCAGGCAGAGTTTTCATTCCTTTTGTGTGTAATTCAAGCGTGTCGGGCCTTTGTCGGAACATTGTAGGTCTGGCCGGCGATCCGTCAATTTTTCAGTATTGAATACTTCATACACCTGAATCCTTGTGGATCCATCTGAAGATATTTACAGCACCACAACTATCAACTTTAGGACTTTGGAACTTACACTTTACTCATTTTGTATTAGTTGGATTGATAATTTTACACAAATGTGTGGAATTTATTTGGCTTTTAAAAAAATGAGTGAATTGGCATATTTTACACAAATATTTGTAATTTTCCTGGGTTTTAAAAATTGGCATATTGACATATTTCACACAAATATGTTTGATTTTTTTTTTTAAAAATAAGATCAAATTATGACATTTAATTTCCTTGTCCAGTTTAAGAATATTCTGTTGTACATGTTTTTAATACAATTTCAGGTGAAAAGTGAACCAAAGGATTATGATGCAGAAATTCCAGCGAAAAAACCAAGAAGAGACTCGCCACAATCCTCAACTAGTCATTCTTCAGACAAAAGCTCTGAAATAGATACCAAAAAGGAAGAACATATTAAGAAAGAAAAAGACAAAGAGTCACATAAAGATAAAGTAAAGAAAGAACCAAAAAAAGAACCAGTGGAATATAAAGAAGACATTAAGATCGAGAAAGAAAAGGATGCACCATCTAGTAGAGACCTGAGTAGTAGTGACGATGAGAAGAGTATAGATGCTGATGATTTTGCTTTTGGTCTTGGTATTGCCTGTGTTGTTTGCAAGTAAGTTTGAAACAGTTTTAATTTAAGCTATATTAAGTAAAAGAAAAGCACCAACATAGTCCTTCCTTTTAATATCTTTTACTAAAATTTTTTCTTAATTCGCTAGGTGTAAATTTCTATATTAAGTTGTTATAAAAACCTACAGTTGAATCTTGTTACCTTGAACTTCACTGCGGTAGCTCAGTTGGTAGAGTGCTCGCTCCATAAGTGGAAGGTCGTGGGTTCGATTCCCGACCGGGGCTGACCCAAGACTTGAAAGTGGGTAGTGACTGTTCTTTCGCCAAGCACTCGGCATTACAAAATGAAAGTCACAGTTCTTTGGGATGGGAACTAAAAATAAACGAGGTTCCGTGTCACGGTGGGCTTGGTACGTTAAAGAACCCTGCTGTATAATGCCATCAGCGCAATGCACAGGCAAAATTTCTGCCCCTTCGCCTTGCCTCGCTGGCGATGTCTCAATATAAGTGAAATAATCTTGACTGGGATGTTAAACACCACTACTCAACTCCACAGAATTATTGTTAAAAAAAACTACAAAAAATATTTTTAATTATACAAAAATTTAAGATATCTAAGTCTGAGATAACCATACTTATTTTGGTTAAATAAAGAGTAACTCATTCCAGACTTAAAAAAAAGAGTTAGACTTAAACTGAAAGTGGTACTTAAACTGAAAGTGGTGAAATGGTTTTGGTAAGAGAATCACGAAAGTTAATAGCAGTGAGTAAAGGTTTGTTTACAATATGCAATTACATTGTTTATATTTTCTTTTATTTATTTTTACAGAGGTTTTGATGTTACATCAGGTAATCAGTTGGTTGAATGTCAGGAATGTCACACTTTGTATCATCAGGTTGGTATGCGTTATGTTTTACATTATATAAATCAGACTGATCTTAGTTCAACTGCCTACAATCCCTTTAACCAGAACTGGGGGCCTCATTGGTCGAGTGGTCTAAAGCATGTACTTATGTATAGTGGTGCACAGTATTATCGGTATACCGGTAAATCACACGTGGCGGGTGTAGCTAGCTAAACAGGAGGTGCTTACCCTTCCGGAGCACCCGGCCTCACTTCCCTGGTGGAAGTTCACGTGTCTAACCTAACTTGTCAGATCCAAAGTTTTTACTTTGCTTCTGGATTGTGATTCGGACATGGATTAGTATGTTTGTTTTTGAATATCACAATACAATTTCATAATACATACCTATTGCGATATGACAAATCCGATCTGGTAATACTGGTATTTTTTAAAAGTCAAGTAACCTATCTTTTTATAGCTTAAATGAATGCGCAAACTGCCGTGGAGGCGTCTGATTTGTTTATAAACTCAACTGACTGGAATTTATATAAATATTACGTCATACTATAGGTAAAGCTATCAACCAGATATGAAACAACCAAATTTGAAACTCGTTCCATAACAAAGTGTTATTAAAAACATGGCCAGCAGCAGTGAATTCAACATTGTAAAAGACTCTTTGCCTTCCTCAGTTTTTAAATAATATATTATGATACGTATCACGATACAGCATCTGCGTATCATAATATATCGTGATACAAAAATTTTAATTATACCCATCTGTACTTATGTATTGCAGAGCCTTTCAACACCTAGGTTTGAATCCCACTCAGGACAGATCCTAGTGTGGGTCAGTATGTCAGTATGCTTGACGGAGGTCTGTGGTTATCTCTGGGCACTCTGGTTTTCTCTACCATCCATGAACTGACCACCTCATTATAGGTGAAAAAATCTTGTAAATGGGGTGTAATATGCCATTACTCCACTCTACCCTTTAACCAGAATAATTGACTTGCCAAATATCCATTTCATAAGCTGTTTAACCATACAAATTATCTTTATAATAAACAGCAAAACTGGCACATAGTCTGTTGGCTCTTCCTGGATGAAATGTATAATTAAAACAGTGATAACTAGAAAAACTGTGAGCCACAAGCTCACAAAAAATACCCCCCCCCCTCCCAAAAATCCTTGGATCAAATTTTTAAATAGGAGGTGCACATCTACATTATATGACAAAAATTGAAAGTTTCATGAGGAGTTAAGGATAAGAGATAGGCACCCTAAGGTGTAACAGAAGGACAGACGGACACCCCTATCACTATATACCCCCCCCCCCCACTTTTTAAGCGGGGGGGGGGGGGGGGGGGTGTGTGTGTGTATAAAAATGCATACATTTTTGTTTGAGGCAGCTTATGTTACATCATTCATAAAATGGGAAATCATCTCATAAAGACAATAAATTAGTTTTTCTTGTTTTAATGATAGTCTAAATTAATTTTAAATATTTTTACATCAGGAATGTCATAAACCACCAGTAACAGAACAAGATGTAAATGATCCTAGGTTTGTGTGGTATTGTTCAAGATGTTCTAAAAGCCTTAAGAAAATGGTAAGTTAATACCCAAAATACAAATATAACATTCTATATTATGACCCCCCAAACAAAGTGGCGGAGTAGCTGTGCCATTTGGGAATTCATATTGGGGATAACAGTTTGTGTCTGTTTGGGGGACACATTAGAAATGGCACCCCATTTCAGTTATAACTTGTTTATACTTTTTTTTATTTATCTTTTCTTTTTTTAACATTGTTTATCATAAAATGACATTTGCAGACAGTTTGTTGTCATAGATATGTCTTATTTCCATGTTCATTACATCAGTTTAATGTACATTTGTAATTTTCATTCAAAATGCTTTGAATATCTGTTCTGCCATTCTCTAAGACCACTGATAAGAAGCATTTTGACTCTGTAAAGAGGCACTTTATAAAAGTTGAATTATCCTTTTTGATTAAATTATTCTGAAATTTTCGATTATTGTAGGTTTCAAAGCCAAGTAAAAACAAGTCAAGTCCTACTCCAGCGGGTAAAGAAGTTACAGAGACAAGTAAACCAGTAAAATCAGAGCCTGCTTCTTTATTTAGTTTTAGACGAGTAGAACCCAAGGTAAGGTTAATATAATCTTACACCAGCAGCAGTATAAGATAGAGATATCTCAAACGAGGATGAACGAGCTTTAGCGAGTTCTGGACATTGAAAATATTCATCCGAGTTTGAGATATCTCTGTCTTACACTATATCAGTCATTCTGAAAATACCTTAAAAATTGATGTCCCATATCACAGTAGGCATGGCATGTTAAGGCTAACTCTGCACATTGATCTGAGTGCACTGCAAAGGTAAAACTGTCACTTCACCTATAGCTGGTGAGTGGTGACATCTTGAAAAGAGTGAAAAATTCTTGCTTTGGAATTAAAAAAAAATGTTTTTATCAATCAATCAGAAATTAAATCTACCATATCTTGTCTCAGCAGTTGGTTTTGTTGTAGTCAGTCACATCTCAAAATATGGGTTATGTTAATTTTGGACTAAAATCCAAGTCAAGCCTTATGCTGACAATCGGACCCAAGTGGGATGGAATATAAAAAGTTCCGTGGAAGTCTTGTGGTGGTGTCTCTGACAGTAGTAGTTTAGAGAATATTCCATTTCCTGTGAGCGATATTATTTATTAATGATTTTGATGACACACTTGTTTATCGATAAAAGAGAGACAACTCTTGGTTTTCTTATTATTGACAAAAATTTTAGCCAGATTAACATTTCTGATCAGATCAGAAATATTAAGATATTTGTTATTAAATAACAGTGTTATAAACAGTATTACCGGACTATAGTCCGTCAGCGATATTATGGCAGAGTGTTTATAAACATGGAAGAGAGTGTATAATGTAGATAGCCTAAAATAGGGATATATGAAGGTGGAGTTGACAAATGAACGTATGAAGGCGTGAATATACGTATATGATCACACAATATTAATACCTGTTGTGTATAATAAACTTGTCTGTGTTTATAAACACTCTGCCAAAATGTCGCTGACGGACTGTATAAGAAATTATTTATTTCAGTTTTACTGTGTCAGTGCATTAGTCATGAAAATTACAATGCTTAAACTTGGCATATTTTGGATCTCTTGTTTATATAAGTTTTTGTTTTTGTAGGTATCCACAAGCAAAGATACATCAAATAATGCAGGTGCTAAGCCCATGAGTGGTCTTG
This sequence comes from Anadara kagoshimensis, assembly GCA_021292105.1. Taxonomy (NCBI): domain Eukaryota; kingdom Metazoa; phylum Mollusca; class Bivalvia; order Arcoida; family Arcidae; genus Anadara; species Anadara kagoshimensis. The sequence continues at coordinate 41,810,500 of CM037864.1, forward strand.
CTAGCTTGGCTGCTAATTTATCTGGTAAATCAACCAGTGAAAGTACAAAGTCGGGATCATCTAAAGTAGAGTACACAAAGTCACTTCTTAAACCAGACATTCTCAAACACAGCATAAGTAAATCAGATTCAGGAGGAGGAGGAGAAAAAGTTTCATTGTTAAGTACGTCATCGAAATCAGGTGGAAAATCACCATCAGAGACGGTTAAGTCTTCTTCAAAGTCAAGTCATGATTCTGGAAAAAGCAGCACAAAATCGGAACAAAGTAAAACATCAAGTTCTTCTAAATCCTCTTCAGAACAGTCAAAATCAAGCTCCTCCAAGTCTTCAGACGGTTCAAAACATAGTTCTAAATCGTCATCAGAGTCCAGTAAATCTTCATCTAAATCATCATCAGATCAGTCAAAGTCCAGTTCCAAGTCATCATCTTCTTCCTCGTCAGATCCAAATAAATCGAGCTCCAAATCGTCATCTGATCATTCCAAATCTAAATCTTCTTCATCTGATTCAAGTAAGTCAAGTTCATCAAAGCAGTCTGATCCAAATAAATCCAGTTCCAAGTCATCATCTTCATCTAGTAGTAGTGGTGGTGGGAGTAGCAGTAAACAGTCTTCATCAGTTGGAGGTGCAGCATCAGTTGTAAATGCTGATAAAAGACTACAAATGATGAAGAAGAAAGCAGCAGCTAAGTTACAGGAAAAGAGAACATCTCTGAAATGACTTGTCTTTGCTTTGCCATCTGTGCCGTGGCCAAGTTACAGGAAAAGACAACATCTCTGAAATGACTTGTCTTTGCTTTGCCATCTGTGCTGTTGCTAAGTTACAGGAAAAGAGAACATCTCTGAAATGACTTGTCTTTGCTTTGCCATCTGTGCCGTGGCTAAGTTACAGGAAAAGAGAACATCTCTGAAATGACTTTGTCTTTGCTTTTTCATCTGTGCTGTGGCTATTAGTTACAGGAAAAGAGAACATCTCAGAAATGACTTTGTCTTTGCTTTGCCCTCTGTGCCATGGCTAAGTTACAGGAAAAGAACTCATCTGATACTTTACCATTTGTGCTGTGGCTAAGTTACAGGAAAATAGAACATCTCAGAAATGACTTTGTCTTCGCTTACCATCTGTGCCGTGGCTAAGTTACAGGAAAAGAACTCCTCTGATACTTTACCGTTTGTGATACTTTACCGTTTGTGCTGTGGCTAAGTTACAGTAAAAGAGAACACCTCTGAAATGACTGTCTTTGTTATAAATAGTGTTATAAATAACAAAAAATCAATCAATTAATAAGTTAAAGAACCAATGGATTTGCAAGATGAAAAAAATATTGCAGTGTGCTTGTCAGATGTTGGTGGTTTTCTGCCAGCATTCTTATTTCACCCACTTTACCTGAACTGACTACCTTGCTATAAGTGAAGTACTTTTGACTGGTGCCTAACACACAACTCGACTATTGATCCCTCTTTACATGCAACGTGCATCACAAAATCGCGATAAATCCCAAAAGAAACAAGAAAATAATACAAAAATATATTTTTAATAAAACTTAATCAGTAATAACAAAGTAATAATAGTTGTTTATGATAAATTTAACAAATTTATAAGTCTGTACCAAAAAGTCCTAAAGCATCCTTGAAATAATATTTATAGTCCGTTTGTAAATCCTTGATAATACAAGTGTTAAATATCAAATTTTTCAGATGAGCCATTTTCTAACACTTTTCTCATCAATATGTAATGTTAAACATGGCCTACTAAGTAAGGCTTTATCTATTAATGTGGTCATTTCGGCAAAAATAATGTATCAACTTCCACCATGATTTCTTCTAGAATAAACACTGATAGTAATGTCTAAATCATCGCATTTTGTTTATTTCCTTGATTATCTAAAGTATAAATTCCTCACAAGATTAAAATGGACTTTTGACTAATTACAAGTTCTGTTAATCATCCACGCAATCCAGTAATTTCCTCTACCTATATCAGGCCCCAGTTCCACAATCATTCCTTAACTAAGATTTTCCTTAACTTAAATCTTGCAAATTGAAATCTTGATAATATTGTTAATTCTTAAGATATTCAAGAATTTAAGTTGTCATTTGAAGATCATTTCTGTAAAGAGCTTTGTCAAAAATGTTTATTTGAAGTTTCAAAATAGATTGACAAAATGTGCTGAGATTAAGTAAGGAAAATTAAATTTTATTTTACGGTTAAGGAATGCTTGTGAAATCTGGACCAGCTGTAAAGATCCTTTTATAATACGGTAATATGACCCGTTTATATCATGTACAGACAGGTGCAAAACATATTGGAACATTATGCAATTCAAAATTCTTTATTTTACAGTTAAAAAAATAATGGAAGTATTTGTCAAACAATAATTGTAAAAATAATGCATTGCGTTTTTCTAGAGAAAAACATGTTTAAATTCATTGAAGATATTGATTTGTTTTCTCTTTAAAACAGAACAATAGACAAATTACAATTAATTCTAGATTAAACAAAACATTTTGTATATGTCAGTGTGTAAATCCTTCTAGATCAATGAAACAAAACACAGCTGTTCATGTTGCCAAAATTTTATACATATACTCTTAACTATAAGTCATATGATGCATCTATGACAGTTTATGTTGCCTAAGAAACTCCAAATCACATGATTCAACAAATTACAAAATAATATTATTTGAATAAATGCATTGCATCATTATATACGATATAATATAATAACTACTTTCATTATGTAGAGAGATGCAAAAAGTATTGAGGCAATTTGGAGTTGTAATCTTCCTCTGGTTTAGGATATTTTAGACATTATATATTGTAATCAACAATCAAAAACAAACATTCTAATCCATGTCCGAATCACAATCCAGAAGCAAAGTAAAAACTTTGGAACTGACAAGTTAGGTTAGACACTTGAACTTACACCAGGGAAATGAGGCCGTGTGCTCCGGAAGGAAAACAAGATGTTTATTGAAGTTATTGCTTTATCGGGAATTAGGAATTAATTTTACGTCTTCCCAGACATTTGTTTCTTAAAATTATCCACTTCTCAAAGGTTAAAATTCTTCAAAAACTAAGTTATGCTGAATTATTCAAATTACTGCCTTAGGTTGATTTGGTAAAATAAATCTTGGTCCCTAAAATATTTGGATTTCCACACTTTTGGTCCTAGCACTACTGATGAGGAATTATATATAAAAATGCCTGTCTAGTTCTGCAAAGTTAAAACTGTTTAGTAACAATTTTATGTACAAATCTACATCAAACATCTACATTCCTTCATTATTTTGAAGAGAAAAATTGTTTATATTCATAAAAAGTATTGTTTTTATTCTACTTACAAATATGCGGATATTATTTCTAAAATTTACTAAAAAGGTATGATATATTCCTGATTAAGGAATGATTTTAATAAACATCTTATTTACATTCTAAAATTTATAAAAATAACACTTCACTTAAAATAAGTTCTGACCTTTTCTTATACAGTAAAACATTCAAATGAATGCATATTCCAGAAGAAAACTTCAAATCACAGACATGCAAAAGGTATAAAATGTATACAAATACAAATTTATAAATAAGCTCTAGATTGGTAAATTATTTACAAAAAGTTAAAAAAAAAAAAAAAACCCAACAATATACATGGTCTACTCTGAAATTACAATATTTTGAATATGCAACATATAAATTAAATTAAATTTCAAAGTGATATACATTTAAAATTTTGTACCATAAACAAATATACTGATATGAATATTGAAGTACAATGCATGCACATGTAATGTTTAATTCAAAGTATAATCATAAAACATTTAGTATTGCTAACAACAAATAAATTATGACATCATAATATAATTGAAAAAACAACAAACAAATGCATGTATGAATCAAAATCCCCAAAAATTGAAAACTAACAAATTAAGTTAAATACGCAAAGTTCCAAAAGAGAAGAGAATCTGGGTGCTCCTGTTTAGCTAGTTACATGTGTTATCAAAAATAAGAATAAAAGGGAATACGAATAAAAGGGACATGGCACTGTGGTGTATCAAATATACCCAGATCAATTTTTGATGCAGAGATATCTTACTTATCGACAATATTTTACAAACGTAAAAATGAAAATAAAATTCCTTATTTTTGATCTACAAAAATTGAATTATAAAGTTAATGAAACACAGACAATGTCTTCTGGTTTTAGTTGTAATGGAGCACAAGTATTTGAGGTCACTGCATTTTGGCTAGACACACATATTGTGACCTCCCTTTTTGGATGACATGGTCTACAAATATTTGGACCATTCACTTTGGTTCACACCGATCAAAGTGAGAATGAAGATACATGTATTATTCTAGTTGCTAAGGAATGAGTAAATATTTTTTCTTCAAACAATGTAACAATGTACTACATACAAATGCTAATTAATTTTTCCAATTTTGTGAAATTTTAGATTGAAATAGGCAATTTTTGTTTTTCAAACTTGATATATTTATATTAACAAACAAACCTTCCACAAGTTAAAAAAGACATTCATTGTTACCTCTTCAACTTTATTTTGAGTTTGAACATGTTTACATACAATCTTCACCTAAGGTAAAAATGCCATTTCCATTTATTTCTATGATCTTATTTTGCGTCTGAACACTGTTTTGTTCCATATATTTCAATAAAACTAACAAAGGATGAGGGCGTCTTTGATGTCAACGTTGCCTACATCCTGTCATATTAGGACTGATTTTTACCAAAAGGGAACAAAACTCATTTTAAATGTCTTGTTGGTGTATATATAGTTATATTAAGATGATATAACAGTTTGAACATAAGAGCATACGCTAGAGTGCATTTTTGGCATTCTTTTGACAACATAAATTACTGACGACGACTTATTGCAATCTGTGCAATGCAAGGTACAATTTACAAACAATTAACTCAAATGCAAGTAAAGCGAGGAATAATTTGAAACTTTTTAATCTAAACAAAGAAAACATGATAAACCTCTGTTTAGATTACAATAATGTTAAAACATCTATATTTATTTCAATAACTGAAAAACAGAATATTGGCATTGAAAACAAAGTTTATGCGATCCTGTTTGTGGTACAAGGGAAAATGTATGAAAGTATTTTAAATTTATGCTTTTGATTATCATTATCAAAAGATACATTTACTGCAGATTTTAAAACATTATTTTTCGGCATTTGTTGCAATTCAATATTGTAGAAAAATTAAGCTGTACTCATCATATACTAGTAGTATGGTGTTACATATTTTACAGCACTAGAAGACGATTTTGGAATACAGTTCCTTATCAGTAGTCCTTGAAACAAAATTGTGAAACCAAAAAGGATCAAAAGATACAAAAAAGCTGAAAGAATAGGAACGGAAGGGAAGGCATTAAAACTTTGTTTTATAATATTATTTATTTTTATAAAAATAAAGGGTTTGTAAGACTAGGTAAATGTATATACTTATAGTAACATGCATTTGCGTATAAATTAAATTTATGTACATGATTATGTGAAAATATAATTGGGGTTAAATAAATGAAAAACAAGAAATTTTGACTTTTCAGACATGCTGCTTTTCTAAATAGCCGTTCGAAGTGTTGATGCAACATTTACCCAAGGAAATTTATACCACTACTGTTAATATTTACTCAAGAACCTGGACTCTACGTGATTGTTGTCACCAACACATATTTATATGGTATACAGCTGTAGAGTGAAAAAATAAAGTCTATCAACTTGCGGGTTTGGTTCGGGGCAAGTAATATTTGCGATAACAAAGAGGTGTTATTTCTATGAAAGGCAACATTTCCCTTTCTTTTCTTTTTTTGCCACCACAGTTGGGGTTTTTTCTCGCGGTTCTTTCGCTTTTGGTGTGTTTTCTTCAGATATTCTTACATCAAGCCTTTGTAGCTCATTTCTTATTGCGCCTTTTATGCGAGAAATATTTTTCATTTGCTGAAAACATTTTTCCAAAGAAGCTTTGTCTAAAACATTGGCTAAATTTGGAAAAACTCTTCCAAGACATCCATGATCAGTTGAAAAAAGCATTGAAGTTATATGAAGAAGCTCGTGTACTTGTTGAAATTGTATCTTGTGATTAGGATCTTTGGTTTGGCAAACAATGTTTTCTGCATTTTCAAAACTGTTTTCGAAATCACGAAGTACAAAGCGTTTCGTATATTTCCCCAACAAAAGCAAAGCACCTCTAAGCAGCATATGCCGTATGAATGACGTTTCTCCGATAAAGCTGTCACGTTTATATTCTGAATATAAAGCAATATGTAGTGGCGTTTCTTCGTTTTGAGATTTTTTGTTTATATTCATACCTCGTTGTATCAGCATAGCCAACATACCGTGTTTATTTATGTCGTGTCCAGCGTTTTGCATAAGATAATGCAGAGCATTCCACCCCCGTGTGCATTCAGCATTAATATCTGCACCTGCGTTTATGACAGACGTCAAAGTTTTCAAATTACCATATTTTGCTGCTAAGTGAACTAATGTTCGTCCTTTTGGGTCCCTGGCTTCTATAATAGCCCCTGAGTCAATTAGCTCGTCTACTACTTCAATGTCTACTTGAGACTTTAAGGCCGCATGGATAGGGAATCTTCCATCTTTGCTACAATGATTAATTTCAATGCCATGTTCCATAAGGAATCTTACAAGCATTAAACATTCTTTTCCCTTTCTTCTTGTAAGTACATTGTATAATGCATTTTGACCATGGTTGTCTGTTTCATTGATATCTGCTCCATGCTCCAGAAACATATTTTGAATTTCCATGAGCGATTCCCAGTGAATTTTTGAATTGGTCGACAAAACGATAGAATTTTTTCCTCGAAGAATGAACCCATGCTGAATAAGGTTTCGTATGTAGTTAAAATTCACATATATTCTCTGCTCTTTAAAAAGATAATGAAGAATATTTTGTCGTCTCCTATCTGTAGCATTGGTGTCTGCACCTTTTGAAAGGAGATGGTTTATAACCTTCTGTCGCTTTTGACTTGTATACAAAGCTGTCATGAGAAACGTTTCTTTTTCTGGATTGAGAAAGTTTACATTTTCACGAGTGATTAGTATATCGATGACCTGTTTTGCAACATCGTCGTCTTCAAAGGATCCAAGTAACTCTTGAATTCGTTCCATCAACTCGACTGTATTTTCAATCTGGTAGTTATTAATTTCAACCCTAACGTCTTTTTTAAGTGAAATTAATTTTTCATCATCCATTCGATTAAGTTCTTTGATTATGCATTGGGAAATGAGTGGATCCGAATGGGATCTGCATAATGAAACTGTCTCGTTGATAGCGTAATCATCGAACCCGCCATTTTGAAGTAATAGTAGAGTGACATAACCAAAGTTTTTGTTTAGTGCAATTAGAATAGGTGTTTCATTGTAGTCGTTTCTTATGGTAGGATCGCACCCAAAGTCCAACATTATTTTCACTGTTGTGAAAATTCCTTGGTCATCTAAGGCAATATTCATCGCCTCGTGAAGAATGGTATCTCCGCTGGTTAAACGATTGTATTTGCAAGAGGAATATTGCAGAAGTGCTTGTAAAACGTAAACAAAAAATTTGAAATGTGAAAATGTGCAGCTTTTTTTGGATCGCAATAGCACATAAATCAAATTGGGCTCAACACCCAATGTTTTATGTTCTAATTCCAATAGGAAAACTATTGCCCGTTTCAATTTTATGTTTTCTCTTATTGCTAAGTGTAGAGGTGTGCAGCCGTCATGATCTAGTTTATTCGAACTTACACCATGACATATCAACTTCTCAATAATGGCAGTACACTCTTCATCTGAAGTAGCTGATGAAACTACACAGTGAATAAGATTGCGACCTTTTGCATTCTCTACATAGATGTCTTCACCTGCAATTAAAAGACTTTCTAATATTTCAGGATTAAGTGTGCCTTTTTCAGCGTGAACGAGCAATGCAGTGTTTGTTACTGAAGGGAAACATCGTTCTATTCTCCCACTTATTTCTTTACTAACCGTTTTGATCTTCTTCTTATTTGCCCTTGCTCCTGCGCCAACTAAAGTTTTCAGTACGTCACTGTTTTTTACGCACATGAGTAAATGATTGCCTTCAGCTTGAGATGTATTCACATCTGCCCCTGCCTTTATAAGCTCCATAATGGCTTGTTTGTCATCAATGAAGTAATATAAAGGAGTTTTACAATACTGGTCCACTGCATTGGTGTTGGCTCCCCGTTGTATCAAAGCACGCATAACTTCGATGTTTGTGGAAATATGAAGTGGCGATTTACCTTCTTTGTCAGTAGAATTGATATAGGACCCAAGATCTATCAGAGTATGCACAACCTCAGCTTTGGAAGCAGTATGTAATGGCGTTCTTCCTTGTCTATTTTTGATGTTGATATCTAGATCTTTTAATAAATATGATATGACCTCTGTATGCTCAGATATGTGTAGTAATGACAATCCTCGAGAATCTCGATAAGATACTTCCGTTCCATGCCTTGTAAGTATATCCACCATTTCTTTACTTTTTGCAACACTGATAATATTTCTTTTAGATTCCTTGTAAAATTTCCGTGTTGATGCCCCGGATCTGATAAGAATTTCCGTAACGAGCAAGTTGTTTGCTACAACCGCATGCCAGAGAGGGTCATAACCATTTTCATCTGTTGCATCGACGTCACACGTATAGCTAAGTAGCATTTCCACCTTCTGTGCAGTACACCTGTCTGTAATTTCGTTTATAGAGAAATCATTCTTCCGTTTCCGATTTCTGACGTCACACAACATTAAAGCATGTAATGGTGTTGTGCCATATGTACTGTGAATAAGACAAATATCGCATGGACAAGGGGCACTAAATAGGGTATCATGTATATCCATTTTGCATTTTGGATTTGCACCCAATTTCAATAACTCTTTTAAAATGGAAATATCAAATCCGTTGTGACAGGCATGCAAAAGAGTGGCAGTAAGTTGATTACAATACCAAAACTGGTCACTCGATTTGAACAAGCTTCTTTGCAATATTTTCCTACATAAGGGTTCCCTGTTAGAGACAGCAGACCAGTATAGCAAAGTTCCATTAAACCCGAATGCGTCTTCATACCTGTCTGTTCCTGTGTCTGTCAAAAGGAGCATTGATTGTAGATTTAGTCCACAATAGGATTTAATTTCCTCATGCAATGGAATGGAAAACAATCTGTCCACGAAACGACTATCAGAACAAGATGGGTGTTCACTAACCTCTTTAATGTTTCCAGTACTGATTTCTTTCCAAAACCTAATAACCAATCTGTTCATTTGCCTGTCATCTGATAAGTATAATTTCAAACCACCATTCGTATTGTTTTTTGTTGCAACAAGTTTTGTTATATACACGAATGGTAGAACTGAAATGATTTCATTTTGAAATTTTTCTCCACAAACAACGCAGACAGTTTCCAGAATACTTTCATGTCGAAATAAAATTTTTCCAGTATGGTCAGATTTAATATACAAGTCTTGTATGGCTTCAATATGTATTGTGACGTCAGTTGTAAGTTCTTTACAAAAATGCTTTGCTATATTGGACAAATCGGTACTATTGTGGTATTGTTCTAGCTCCTCTTTTCTAATTTTCCCTCCTCTTAACATCAACATACAAAGTATGGCGTATGCAAACGGCTCATCAAATTTTAATCGCTCAATATCTTTTGCAATATACTCCAATGGGTTCTCGAAGAAAGCAATGCCCCTATTTCGAATTTCGTCTCTACAAGCAAACATCTGGGCACAATGTGGAAATCCATGTGGTCCATTGCATTCTGCAGCTCGTTTTACAAGATCATTCATAAGGCAGTTGCTGTCTTGTAGGTTGCAGTGTGATAAATGTTCTGAAAGAATCTTTTGCTTTTCGCAAACATTATAACCTGGGTTTGAGAGGTCAACTACATAAGGGGGTTCGAATACATCTTTGTGTTTTAATACTTTCATTGCTTTTTTCATTATGCTTTTTCGACTTGTCATGACAATAATGATTCTACCCTGTAGTTTATATAATTGGCGCATTTTATTAGTTGTCAAAACACGCGAGGCCATTTCTGTTTTGGACCTATCGAACATTGTAACCCCAAAAATATCATCGATAAACACAACCTGTTTCTTACCATCTTGGAAAAGGTGAGTTATGTTTTCAATATTACTCAATTCATGTAAAGAGTAACCATCAAGAATAAACTCAAGTAACAGATGCCTTGCTAGAGTGGTTTTACCATCACCCGGATTCCCAGATATCAGCAAATGAAAATTAGATTGCAATTTTTTCTTGGCTTCATGGTATGCCTCGGTCTCCACAAAAACGTTGTCAAACTCGATATAACAAGATACTAATGTCGACGAACATCTTCCTAAAACAACAAATCAAAAACAAACATACTAATCCATGTTTTAATCACGATCCAGAAATGTTATTATCATTATTTTAGTATCTCTACCAAAAAAGTGAAATGTTCCATTTTTCATTATTTCCATCTAGAACCAGATTACGTGAAAAAAAATCTTTTGTTTTCACGTTGACCAAATACCGTATAGCGGGTTATTTTGGCGGGGCTAAATTTTGGCGTTTTTGACCAAAAAAAGTCGGTTGTAAATTTTGGCGTATTTATTTTAGCGATTAAAACATGACAAGTTTTTATTTTGACGATTTTTATTACAATAGAAAACTGCTTTTAAATTCACAATGCTATCTCGAAGTTTTCAAACTTCGTTTGTAAATAAAATGTTGAACTTCGAACAGCAAATCTATCGATATGGACAGCTCATTTCAATTAAATAAATTTGGTTGAAAGTAAAAGTAAATAACAACAACTGATGATATAAAACAAACTTACTTTATTTTCGTTATAATACAGAGCACATGGCCTGTTAATAATAATCACCGGAACTGCCGGTAATACACATTGCCGTGCGCATTCCAATGAAATGTAAATAACAGAATATGAATATTTTATGATGAGATAAAAAGTTAATCATCTGGCGTGGACTCAGGTGTTTTACCGATCACGCACCTGCGGGTCGTAATCGGATTAAGAGATTACTGAACTGATCACGGTTCATTACTAATCTTGAGTAACACTCAATGTTCCAGACGAGTTATTTCGTTTCGCTCTATTGCTTTCGGTGAAAGCTGTATCATGGCTTCAGCTTGTGTTTTGTTTACAATGACTGACCACTTGTCATTCTGATAAAATTGTATTCGAGCGAAAGAAGTTGAATTTTCACCAAATTTACACCTCCAAGAATTATTTATTCTTCGAACGAGCGGGGGTATTCGAGCTATCGTAGTTCGAGCGATTGAGGTTTATTTACATATGATTTAATAGGGATTTGGAGGGGACCGGCAGATGACGGGGATATTCAGGGCATCGTCGTTCGAGAGATCAAATTTTTACTGTATTTACTTTGTCACAGTGTAAGGTATTGTTAAGGTAATAAATTTTGACTGTTTCACTTTTTGGCGATAAATATTTTGGCGATTTTAATGCTACCGCCAAAATACGCCAAAATTTACACCCCGCGAAAATAACCCGCTATACAGTAATTTGACTTTAAGTATTGTTGTACAATGCATGTAAATAGAAACAGACAAAAGGAATGTGACAGTATATTGGATTATACTCACGGTCCATATTCTTTGGCCTTTTTCTGTTTCTCATTTTTATAATATCTGAAAAGATAAGCCATTTGTATTGTCTCTTACACCGACAGCAAAACAAAATGTTGGATAAATAACATATGGAATAATACAAATCAAGAGAAATGGAATAGCTGTTCAACAATCCACAAAGAATCAATAAAAGTTTTTTTTCCTCTGTTATCGTAAGGCACCAGAGTTTTTGGAGCTTTAGTCCAGCTTTTTTATTTGGATTTCAACCGTTTGGTCCAAGCAGTACTAATGGCGAATTTATTCTGAAAAGAAGTCGTTTAGTGCTACAAAATTAAAACAGGTTTAGTGAAATTTATAACCATTTTCCTGGAATCTCTGCTGGTGGACTAAGGATCTCCAAGGACATCGTTTACCGAAGAGCCAATACATGAACATAGTATTGTTAAACATTGTTCATAAATTTTAAGATTCCTACAAAACTAAGCTATGCTCTATCGTTCAAAGTATTGCCATAGACGAATTTGGTAAAATGACCGTTCTATGTTTTTAATCAAATTAACTAGTATTTACAAAGTACGCACTTGACAATAGGATACATGCATCTAAAAATAGGAATCTAATCTTCAAATCACCAAATCATTTAAATCCACATTCAGATATATAGATGACATTTAACCTCTTTATAATTATAAAGATTTGGAGAGAATGTGAACGTCTAGTGTGTTTGTATTAAAGATAGATACGACTGTTTCGTCAGGTTCTGCTTCATATTTGGATATCTCAATTATGACACCCAAGAAAGGCTACATTTGATGCTTTATTGCTTTAAAGTGTAAAGTGTTGACTTCTATTTAGAACTCTTCTTTTCTATGCATCAATATACCCGATTCTCCTAGTTATTGCGCTAGACCGCGGTGGTCTAATTGATAAGATAAGAATGCGAATTTTCCTTTTCTTGGCCTTTACTGGTTCACCTGGTATCAATATAATGTGTCTGGTCAGTGGTGGAGTGGTACGTTTGTTTGCGGCGTATTGACTCTAAGCTATCACGTTAAAGTCGCCCTGAGTGCGTGCTAGTACAAAGCAGACCATAAAACACTCGCACTTCACATGCATATACGAACTTCTTCATAGAGATTAATAAAATAGTTTTCGTCGCCAATTGCTAAAAAATGCTGATGCGACGTTATGCAATATTTAATCGACAACGAACCAATTAACCAACCAACCTAGTTATTGCGTATTTGTTTTACAGTCTACACGCGTTGTTACAGATTGTTCCTATTACGCAAAGTTTATACAACTAAGAAAGCTGCCTTAGCTATAAATTCCTAACTCAGCCTAAGCTTATCAAGATCCTCAAAACGTTTTATTACTGTCATCACAAAATTGCTGATAAGTATGATGCCTCTATAACCAAATTGTCCTGGATATATGTGAAGTCCCATAGTTCCATGTCCCTTTTATTCTGAATTTTCATTTCACACGTAGTGGGTGTACCTAACTAGACAGAATAAGATTTAATAGTCAATACTTTGCTCTTTGGGTTGTGATTTGAACATGGACAGGTGTTTGGTTTTGATCAAAACTAAACATACTAATCCATGTTCGTATCACAATTCTGAAGCAAAGTTAACACTTTGAACTGACAAGTTAGGTTAGACACGTGAACTTCCATCAGGGAAGTGAGGCCGGGTGCTCTGGAAGGGTAAGCGCATCCTGTTTAGCTAGCTTAAACCGCCACGTGTGTAATCAAAATTGTGTGAAAGAAACATGGAGCTTTGGGACGTCAAATATATCCAGGGCAATCCTAGACACAGAGACGTCAAACTTATAAACAAAACTGTGATGACGGCCATAAAACTTTTTGAGGGCCTTGATAAGCCTAGGCTTGCAATATTCCTGAGTCAACAATTTATTTGCAAGCAGCCTACTTCGTTGTACAAAGTCCCTGTAGTGGGAACAGGCTCTTCCATAGCGTATAAATTGGGAAACAAATTATGTGCAACGGAATTCAGCTTTTTATCACTGATGCTAAAAAAGAAAAAAATAATATCTGCTCAAAATTGTAAATAAACAATTCGCTCTGTCAACTCGAAATGTGGTCATTAAAATGGAAATCAAGAACGAAATTGTATTCTAAAATGACCGTCTAGTACTATAAAATTAAGACTGGTATAATATGTAATTTTTAAAATCTCATTAAGCCAAATGTTAAAATTTGCATCGTTTTTCATCTGTTTCTTTGCCTGACAAGATTATAAGCTCTTACCTATAATTTCTTTGACGTCAGTTTCAGTTTTTGCCAAACGCTCTCCCAGTTCATCTTAATAAAAAAGAGAAACATTCTACTAATTACGTAAATGGTCGAAAATGGACTAAATAAATAAAACACAGACTTACTACTTAAAATTTGAAATTCCTCAAAAACAAAAGTATACTACCTCATACAAAGTATTTTCTTTGCTAAATTTTGTAAAATATTACTTCGGTCCTTTTGGGTATCTTTTTGTTTGTTTCACAAATTTTGGTCCAAGCCCTACTGATGAGGAATTTTTTTCCGTAATTGTAAAATTAAACCGGCATAATATGTAATACTTATTTCTGTCCGAATCACAATACAAAAGAAAAGTAAAAACTGACAAATTAGGTTAACTCACGTGAACGTCCACCAGGCTGGGTGCTCCGGAAGGGTAAACACCTCATGTTTAGCTAGCTACACTCGCCATGTATGTAATCAACATTAAGAATGGAAGAAATATGGAACAATAGGATATAAAAATACCTAGAATAATTTTGGATTCAGATACATCATATTAATCAACAATATATATAACTTTTAGGGCTCCGATTAGCATATGATTGCAATATCCCTGCGTTGTATAAATTTGTATGAAATTTCCGGATAAGCTCTTCCATAACGCATTAATTGTAAAACGAATAAACTATAAACAGGAGAAGAAACAGGTACATTGCTGCATATGGCCTTTTCGAATTTTAAGAACATTCTATATAGTAGATAAAAATAGCCCTTGTTATCAAAACATAAGTATCAAGACTATTAAAATTGATGTTTTACAAAGGTTACATAATGGGGCCTTCATACTGTACTTTCGGGTTGGACCTGTATACTATTATCCTGTTATTAAGGCGCCCAAACAAAGTTTGGCGACTTATTGTTTTTGCACCGTTTCTTATTATTATTATTATTATTATTATTATTTTTATTATTCTTCCTCTTCTTTTTCTTCTTCCGGCCATGAACTTGTCCAACCAATTTCTCGAAGACCGTTGGTCCAATCTTAACCAAACTTCACATTAAGGTTGATCCCCATCTTCTTCCCCAGAGGCCGAGGTAAAATGCCCATGGGGTCATTAGGGGAGGGGCAGGAGGGCGGGGTCTTAAAAACAATAATGCTCAATTTTGCTATTTATACTATATTTTGTACTATAAAACCATATATATTCATGATCAGTGTCTCGAGATGTACAAGTATGTATCGCAAGATTTTCCCGGGGTATCAGGGAGGGTGGGGATGGGTGGGGCTGTGTGCTAACTTCAAAACGGTTAAGATCCCCACCCATAAACTATATATTTTCTGGTTCTACATAAAAAGTTGAATAGAGTGATACTAAAGAAAGTCCCATGGGGTCATTCTTGATTGAGAGTGGGGATGGGCGGGGCTTGGTACTAACTTTTAAATGGTTGATATCCCCATCCTGAAACTATAGATTTTCCGGTTCGGCTTTTAAAGTTGAATAGAATGATACTGCAGAAATACAAATGACGTTATTCCAGAGGAGGGTGGGGACAGGCGGGGCTGGGTACTAACTTTTGATCAGTTGAGATCCCCACCCCTAACATATATATTTTTTTATTCTTTATGAAAAGTTGAATAGATTGATACTTAAGTAAACCCATATGGTCATTCAATAGGAGGGTGGGGACAGGTAGGTCTAGGTACTAACTTTGAGATTCCCACCCTCAAACTATAGTTTTCTCCATGGGATGGTTGCTATCATTTTGTTTAAGAATTAAAACAATAAGCATGAATTTTCATTGTTTAGGATACTTAAGTAATCACTGATCCATGTCCAAAGCTCTCAAGCTAAATCTGTTTTTATAAGCAACACTAATGGTCAGTTATCCCTGGAGCATGATTTATTATTCAATTGATCGATAGAGTAGCTGCATTAAGTTGTCAATATGACATTACATGGGTAAATGCTTGGATTAATTTAAAATCATAACATCATTAGTTCATCAAAACAACAGGTTGTGATATTGGGTATAGGTGATGTCAATCAACTTTGTCTATTGTTTGAATTTCAACCAATTGGATCATGTACTACTTCTATATATAAAATTAAATCTCAATATTACAAGTTTAAAATTCTTGATTTTTATTCGTTTGGGCGCCTTATTTGTAATGATGCATCCATCATTACATTAGTACTCGTTATACATATATACCAAAAAAGGAAAATATGAAAATACTTCTGATTTCTTTTGTTTCACTTTCAGCTTTCTTTAAACGATCTTCTTGTTCTTCTAAACGATCTTCGTGTTCTTCTAAATTCCCTAAAAGTAATGACAAACCCACTGCAAACAAATAATACAACATACGAAAACTCTCCAATGGTTTTCATTAATGTTGTTAAAAATTCCAGGTTGAAAATCTAATGTTTAAATTCAGATAAAAAATAAACAAGATATTTTGAATAGAATAAAAATTAAGTACATTACAAGAAATTTAACGCTTGCGATTTGATTACAATGAAGACAAACATGATTACAATTTTCGCAATGGTATTGTTTCCTTTAAATAAAATATATCATCATTTGCATTTTAAACATAAATTATCTTTGGTATTTATTATAACTTACTATATAATCTTAATCTCACATTACACAATTGCCTCCGACTGGGAATAATGGAAAACAAAGTTTCTCAGAAGAATAGGCAAATATCTGATTTTTCAAGTACAAAATTGAAATTAAAGGTAGTAACTTAGTAGGATTTACTTGGAATAAACTAGAATAAAAGATTAAAGAATTAATAGTTACATTTGACATGTTTTGCATCGTCTTCAGTATTCTTCAAACGCTCCTCGTGTTTCTCTATATCACCTAAAAGTATAATGCAATAAAATCTACAATAATCTTGAAAAAAAATAATCATAAAGATAATATTATTTTTGTCAAGAAGTCATAAATATAAAATTATGTTCTTGTTATTATCGCGTTATTTTGTAATTGTATTTCAGAGACCAATGGTTGTAAAATAACTGGGAAACAATCTTATAAAATCGAAATCTTAGTATAAAGTCTTATCGCCACGGCGAATCAGTAAGGCACGCTCGCGGTTGGCAATGTTATTATCGGAAATATGGTTATTTCATGTAGATCTTCTAATTCCAGCAAAGCATCATTCTGTAGTTAAGGTATAATAGAACATAAATATTGCAATCTTTGAAAATATGATAGAATTTTAGACACTAAAATTCAGTTGTGCTAAAGTTTGTTTTAAAATGTAATGCTTTCATCAAAATCAATTGTTTTGAATTGGCATACGTACAATCTGTTTTTATTCTTGTTTGGTAAGGGTTATATTGCAATTTATAAATGTCAAATTTGTGTTTTAATTTTATGTGGAGTTTACATTTGGAAAGAGTTTAATGTCATTTGTTTCGTTTTCAGCTTTCGTTAAACGGCTCTCTTGTTCTTGTAAGTCAACTGAAAGTACAGATATAACAAATGATATTACTTACCCAGAGTAAAGCAATCGTAAAACGAAAGGAATACAATTCGTAATATGAAACTTAGATATAGACTAGTTCAAAATACTTTATTGTCGTAATCAAAATATTGCCGTGGTCTGTATCTAAAATTATCCAAGATATATTTGACATCCAACAGTTCCATGTTCCTTTCATTCTCAATTTTGCTTCCACACGAGGCGGATTAAACTATCTAAACATGAGATGTTTACACTTCCGGGTCACCCAAACCCTGGTTGAAATTTGCTACAGTTTTCAAATTTTTTGCTTTGATTTAGGATTTGATTTGAGCATGGACTGGTATGTTTGTTTTTTATGTGCATATGTACACAATAGAAAATACTACATTATTTCTTTTCTTGCTCTTTTAAGTTCCCTTATCTAAAGAGAAACACCAATTGATCTAAATTTGCATACAGAAAACGAGATTTGACGCAATCCTCTTTTTCTTATATAGTAAAAGATATATTGTAATTTATAAAATGTCAATGCCAATGCTTTGTTTTAATTGTATTTGGCGAGTTAACATTTGGTAATACTTTAGATAAAAATAAAAATTAGTAATCACCTTTGATATCATTTGTTTCGTTTTCAGCTTTCCTTAAACGGCTCTCATGTTCTTGTAAGTCACCTGAAAGTACAGATATATAATCAAAAACAAACATACTTATCCATTTCCGAATCACAATCCAGAAGCAAAGTAAAAACTTTGGAACTGACAAGTTAGGTTAGACACGTGAACTTCCACCAGGGAAGTGAGGCCGGATGCTCCGGAAGGGTAAGCGCATCCTGTTTAGCTAGCTACACCCGCCACGTGTGTAATCAAAATTGTGTGAAAGGAACATGGAACTATGAGACGTCAAATATATCCAAGGCAATCCTGGACACTGAGACATCAAACATATCAACAATACTGTGATGACGGCCATAAAACTTTTTGAGGGCCTTGATAAGCCTAGGCTTGCAATATCCCCGAGTCAACAATTTATTTTCAAGCAGCCTACTTTGTTGTACAAAGTCCCCGTAGTGGGAACAAGCTCTACCATAGCGTATTAATTGGGAAACAAATACACCATAAGCAGGAGAAGCCGGTATATTGCTGCATAAAAAAGGAAAGTTGACAATAGAAAAATTGAAGTCATCACGTTTGTCATAAAGTTTCAAATGTAGCCTTTCTTGTGCGTCATAATTCAGGTATAAGTCTAAATATGAAGCAGAACTTGAGGAATCAGTCGTGTCTTTCACTAGGATAGATGACATTTACATAGTCTCCAAATTCAGGATTGGTAAGAGACAGAACGTCATCTATGTATCTGTATGTTGAGTTGAATGATTTGGCGACAGATTTCTCTCCAGATTTAACAACGTTCGGCATAAATTCTGCTTCGTAAGAATAAAGCAACAAATCAGCAAGCAATGGTGCACAGTTTGTACCCATTGGTATACCGATTGTTTGCTGAAAAACTATATTACCAAACACAACAAATATGTTATCTATCAAAAACTCCAACATTTTGTTGATGGTATCTTCATTATATTTTTGTTTCGAATCCGTATGATGCTTGACAAAATAACCAGAATCCCTGTTCAGCACCAGATATTTGTATCTTGGCTTACCGTATTGGTAGAAGAAAGACAAGTGAATAATTTCTTTAAGACGTTCTTTCAATTTAGAATGAGGGATTGTGGTGTATAGTGTAGAAAAATCAAATGTTTTTATACTTTTTACATGAGATAAAGTATAAGAAGCAAGATGTTCAAGTAATTCTTTAGAATTTTTGAGAATCCACATTTGGTTGATTCCAGATGTAGAATATACTTTTTCTGAATAAGACTGAAGACCATCTTTGACGATTATCAAAAAATTTGTGTTAGAGTTACCGATAATGATTTAGTAGTACATTTAGATGAGCCTGCTATATTTCTTTCCTTGTATGGATTTTTAGGGAGTTTAGGAATCCAATACAAGTAAGGAAGATCAAGATCTTCCTCTTTTAGATTGATACCGAAAGACTCGAGAACTCCCCTATGGTTGGAAAGAACTTCATCTTTGGTTACAGAGAGTGACCAATCGTCAAACGAATCGAATAAATTCGAAATATGGAACTTGATATATAGACTATTTCAAAATGTTTATTGCCGTCATCACAATATTGTTGATAAGGTCTCCATATAAAATTATCCAAGATATATTTCACATCGAACAGTTCCGAGTTCCTTTCATTCTCAATTTTGCTTCCACGAGTGGCGGGTGAAGTTATCTAAACATTAGATGCTTACCGGATCACCGGCCATTCAATGCCAGTTTTCAAATTTTTTGCTTTGCTTTAGGATTTGATGTTACTGGTATGTATGTTTTATGTGCATATAGAACTTCTGGAACACCAGGCCTCACTTTCCTCATATGATTTAGTTCTTCAAAGCTTTATTAATTTAAAGCTGTATAGTAAACGTGATGACTTTAATTTTTCTACTTTCAATTTTCCTTTTCTATGCAACAATATACTTGCTTCGTATTTTTTCCCCAATTAATACGCTATGGTAGAGTTTGTTCCAACTACAAAAACTTTATACAACGAAGTCATCTGCTTACAAAAAATTGTTCACCCAGGCATATTGCGGGCTTATCATCGTCATCACAATTTTGTTGTTAAATATTAGGTCTCTGTATAAAAATAACCTTTGATAGATTTTACGTCCAAAAATTCCTACAAAAACTTTATACAACGAAGTCATCTGCTTACAAAAAATTGTTCACCCAGGCATATTGCAGCGGCGTACCGTGACCTGATTATATGTGTACGCAAAATTTTGAAATCTATATGCTTCAAAACGGCTTTTCCTGCATTTTGAGACAGATATACAACACCTCGTGTTAAATTTTTGATACAAATTGGAGTTTGTTTAATTACAATTTTTAAATATGCGGATCCTGCTGATCCTTGGGAGTGGAAGGTTGGGTACCAGGTTTAACCACACATGTTCTCTGCGTTTGTATCATAGATTTAAAGGGATAAAAGTTTGTGGTTTGATAATTTGAAAGATTTTCAGATTTGAGCTCCGATTACAAATGATGATGCATATTTTTTTGAAATCTAAATTAGTGGTTTTTTTTAATTTTGTATTAGCGTTTTATTTATTGTGTGCCTGTTTCTTGCTGTTTGATCACTGTTACTTCCATTCTTAATTTGAATTGTACAACTTAAACATTATTATTTTAATAATCGTAGCCGACGGTTTCCAAATGTGTATATTAGTATTTATTGCTCATTCAAAGTTAACTTTCCTCCTCTTCTAAGCGTTAAATTGTCAATAACTGTTTCTACGTCGACGCCCATCTCATGATGTACATGTATGTGCATTAATGCAAGGGATGAAAGGCGATCTTCTTTCATTGTGCTCCTTAAATAAGTCTTGAGATGTTTCAGCGCACTGAAACTTCTCTTGGCAGTGGATGTTGTAGGGGGCATGGTTACAAAAATCTTCAGGATCTTGAAGACATATTGATAGAGTTGTTTGTCCTTTCAAGAAAATGGAATACGCACCCCCACTCTCTCTCTCTCTCTCATACTTTTTTTATTTTAAAATATTTTTTGTGACAAATTTATGTGTACGCACTTGCGTTTTTGCGTATAGGGCGGTACGCCACTGTATTGCGGGCTTATCATCGTCATTACAATTTTGTTGTTAAGTATTAGGTCTCTGTATAAAAATAACCTTTGATAGATTTTACGTCCAAAAATTCCTTCCATTCTATATTTCATCTGTGGCGGGTGTGGCTAGCTATAACTTAATTTGTCAGTTTCAAAGTTTTTACTTTGCTTTGTGATTGTAATTTGAACCTGGATTGGTAAGTATATTTTTAAATTATTCAATTGATTAATCTAAAGTTGTTTCTACATACTACAGCTCATTACACAATGTCACCCCCTAATTTTCATAAATAGACGTCACCCCCAATACAGTAATAGTAAGAACTAAAATACAAATACATTTTATTTAGAAGTGATTTAATTGGAATCAGTGATATTGTGATATTGTTGACATCAACACAATCTTATTTACAGATAGCATTTTGTAGAAGCATGTCTTGCTTGAATAATAACAGTTCTAGCTCGATGATGTTTTCGATACGAATTTCGAATTTGACATTCTGATTTTTTTATCTGATATCAATGTTTTTTTATAAACTTCCAAAGCTCTGTTGACGATCTTCGGCTACTTTCTAACCCTAACTCTGTTAATACATCAAAAAAAAGTCAGGTTTAGATGTCAAAAAATACGAATGCTTCCAAAATACTTGCAGGGAAAAATCTTGCTAAAGTTCATATTTGGGAGTTATGTCATATAATGGCGTAGGTGTACTATAAAAGATTACTGAAACCTTAAATAATCAACACTGCCAAAAGATTTAATAAATGATTTACAAATTCAGTGTGAATGTTTGGTTTTCCTCGAAAAACAATCCATCTTTCAGCAAACATTGCTCCTGCTCATACATCTAACTAAGAAGTTTCTTAAACAATGAACATTTTAAACCCTGCCTGGTCCGTAAATCCCCCTGATACGAGTCCAATTGAAACTTTTTTTGGGACTCCCTTCAAAAGAAAATAGCCGATGATAATCCGAAATCGTTAACAGAGCTTTGACAGACTGTTAAAAACGCATTGGTATCAGATCAAGAAATCTGAATGTCAAAATTTGTATCAAACACTGCCTTATTGGGTTAGAGCTGTAATTCATGCATTGGCGTCCTTCTACAAAATACTAGTTGCAAATTGACCTTTGTTAATACCAAACAATATCATTGAATCTAAGTAAATCACTTCTGAATAAAATGTATTTACTGTTCTGTTCTTACTATTAACGTATTGGGGTGACGTTTCCTTATGGAAATAAGGGGGTGACGTTTCTTTGCGGAACGAGCTGATTTTTGCAATTTGTTGTTGAAAAGATCAAAAGGATTTCATCAAATTGAAACATGATTTAACAATGTCCATTTTAATTTTTATCGGTAGGTTCAATTTGGGTTTATCATTGATTAAACAACAATCGGGGGCTGTCAATCTTAGCACTTATTGGAATTGAGCATGTATGGTTTTTATCTTCCAAGAAAAAAACCCAGAAGAAACAAACTTGAAAGCAAAATATGAAAAGATATGCATGCATGTCACCAATACTAGAAGTAATAATTTCAATAATTCGAGTAATCGCCACTTCAAATGTATCGGATTAAACAGTATTTTATTAAAAAAATATGTTAAAAAATAACATAAATATACAGTGTGAAAAGAATTAGAGAACCAGACCAAGGTAAATTAGTCCCTACAGCTTAAAATACATTTAGTTGCAAGATATTGATAAAAAGTAAATGATATCAGAGAGAGAGAGAGAGAGAGTAAATCTTTAAGATGTCACTATATAGTTTTGAACAAAATTGAAAATATGGACATTTTCGTCAACATAAACATATACCGGTAATAAAAATTGGTAGTTATATTATAGGGTAAAAAGATGGTTTGTTGACGTAAATAAAGTGGACATTGTAAGAAGAAATGTTCAGAAGATCAATCAGACAAAATACCTTTGACAATATCCAGACTTCGTCTTTGTTCTTCAGCCGCTGCAATGTATTTGGACATAAGGTCATGATCCATTGGTTCATTCTCCATCGCATCCAAAGTTTTATCAAACGGAGCCCCAAAACGTTTAGTCATACGCATCATGATCCCTTTTAACTCTGTCCAGTAGGTCAGGACAGCTTGGTCTGTGATAGAAGTATTTGGAGCATGTCCATATACACAGTTTCGTAGTAAATGTATTCTCTCTATATCATCACCTACTTCTACGTCGACAGGATCTGGTTTGTTGTCCTTTCTATCCGAGTACCAACCCTTTGCGGGAGGTGTAATACGACTACATAAGTATTTTATCAGTTTGTATAGCAAAGATAAGTCAAAGTCCCTGTAACCATTGATGCGAGCTTTATCTATTACTTCTTCCTCCTTTACATAAAGGCGTAGTTTATCTTTTTGGGGCGAAGTGATCTGTTGTCTGGTAACCGCTTTTTTCACAATCGATGGATTTATTTCTTGTTCTAAGATTACTCGAAGTACTTCCGTGCAAAGGTCTGTGAGAACACGACTTATTCTTGCAAAATTAGTTCTTTCTTTAAGTGTAGGGTTCATGGCTGAGAAGCAAAGCTGAGTTTGGAAATACTGATTAAACGTGAATAAATAAACTTATAGTGGAAATTATGATAATTTATAACCGCAACTGTTCTTTTGGCATTTCTCCAGCAGCATATTTGCTTTTCCTCAATTCGTCAACTAGTATATTTAGATTTGAAAGTCCCTTTTCCGACGTTTGACATTTTTAAAAGTCCTTTTCCCAATGTCTGTCATTTTTGTAAAGTCTTTTTCCGATGTCTGTCATATTTCTAATTCGACGGATTTGTAAGAAATAAAACTAGGATATTTTTTCATTGAAATATTATTGTACTATTTTGAATATTGTGTTCTTTGAAAATTGAATATATTTTTATTAAAATAGTATTGTAAACCTCCTTAATTTTAGTAAGATGTCATTTTAAAGTTTTATGTCGCCATAAAGTAACTATAAAAGACGTTTTTGAAAAAAATTGTTTCCAGCGTTTTTTAATTATTTATAAAAACAACTAAGTGGTGTAATTACATATTTGGATCACTCTTGGAATTTTACTTCCACTAAAAGAAAGGATGGGTTCCTGTTAATATCAGATATCGTCGTGCTGCTGAATTAAGAAGAAGGATATTAGATTGTTGCTGAAAATCGCATCTTTGTGAGAGGCCCACAATCAATGGATCCTGAAATAATAATAATAATAATAATAATAATAATAATAATTATGGAAGATAAATGGAACGAAAGCAACAATTGCAAGTCTCCTCCCCTTTTGTCAATTCATTCAATTTCCCTTCCTTCAGTTCATTCCGAGAACAAACAACTTTAAATTGAAAATAATAATAAATAAATAAATAAATAAATAAATAAATAAATAAACATCTGTACTTTGGTGCATAAGCTTATTTATAAATAAATAAATAAATATCGAAGAATTTTGTACTTTAGGCATAAGCTTACTTATAAATAAATAAATAAATAAATAAATAAATAAAAAATATCGAAGTATTTTGTACTTTAGTGCATAAGCTCATAAATAAATAAATAAATAAATAAATAAATAAATAAATACGGAAGAATTTGTATTTTGGTGCATAAGCTTGTTATAAAAATAAATAAATAAATAAATAAATAAATAAATAAATAAATATCAAAACATTTTGTACTTTGGTGCATAAGCTTGTTTTTAACTTCTAATGACATGGTAAAAGAAGCTGGCTAAAAGTTTGAATATGCATTATTTTTAGAATATTAAAAAGCTACTTTACCTGTAGTGTCTTACAATGTCCATCACAAAAATATTTTAGAACAGGTTAGTTTTTATAACTGTAATAGAAATTACTTCTCCATTGTCTACGAGTCTAGTTTATCAAAGTCCATTTAGTTTTAGTGCATGGATAACATCTCTTAATAAATAAATATATCATACGTTATAGACCTGTCTAAAGTTTAATACTGAGCTAACGAAAAAGAGTAAAGGCTCGGCTGCTAGGTGGTCTAGACTTGAATACCTAGTAGCCAAATAGCTGCATAGAGATAGATAACAGCTGCCGAAAATCTGTCGAGATTAAAGTAGAGATGTGAGCTGTCAGTTCGGTACCAGTTTGTTAGCTTAGTGTTAAACTTTCGACAGGTCTTTTCGTATACGGTGATCGCCATGATGACTAATGATCAATTATTAAGTATATAGTATTTCCTGGTACAAACGATACAAGTTAATAATATAGCTGCTTCAGAGAACATGTTTAAAATTTCCGATTTAAGTTGAATAGGAAAATATGTGATTGTTCCTAAATTTTAACTTTAAAATGAGGAAAGCTTATCTTTATATCAAAACAACACGAAGACGTGTACTTTTAGCGCAAACAACTTTTAATACACCAGAAAATTTAATTCATTATCGAGTGACCACAATGGTTCCATGATAATGGATACAAAATCCAAGGTTTCTCAAAAATATAGTCGACGACGGTAAAAATGATGACATTTCCGAAACTCTCAAACCGACTAGAAAAAGATCTTTCAAAAACTGTACAAGCAGAATATTCTACAACAACAAGTTTTTACTGTGTTTGAGAATTGTGAACTGACCCTAGTTTCACAATCATTCCTTAGCTAATATTTTCCTTAAGTTTAGCATTTTTTGTCATCTCTTTTTGGAACTACTGATGAATATTTTTCTCAAAACTAAATGCAAATGTTTAAATCTAGAAGTGTTCTTAAAAATGACACATTTCCAAATATCTTGATAATTAACAAAATTAAAAATATATATGAAATTTGGCAAGATTTAAGTAAAGAAAATCCTTAGGTAAAGAATTGTTGTGAAACTGGGGCCTGGCCATAGATTGATATGTTTGTTTTTGATTACAAAAAGTAACATACTGAAAGATGTACATGGTGTACATGACGGAAGTTTAAAACACAATTACGTTTGTCTTTTGCATAATAACCTAGTGTTTGTGTTTTGGCAAAGCGCGTATCAATGTGTTTAAACTTGTGAAGCAAATGCATAATAACATAGTGTTTGTGTTTTGGCAAAGTGCATGTCAATGTGTTTAAACTTGTGAAGCAAATGCATAATAACCTAGTGTTTGTGTTTTGGAGAAGCGCGTGTCAATGTGTTTAAACTTGTGAAGCAAATGCATAATAACATTCTGTTTGTGTTTAAGCAAAGTGTGTGTCAATGTGTTTAAACATGTGAAGCAAATGCATAATAACCTTGTGTTTGTGTTTTGACAAAGTGTGTGTCAATGTGTTTAAACTCGTAAAGCAAATGCATACTAACCTAGTGTTTGTGTTTTGGCAAAGTGTGTGTCAATGTGTTTAAACTCGTAAAGCAAAAGCATAATAACCTTGTGTTTGTGTTTTGACAAAGTGTGTGTCAATGTGTTTAAACTTGTGAAGCAAATGCATAATAACATAGTGTTTGTGTTTTGGCAAAGTGCGTGTCAATGTGTTTGAACATGTAAAGCAAATGCATAATAACCTTCTGTTTGTGTTTTGGCAAAGTGTGTGTTCATGTGTTTAAACATGTGAAGCAAATGCATAATAACCATGTGTTTGTGTTTTGGCAAAGTGCGTGTCAATGTGTTTAAACTTTTGAAGCAAATGCATAATATCCTTGTGTTTGTGTTTTGACAAAGTGTGTGTCAATGTGTTTAAACATGTGAAGCAAATTTATAATAACTTTGTGTTTGTGTTTTGGCAAAGTGCATGTCAATGTGTTTAAACTCGTAAAGCATATGCATAATAACCTAGAGTTTGTGTTTTGGCAAAGTGTGTGTCAATGGGGTTAAACTCGTAAAGCAAATGCATAATAACCTTCTGTTTGTGTTTTGGCAAAGTGTATGTCAACGTGTTTAAACATGTGAAACAAATGCATAATAACCCTGTGTTTTTGTTTCGGCAAAGTGCGTGTCAATGTGTTTAAACATGTGAAGCAAATGCATAATAACCTTGTGTTTGTGTTTCGGCAAAATGTGTGTCAATGTGTTTAAACATGTGAAGCAAATGCATAATAACATTGTGTTTGTGTTTTGGACGTGTTTAAACATGTGAAACAAATGCATAATAACCTTGTGTTTGTTTTTTGGAAAAGTGCGTGTCAATGTGTTTTAACATGTGATGCAAATGCATAATAACCTTGTGTTTGTGTTTCGGCAAAGTGTGTGTCAATGTGTTTAAACATGTGAAGCAAATGCATAATAACATTGTGTTTGTGTTTTGGACGTGTTTAAACATGTGAAACAAATGCATAATAACCTTGTGTTTGTGTTTTGGCAAAGTGTGTGTCAATGTGTTTAAACTCGTAAAGCAAATGCATAATAACCTAGTGTTTGTTTTGGCAAAGTGTGTGTCAATGTGTTTGAACATGTGGAACAAATGCATAATAACCTTGTGTTTTGGCAAAGTGTGTGTCAATGTGTTTAAATCCGTGAAGCAAATGCATAATAACATTGTGTTTGTGATTTGGCATAGTGTGTGTCAATGTATTTAAACCTGTAAGCAAACGCATAATAACCTAGTGTTTGTGTTTTGGCAAAGTGTGTGTCAATGTGTTTAAACCTGTAATCAAATGCATAATAACCTAGTGTTTGTGTTTTGGAAAAATGTGTGTCAATGTGTTTAAATTTGTTAAGCAAATACATAACAACATTGTGTTTGTGATTTGGCATAGTGTGTGTCAATGTGTTTCAACCTGTGAAGCAATTGCATAATAACCTAGTGTTTGTGTTTTGGCAAAGTGTGTGTCAATGTGTTTAAACTTGTGAAGCAATTGCATAATAAATTTGTGTTTGTGTTTTGGCAAAGTGTGTGTCAATGTGTTTAAATCCGTGAAGCAAATGCATAATAACATTGTGTTTGTGATTTGGCATAGTGTGTGTCAATGTGTTTAAACCTGTAAGCAAATGCATAATAACCTAGTGTTTGTGTTTTGGAAATGTGTGTGTCAATGTGTTTAAATTCGTGAAGCAAATGCATAACAACATTGCGTTTGTGATTTGGCATAGTGTGTGTCAATGTGTTTAAACCTGTAAAGCAAATGCATAATAACCTTGTGTTTGTGTTTTGGCAAAGTGTGTGTCAATGTGTTTAAACTTGTAAAACAAATGCATAATAACTTAGTGTTTGTTTTTTGGCAAAGTGTGAGTCAATGTGTTTAAACCTGTAAAGGAAATGCATAATAACTTAGTGTTTGTGTTTTGGCAAAGTGTGTGTCAATGTGTTTCAACCTGTGAAGCAATTGCATAATAACCTAGTGTTTGTGTTTTGGCAAAGTGTGTGTCAATGTGTTTAAACTTGTGAAGCAATTGCATAATAACCTTGTGTTTGTGTTTTGGCAAAGTGTGTGTCAATGTGTTTAAATTCGTGAAGCAAATGCATAACAACATTGCGTTTGTGATTTGGCATAGTGTGTGTCAATGTGTTTAAACCTGTAAAGTAAATGCATAATAACCTTGTGTTTGTGTTTTGGCAAAGTGTGTGTCAATGTGTTTAAACTTGTAAAACAAATGCATAATAACTGAGTGTTTATTTTTTGGCAAAGTGTGAGTCAATGTGTTTAAACCTGTAAAGGAAATGCATAATAACCTAGTGTTTGTGTTTTGGCAAAGTGTGTGCCAATGTGTTTAAACATGTGAAGCAAATGCATAATAACATTGTGTTTGTGTTTTGACAAAGTGTGTGTCAATGTGTTTAAACATGTGGAACAAATACATAATAACCTTGTGTTTGTGTTTTGGCAAAGTGTGTGCCAATGTGTTTAAACATGTGAAGCAAATGCATAATAACATTGCGTTTGTGTTTTGACAAAGTGTGTGTCAATGTGTTTAAACATGTGGAACAAATGTAAAACCTTTTGTTTGTGTGTCAATAACAAGAGTTCCCCGAAGCAAGTCTTGCTTGAAAATCATTGAAGACAAACTGTATAATAACTAAACAAGTTCAATGTCATTGAGTAATTTTCCATTTTTGGACTTAAAATGTTTTAACAACTTTAATCAAAATCTTTGCATGTATCGGCATCTGTTATACCGAACTAGAATATATATATATTTATTGATTGTACGGGTAAGCGGTGAAGCTCAATGGTTTGCGCGCGTTATTCAGTTTGCTTTGCACGGCAATGGAAGTTAAAGCACTATAAACGTCATTTCTGGACAGTTCAGTGTTTAATTATACTTACTGTAGTATTAAACTAAGTGCTACATAAATTTTATACAATTAAACCTGTCTATAAAGGCCACCCAAGGGAACCAATAAAACTCTTTATGGACAGGTGGCCTTTAAATGCAGGTTCAAATAACATGAATAAAGAGTCATTGGGATAAAGTTTTACTGGCCCGTGTAAGCAGTCGGCTCTTATGTAGGGATGACCTTTAAAGACAGGTTTGACTGTACTTCTGAGATTAAGTCTCTAAAGCTAGATGTCTTAGTCAGGGGCAGATCTCAAAAAGTAGCCTCTTTATTGACCCCACTAAACTTTTTTGTTAAAAGCAGGAAACATGGTGGATCTTATTGCCCTATATGTACTTAGTTAGGCTAGGTATGTTTCCACCTTGACTTTTTCCGTTTAATGGAAATATGGCTGCCAATCATAGATGGCCGCCAAAAAGATCATTTAAAGTATAAAAATTAAATATCAAATTAACCACTTAAACTTTTAAGTTGAAATTTGGTATTTAATCAATTAAATATTTATACTAATTTTGCATGAATAATTATTGGTTGTAAAATTCAATATGGTTTGCCATTTTCAAGATGGCCGACTTGTAATCATCGTGCTGCATTTTAAATAAAAAACAACAAAGGATGTCATTATTTTATGACATTAAACCAATGTATTGTATTTATCATATACGTTTTTAGTTAGGCTAAGCATGTTTCCACCTTGACTTTTCCGTTAAATAAAAATATAGCTGTCAAATCCAAGATGGCCACCAAAACAGATCATTTTAAAATATAAAATTCAATTACAAATCAACCGCTTACCCTTTTGAGTTGAAATTTGGTATTTGATCAATTAAATATTTATTCTAATTTTCCATGAATAATTATTGGTTGTAAAATTCAAAATGGCCGCCATTTTCAAGATGGCCGTCTTATAATCACCACGCTGCATTGTTTTAATACAATAAACCAATATATTGAATTTATATATATGTATACTAGTTAACTAGCTCCTTTTAAAACTTTTTACACCAGCATGATTCACATCCACAAACAACAGTGCAGTACAATGTGTTTTTCAGAATAATTAAGCTGCACAAACATCACAAAGATTCAACAATTCCACATTCATAAATATTGAAGGTCAATTTCCCAACTACTAAAAAGAGTTAATGGTAGTTTTTACTGAGGAAATAAACACAGAATCCAAACCATTTCCTGATAATTAATGTGTTTAATGTGCATGGCCGGAACATAACTTGTAAAGTGGAAATGACGGACGAATGACTGAAGTTTATGAAGGTTTTTATTGAGGGTTGGTAGCTTGAAATAGATTACAAACAAAAGAATCTACACTTGATAATAGCATTACCGACTTTATCGTATATTCATAAGCTTTCAGTTCAGTTTTCAAACTCTGTAATTGTTTGAACACTTCCTATGCTGGAAGCGCAATCACTGTCTGTTGATCAAATACCAACAGATCTAAATGTTTTTCTTCTGATATTTGTTATTAACTCCTGGAAACTTCGGTTTCTCTTTTGTTATAGTACTCACTTCAACCTTACTGTTTAGTTGTGAAACAAAACCAAGAGAATAAAAACATATGTTATCCGTTATTCTATCCATCTTACTCGGTATAAGGAACAAGTCTATTTATGGTTTGCACTCGCCCTGTACTCGAGAATGTAGTACTAGTATTTGCATTCGCAACCCTCCACTAACCACTGAGTCCTTGCCTTGTACTTCCTTGCAGAACTCATTTGAAATAAAACTAGTCAGTTAAGCCTAATTCTCTCCCGTTTTTATAAAATTGTTCAAATTATCAGGCAACATGAAATTCCATTTCTCTTCTGTATTCTTTAAATCTGTTTATACAACGGTGCAAACTGCTAACAAATGAATTGTTGATGTAGGGATAGTGCAAGCCTTGGCTTATGAAGGCCCTCATAAACTTTTATGGCTGTCATCACAATAAAGTATGGTAATACTGTATCCGAAAATACCATGGATATGTGGCGTCCCAAAGTTCAATATTCCTCTCATTCTAAAACGTGTGGGGTGCTCAATTACTCTTCTAGGTCGCTCGTTCGCACTTTCCTGGTGGATGTTCCTGTGTTAAACTTAATTTGAAATTTCAAGATTTTACTGTGATTTTGACATGGATTGGTATGTTTGATTTAAATTTATTCTTTTTGCCTGGTTTAAGCCTTTATAAAAGCAAACAATCTACCAAACAATCTACTATGACACTATTTTCTAAAATGATACTTTGTGGTTGCTGCGAGACGATCTTCAAAGTGCATATTGTGGTTTTCCAATGCTGTTAATCAATGTCGCACCATATATTATCGTACAGGTCTTTATATTTTTCGGTAAAATAATGGAGTTTCAAAAATTAAAACAATATTAGCTAAATAATATCATTTTGCCAGTGAAAGCAGAAAGAGTTAATGGAGATAGTGATACACTGGACAAAAAGAAGTAACTGTATTCTAAGTAACATTATAAGATAGTTTACGACCAATCAACAAACATCTGATGTAGTCACAAGTTGATGATGTCATCCAGAAATATTCTGAAAAAATGGTATAAAGATTTGTATCATGATAGAGAGTATGGCATTGGTTAACAGCATTGGGAAAGCACCAATGCACAAACCATTGACAACTTTGTAGATTTGCAGATAGCAAAGTGTCATTTCAGGAATAGTGATAGAGTAGATGTTTTGTTTGATTGATATTTTGAGCATTTTATAAAGTCTGACAAGAAAAAATAATAAATCAAAAACAAACACAAACACAACAATCCATCCACAAATCACAATCATAGAGCATTAAAGCAGTAAGAACTGGTAAGAATAATTCGATTTAGAGAATAATACATGTATTGCAGAATAGAGATAGAATGTTGAAAATTGGAATAATTCAATATACATATGGACAAGAATAAAGAATGAATCTGATTTTTTTGTTAAAAAAGAGATAAACAAAAAGGGTGTATGGCAAGCAGTTGATGGTAAGGTTAGTTTTTTATGCAAATACTCCATTCTCGAGGACAGGGCGAAGTAAATCAGGTCTCTGAGCAAACTATAAAGAGGCAGGCACAAGAATTGTGCCAAAGGAGCCAAAGAAACAGATAATGGTCAGACGCTTATCCTTTGTAGGGATGCAGATGTTTTTTTTGGGTCTTAGGTTTTGTTGTACAATTAATGTTTTGGAAATAAAAGATTGTTATTCAATTTATTTATAGCTGTTGAATTTTTGAAACGGGGAAAATATGTTATATCTTGAGCATACTTATATAATAAGTATAAGGGATATACGTATATAATATATTGCTGCAAGGTGCCCGTGGATGTTAATCATGTTGCTGTTGTTTGAATGAGAGAGATGACTATTTTTTATTGCAGACGTCAAAAGTCATAGCTATTAAATTGATTCAAATGATCTTTATTGAAAACTTGAAAAATACATATATTTAATGCAATCCTTTGTTGTATTTGATTTAAAATGCAGCACAATGATTATAAGTCGGCCATCTTGAAAATGGCGGCCATATTGAATTTAACAACCACAGTTTGTTCATGAAAAAATTAGTATAAATATTTAATTGATTAAATACCAAACACCAAATTTCAACTCAAAAGGTTTAGCGGTTGATTTGTTATTGAATTTTAATTTTAAAGTTATCTTTTTTGGTGGCCATCTTGGATTTGACAGCCATATTTTCATTAAACGGAAAAAGTCAAGGTGAAAACATACTTAGCCTAACTAAATACATATATATTAAATACAATACATTGGTTTAATGTCATAAAAAAATAACATTCTATGTTGTATTTAATTTATAATGCAGCACGGTGATTAAACGTCGGCCATCTTGAAAATGGCGGCCATATTGAATTCTTCTACTAATATTTATCCATGGAAAATTAGTACAAATATTTAAATGATTAAATACCAAATTTCAACTAAAAAGGTTGAGTGGTTAATTTGATATTGAATTTTTATACTTTAATGATCTTTTTTGGCGGCCATCTTGGATTGGCAGCCATATTTCCATTAAACGGAAAAAGTCAAGGTGGAAACATACCTAGCCTAACTAAGTACATATAGGGCAATAAGATCCACCATGTTTCATTCTTTTAACAAAAAAGTTTAGGGGGTGTCACATTTTTGGGATCTGCCCCCTGACTATCTCGTCAAGTTCATTTTATTCAACTGAAAGTCGTTTTCTATGTTTTGTGTAATTTCTCGATGACACAAGACTTATTTTAATTTTAGAACGTGTATATTTATAGAGCAATAGTTGTAGAATTAGTGAGATGGTTATGGGCCTTCTACGGGTACTTCCACCACACCACTGGACCTATACTCGGTACCTGTCTAGAGTCGATAATTTTTAATCAGTGTTGCCAATATGTTTTGTCCTTTATTGTCTAATTTTCTTATCTGTTTCATCACAAACTTGTATTGCTGCGTGCTCTTATTCACGTTGATTGTTCCTAAGTTCATACATTATGTATACTAGTATTCAGTTACAAAAGTCTACTTCTTTCATGTCCCCATCTAAAGTCAAATGCATGTTGCTGTCGGCAACATTTGATTCAGTAACCTTAATTTGCTTTTTGTGTGCTTAAGACGTATCGATCTTATGACATTCTGCTCCTGGTATTGCAAGAGGTAATGCAAGATAGTGTGGCTTCGTCCTACATTAAATTTAACAAGCATCACACTATTTTGCATTACCTCTTGCTATACCATAAGAAGAATTCCTTTTCTTATATTTACATATTTCTTGAAATACTTATTCACTACAAAAAATTATTTCAACTCTTGAAAACACTATTTTTTAGTGAAATCGATGCCGGTAGACTAAAGTTGCTTGGCAGTTTGACTTCGTTAAATAATCTTTGTTTGTATTGGATTAAAATATTTCTTCACCTAAATGCCTTCTTGTAGTTCTGACTAGTATCGGCTGCATTTTTAGTTTTCTTTTATCCTTCATTTATATATTTCATCACCACCTGAATGTCTTGTAGCACTGGCTCGGGTCAGCTGCATTTATCTAGCTTTTTTTTATCTTTCATTTATACTTTGTTGTCGTCGAGATGTCTTCTTGTGACCCTGGCTGGTGTCAGTTACAACCTCTCCAGTCTCCTTTTTATCCTTCATTTATTTACGTCGTTGTCGTCTGGGTCTCTTCAGGTACTGGCTCGAATCAGCTGCTTTTATCCAGTTTCCTTTTTATCCTTCATTTATTTACGTCGTTGTCGTCTGGGTCTCTTCAGGTACTGGCTCGAATCAGCTGCTTTTATCCAGTTTCCTTTTTATCCTTCATTTATTTACGTCGTTGTCGTCTGGGTCTCTTCAGGTACTGGCTCGAATCAGCTGCTTTTATCCAGTTTCCTTTTTATCCTTCATTTATTTACGTCGTTGTCGTCTGGGTCTCTTCAGGTACTGGCTCGAATCAGCTGCTTTTATCCAGTTTCCTTTTTATCCTTCATTTATTTACGTCGTTGTCGTCTGGGTCTCTTCAGGTACTGGCTCGAATCAGCTGCTTTTATCCAGTTTCCTTTTTATCCTTCATTTATTTACGTCGTTGTCGTCTGGGTCTCTTCAGGTACTGGCTCGAATCAGCTGCTTTTATCCAGTTTCCTTTTTATCCTTCATTTATTTACGTCGTTGTCGTCTGGGTCTCTTCAGGTACTGGCTCGAATCAGCTGCTTTTATCCAGTTTCCTTTTTATCCTTCATTTATTTACGTCGTTGTCGTCTGGGTCTCTTCAGGTACTGGCTCGAATCAGCTGCTTTTATCCAGTTTCCTTTTTATCCTTCATTTATTTACGTCGTTGTCGTCTGGGTCTCTTCAGGTACTGGCTCGAATCAGCTGCTTTTATCCAGTTTCCTTTTTATCCTTCATTTATTTACGTCGTTGTCGTCTGGGTCTCTTCAGGTACTGGCTCGAATCAGCTGCTTTTATCCAGTTTCCTTTTTATCCTTCATTTATTTACGTCGTTGTCGTCTGGGTCTCTTCAGGTACTGGCTCGAATCAGCTGCTTTTATCCAGTTTCCTTTTTATCCTTCATTTATTTACGTCGTTGTCGTCTGGGTCTCTTCAGGTACTGGCTCGAGTCAGCTGCTTTTATCCAGTTTCCTTTTTATCCTTCATTTATTTACGTCGTTGTCGTCTAGATGTCTTCTGGTACTCGCTCGAGCCAGCTGCATTTACCTAGTTTCATTTTATCCTTCATTTATATACTTCATCACCACCTGGCTGGTTCGTCAGATGTATTCTATCAATTTTTCTTTATGTCTTTCATTTATATACTTCTTTACTACTGGATGGGCTCCGGACAAACGCTGACATTTATATTACGGTCCACATTTATCTGTGGACAACCGCTGACATTTATTTTACGCTCCACATTTCTCTCTGTAGACAACCGCTGACATTCATTTTACGCTCAAATTTTCTATCTGGATAACGGCTGACATTCATATTACGGTCCACATTTCTCTGTGGACAACCGCTGACATTCATTTTACGCTCCACATTTTTCTCTGGACAACGGCTAACATTCATTTTACGCTCCACATTTCTCTCTGGACAACGGCTGACATTCATTTTACGCTTCATATTCTCTCTGGTCAATCGCTGATATTCATTTTACGGTTCATTTTTTCTCTGGACAACGGCTAACATTCATTTTTGGTCCACATTTCTCTCTGGACAGCCACTCCTTACATTTTATGTGTGTCTAGTGTTGACATCATTTACTGACACAGTATTTCGTGTTCAGTCTTATCTTATCAGCTACCTTACACACACCAAGTAACACTAACTGTTCAAATTACCAGACAAAAAGAAAAATGAAGACGTATGGTCTACTGTTCTTTGTTTTCATTTGCTGTTGTTTGGTTGGGACTCGTCACGCGTCACAGTTTACTGATGAGGAATTACAACGGCTTGGGGACCTAAAACTTTCCCAAATCCCAAGGCATATAAGACTAAGGCTTGAGAAATCAAAACGTGTAGGAGACAATAGGTATGTCAATTTCCTTTACCTTCTAAACCTTATCTCTAAATCAAAGAAAAGCATACAACTCCATGTCCAAATCACAAACCCAAAACAAAGTTTAAAAGTTATACTGTAAATATAATTTTCCAGTGAGTTTTCTTTTCGATATTTTGTTTTTAGAAATTTTTTATTAAAGAATTAAGTGCGCGGAAAAAAACTAGATACCATATTGCTTCTTTGTTTGTGATATTTTTCACAAAAGCTAGCGGTTTTGTACAATATTGTTTATCGATTGTATTTTAACGGTGGCACAGAGATTACAAAAATCACTATTATGTCGTCCTAAATATTTGTTATTTTTACTTATTTAAAAAAAACCAAGGTAATGTTTAAATTTTGACATGTACTGTTTTCGAAGTTCCATGAAATATAAAATTGCATCTCAACCCTATAATAATAGGGGTGAGATGCAATGCCTTGTGAGCCAAGACACTAGCTCAGTGACTCATTAACCTTTACTTTGGCATTTGTGTGTCTCATGTTAGATGCACTCGGGCATTAATGTTTTTTAAAAAGTAGATAACAAGTATTCCAAGGTAGAGTTAGAATTGTTCACTACAAACAACCAATAGAGTCTGTTAAATTGTTGGTTTTATGGCCATGTGAGCGTTATGTATAGGTTAAAATAAGCAGGCCAATAGTGGCCTTAATACAAATATATAAGCTTTATGAATAACTCCACAAGAAATTAAATGAAAGTAACCTTTCAAACACGTTCGATAGTAGATGTATTTTATATTTTTCTTGGTTTTTAGCCATTGGTGCTGCAGGAATGACGCCGATAGAATTGTTAACTACACTCAGATCAGTAAGATCGTTACCACGGTAGTGAAAGTTGGTGATAAGGTGAAAACAGGTGAACACAGTTGCGGATTCCTGAATTCCGGCCAATGTGCAACATATGATGTCCAATACCAGTGAGTAGATAAACCCAAAACCATATTAAAAGAACCACCAGTTGTACAAAAACTTAAAACTACTTGCTCTGAAACCAAACAAAATATGTCAAATTGTCGTCACTTCCTTTTCCCATTTGCTGTGAAATATTACCTAATTGGTATGCAGTTACTGGCCTTGCAATATCCTTTACAAAGGCATAAAACTGTGTAATTTCCGCTACTTTTAAAGCCAGATACAGAAAAAGGGGGTCCGGTGACCCATACTAATTTTTTTATTTTTCAAATCTTCACATTTTGCTCTTCAAAATACATAAAATTCACAATGATGGTAATTAAACTTTTGTTCACTCGAGCCTCCTTAACAAACTGTATGGATTTGCCAACATTTCCCTTTTACAACAATAATTAATGTCCAAGGGAAATTCATATTTGAGCAACAACTTCATGTACCGGAAAAATTCTAATAAGATCTAAAATTATATTATTATTATTATTATTATATTATTATTATTATTATTATTATTATTATTGTCAATGCAGCAAAATGCATTAAGGATAACACAAAAATTGTATGGTCAACACTACTATATAAAAATTACAACTGTATATCTTTTCCAGCCAAAACGTGGTAACACATAAGGCATACGAGCTGATACCAAATAAAAATGTGTGTCCAGATAACGAACTGACATGTTGTCGTGGATTTATCAAAGTGTCCGAGTATTGTCTAGGTGAGTATATATATATGTTGTCATGGTAACAAGATCCAACATATCCGTTTTCATGGTAACATCCAACAGTTTAGGTGAATAAATATCTGTTATCATTGTACATGCCATATACAACTTTTTGAATTTAATCATAAACTCATAAAATACATTCAAAAAGTGGTATATGACAAGACAATATACAACTTTTTGATTTTATTTTATGATTAAATTCAAAAAGTGGTATACATATGACATACCATTCAACAGTTTAAGTTGCTATGGTAAAAGCAAACAGTTTGGGGAGTAAACATCCGTTGCCATGGTAAACCAAACAGTTTAGGAGCGTAACTATATGTTGTCGTCATGGTAACACTCAATAGTTTGGGGAGTAAATATCCGTTGTCCTCGTAATATCCGACGGTTTAAGTGAAAAATATCGAAGACCCAAATAAAATCACTTAGAATTCGATCGGCGGTGTTTAAAAATGGAAGGAAAGAGTTGAGTAATAGTGTTTAACATCCCAGTCAAGAATGTTTTACTTATATCGAGACGTCGTCAGCTATAGATGAAGATATAGAAAGTTTGCTTGTATATTGCGCTGATGACATTAAACAGCAGGGTTCTTGATCGTGCCACGCTTACCGTGGCACCGGGCCTCGTTTATCTTAAATTTCCATCCGAAAGAACCATGGCTTTCATTTCATAATGCCGAGTGCTTGGCAAAAGAGCAACCACTACCCACTTTCAAATATTTGGTCAAACCCAGCTGGGGATCGAACCCACAATATCTTACTTACGAAAATGGAGAAAGAGATCCAGTAGAGTTAAAAGCCTATTTCATTGTAGAATATCAGGATATTTACATCAGATTAAATGTTATGTTGATAATTAAGTAGCTATTAGGTATATTTTATAATGTTGGGCTTTTTGTTTTATAGAAAGTAACTCGACAACATTGACTATACTGGCTAATGCTTTGAAAGAGTTACCAGGACTTCTTGGCTAACCAGGAAAGACATGTCTCAGAGCGGGCCGGTCATTTATTGGAATTTGATTAAAACATTAAATGAAATACCTGTCCATTAAATGCAGTCTATTTTTATTTAAACATGGGGTAGAATCCAAACCCAATGAAATGCTTATTCAAATTAATAAAGGTATAGAAATACAGCCGAATAACATGTAACATTTTCTTGGCAACAGCCAGAGCCAACAAAAATACAAAAGCACAAGGCGATTATTGTATGATATATGTATGCAATACGCAGTAATATATTCAGAATTATGTTAATTAATTTATTTAATTAATTATTTGGAAAATAATCATTTTGTGTTTATATGTGTATATAACTTTACATATCTTCCATTTGTGTGCAAAATGTGTATTGCAATTGTTTAACTACCATGTTGTAACACATTCCTGATGGCTTCATTTTATAGGTTTATGCAAAAAATGTTTATATATCGCATTAGATTCGAATCCTGTATCAATCTGACCAATGGCAAGTATGACACATCAAATTCCATTTTTTTAGAGTTCAAGCTGCTAGGTCACATTGCATAAACCTGATTCTGTTATCACGGCCCCCCCCCCCCCCCCCCCCCCCCCCCCCCCCCCCCCCCCCCCCCCCCCCCCCCCCCCCCCCCATCCCCTAATTCGTTTTCCCTTAAAACAACAAAAGCGGGGTCCTCTTTCCAAAATTCCTGAGTCAGCCACTGAAATATTGACAGAAAATGCCTTCATTGCCTTTTTCAATGACTTACATATCCGATCATATCAGAAATAGTTTTTCCTCCATAGTCATGATGGTATAATATAGACATGATGGTATAATATAGACATGATGGTATAATATAGACATGATGGTATAATAAATTAACACTCTTATAATCTGTTTTATCCTTGTTATAAAGAACTTTGATTCCATAATCAACTCATTACGTCTGATTTAATGCGGCCATTTATAAAGTAAAACATGTGTTGGATTTTATCACGTGTACATTACGTATGTAAAACAGACTAGATTAATATTACACAGCAGGACCAGAATCTGGATAAGGAACGGCACTGAGTTAACCCCGGAACGTGTATGATATAGCACAGTTGTTGTTTTGAAGAAGAAGAAGCATCTAAAAGAATTAATTTTGTGGTATTTTTAAAATTATTTATGTTTTGAATCTGGACTGAAGGAAAACAAAGGTAAGATTATAATTGTGATATTTCCTATACATTGGGTTTTGTTTATTACAATTTTGTGTTTGTTTTATTAATTTATCTCATTTATGATTTTGTGTACGTGATTAATATTATCATTCAATCCTATTGGCATAAGGTTCGATTGGGTGCTGCAGTGACTGAGTGGTCTAGAAGAGCCTCACTGCCTAGTCTATGATCCCACTCAGACAGATCCTGTTGCCTGAAAGTTTGTCAGTTCGTCTGTCGTAGACCGATGGTTTTCTCTGGGTACTCTGGTTTCCTATTCACTATAAAAAAATGATGGATTTAATAGAAGTGAAAAACACTCTTAGCTTGTTCTAAAACACCATACTTCTACATATCCTCAGTTTAAAGCAGTAATGTTCAAACAAGTTTGAGGAGTCCTTTTGATGAGCAAATAAGTTCTGGACCCAGTTGTTCAAAGCTTGATTAGCTTAATCAATGATTAAAACAAATTCAAAACATCAATAAAAATCAATATACCATTACCAGATCTAAATGTTACAGTTTGTTGAAATTCTATTCACTAACGACATTTTCAACATTAATTTCACAACAGATTTGAAATTATGCATTACAGTCCAGCCTGTCTTAAAGATCACCTCTTTATAACGGCCACCTGCTTATAAAGGCCAGTAGGATTGAATTGCAGTTGTTCAATTTATTCATATTATTTGAACCTGTATATAAAGGCCACCTGCCCATAAAGATCACTTTTGTTGGTTCCCTTGAGTGGCCTTTATAGATAGGTTTGACCGTATACGTATTTACAATTTTACTAATCAGTTGATTAATTTAATTACGTTTCGAACAACTGACCCCTGATACAGAAAGTAACTTAAACAACATTAAGTAAGTAGGTCCTATGGGCGTTTCTATTAATCATTAGTCTAATCATGTTTTAAAAAAATCTAAATAAATAAATATAACATCTTCAGTGTATTTAATTTCTATATAATCAGTTACCCTAGTATATATATTTTTGTGCCTGTTTTTCTTATTGCATTTATCCCAGCTTGTGGTGCGTATATGAATGCATTATTACATTGACTGTTCTTGGTTACTTTGGCTATTTCACCACTTATTTATGTAGCCTTAAGGATTTCAATCTTTTATTTTCCATTGTGTTTAGGTATGGAGAAGTACCTTGCGACTCGTACGTTATCAATATTGTTGTGTGCAGCATTCAGTGTAGTTACAGGTAACGTTATATACTAGTTGTCCAAACCTTTGTTCGTTACATGAACTTTTTGCTGTTTTCACATCCTTTTAATCCCCATAGTTTAACATATCATGAAAAGAAAATTCTGTGAAAAGACATTTGGATTGCAGTGCCGACAAAATGTTTCACTTGAAAAAAAATATTGGTCGATTGTTTAGATTTCGAAAAGAGTTAAGGTTTGAACTGTTAAGGATTAATTGAAGCATGTTTCTACGATTGAAAACATCTCCATCCCATCCATCTTGTAGTGAGTGGTGATGCTATAGGAATCAATAACGGACCTCTATACAATTGATTGTCCCCATCTGGTGGAGTGGGGATAAAAAGCTCTTAATTTAACCTAACTGACTGAAGTAAACACAATAAATCGGGCCTTCATGACTTATAAGTACGTAATTCGTCCTTTTATCTGAAAAATAATTTATTCATGCACTTAAGAGGTATTTACCCTACCGCAGCACCCGGCCTAACTTCCCTGGTGGAAGTTTACGTGTTTAACCTAATTGCCAGTTTTCAAAGTTTTTACTTTGCTTTGGGATTGTGGTTTACACGTGGATTGGTATGTTTGTTTGTGATTAATATAGGTGAACCAAACTTGCTTCTTGCAAACAGAAAAGACGTCCAAATACTTGACGCCGGGGAACCTGATGCCGAAGTAAAAGTTATATTTAATGACTTCACCGATGCAGTGAATGCAGATTTTCTGTATGATAAACAACAAATATTCATCAGTGATCAACACATATACAGAAAAACATTAAACCAGTCACGTGATAGGAACCCCATAGTTACAGAACTTTATTCCTGGAAAAGCTTGGCTTGTGATTGGATAACGGAAAAATTGTATTCTTTGGATTTGGATTTCAAAAGAGTTGAAGTGTTTACCATAGACGGCAAGTATAGGAGAATCCTGATCTGGGACAATCTGGATAAACCACGTTCTATTGCAATAGATCCAAACCAAGGGTATGTTACTTTGATATCCTTCTGTTTATGCAATTGTCACTGTACAGTCAAACCTGTCTATAAAGGACACCCAAGAGAACCAGTAAAAGTGGCCTATATGTGCAAGTTGCCTCTATATACAGGTTCAAATAATATGAATAAAGAACAATTGAGATACAATTCTACTGGCCTTTATAAACAGGTGGTTATTATTAGAGGTGGCATTTAAGGCAGGTCGGACTGTATGTTGGCATAATTATATGTTTTATTGTCACTCTGTCATTTTATGCAGTATATGGGGTTTTAAAACTTCTCCCAGGGTAAAATAGATTAAATTCAAGTTTAAATTTTGTTTGGCTAATCTGTGCTGCAAGATTCTAAAATACATTTCTATGTTCAGATCTAAGTTATGCAATCCTCATTTAGACTTCTTCGCATCACCAACTTGGTTTACATATTAGCATATTGCCTCAACACACAAGCCCAATATTCATAGTCGTTATATAAGATATACTGCTTTTTTCTTAAAATGTTTCTTTGTATGCACAGTTTAATATTCATATTGGTTACTATGGTGTTCTGTTAGGGCCAAATTTGCATTATCGCTCCTTCGACCTAAACGCGAAGAAGCGAAAATACGATGGCGAAGTTGCGAAGTTTTGAAGACGATAGCGATACTACCGCTCCTTTGCCATCGTATCTTCGCAACTTCTCTATGATATTTTCGTTCCTTCACCATCGTATCTTCGCAACTTCGCGTTCAGGTCGAAGGAGCGATAATGCGAATTTGGCCCTAACAGAACCGTATCAAACGCTCTCTGGATATAATGGAGAATGATATCCGGCAGTGCAATACGTTGACAACGTCTTATTACATATCTATACATTAGTAATTAGTAAAGAAAAAGAATGAGAACTTAAAATTTTATTATCCTGTGTCATAAATTTTAATACGATAATCTCTTTCAGATGGATGTTTTTGACAGATTGGGGATCTACACCCAAAATTGAGAGATGTGGAATGGATGGAAATTTACAAACCCGGTCAGCAATAATAAAATATAACATACAATGGCCAAACAGTGTAACATTGGATTACGAGCAATCCACCATATACTGGACAGATGCGGGCATCCACAGGATAGAGAGAAGTAACTATGACGGGTCAAACAGACGATCGGTCGTGAAC
The DNA here is from genome assembly GCA_021292105.1 of Anadara kagoshimensis. Lineage (NCBI taxonomy): Eukaryota > Metazoa > Mollusca > Bivalvia > Arcoida > Arcidae > Anadara > Anadara kagoshimensis. The sequence continues at coordinate 41,854,029 of CM037864.1, forward strand.
ACGGACTTATTACATCCATTCGGGATAACATTGTTTAACGAAACCCTTTACTGGACGGATTGGAGAACAAGGTCTATTTACAGGTGTAACAAATTTTCCGGAGATGATCGGGAAATCGTAGCCAGCAATAAATACTCTCCGATGGATATTAAAGTGATTAGTCAAGAACGACAACCCAGGGGTAGAGTAATTTGTATTTATAGTTATAGTATTAGTTTTGGTCCTTCAATTTTTTTTCAGAATTTACACCATTTGGCCCAATATTTCGATTGGATCTAAAAACATGCGTGCTTCTATTACTTCTTTATTCCATGCAAACTAAACAAGTGTTTAAGTAAAATCCAGGGTTAAGTTGTTCGAAGCTTTATTAATTTAATAAGGTAATTAGTCAAAACTTGAATACAGATATTTTGCGAAATTAATGTTGAAAATGTTGAAATTTGATGCGATTCCATCAAACTAATCCACACTGTTATAAATAAAACTATTGATTTAATGATGATACGTTGATTTTTTAAATAAACGTTTTTGAATTCTGTTAATCAGTGATTAAACTAATCAAGCTTAGAATAACTTGATCGAGTGCTTTAAACTATGTATAGGCCATTTTGTCATTAAATCCAGTGTACAGTAAAAACTGTCTATTAAGGCCACCCAAGGGAACCAGTAAAAGTGGTCCTTATGGGCAGGTGGACTTTATATACAGGTTCAAATAATATTAATAAAAAACAATTAGGATACAATTCCGCTGGTCCTTATAAGCAGGTGGCCCTTATATAGAGGTGGCCTTAAAGGCAGATTGGACTGAACGTCCAAAGTTGAGAGTTTATAATCAGTCCTCCGAATATGTGGTCGTCTGTGTTTGTCTTGTCCGATTTCTTTGTTCATTAACGTTTATTGTTTCACATACTTGGTTATATATTGCGTATTGCTAATTAAACATGATTCATTTTTAGATTGTTTTCCATCTTTTTATGTTTTATGCGATTCTATTAAACAATACGGTTACTGGTATTCGAAATAATTTAAATAGGCTATGTGTTGAAGTATTAAAATGAATACACAAACGCCGTCTTTCATTCTATTTTGTTTACAGATATAAACATAACATACCCCTGTGACATAAATAATGGAGGATGTTCACATCTATGTCTTGTATCACCAGTTAAACCATATTACACATGCGCCTGTCCAACAGGGCTAAATATATTAGAAGACCAGAAAACATGTGCTGAAGGTAGGCTCCTTGTTGTCTTTTACTGTAAATCTGTTTCTATAGTAGCATGTGTATCTAAGCAAGTGCGGCATCTAAAGTTCCAGCAAAGTCCTTTGACTTGAAAGCTTAAAACATTGTCGATGTCACAATAGGCACGACACGAACAAAGAACACTGTCCATTGCCACGTTACAGAATTATTGGAAACGTCACCAATCTTGTATATTATCCGCCTTGTTTTTCCAACTACTGACTCTTGATTGAGATGTTTATCTAGTTAGTTGATGCAGAACCTTCAATGAACAAGCATGTGACATAGTAGATACTTTAACTTTACAATGCTACTATCAATAATGGTAGACACACTGACATTTAATTCTTTTATTGCAAACTGAAAACGTGTTATTAATTTATTTGTGTCATTTTCAATGGTTTAATGACTAACTATATCAAGTTAACTGACATAATATATATATATTTATTTTCACTGAAAGTTTTACAACTTATGAGTGTATATACAATATAATACAATATTTGGCAATGTTCATGGAAATGGTACTTAAATTGAAATGTTAACAACAAAATAATTATTCTATAATATACAAAATGGTAGTTATGATAACTTAATTTACCATTTTTGCGTAAACTGAAGCAAGTACCAGGGGAGTTACTGACTGAGCCGCATGAATTTCAACCAATTGCTTCTTGCATACCATTAAAGTTTTTAATCGGGTTAAATGGTTAAATCAATTGCAATGGTGTAACGACTTGCTAGATCTTCTACAAGGTCGCAATATTTTTCAGAACATTTACTCCTTGTCTGAACATGTATCATATTGACTCTTTATTTCAGCACTTGACGAGTTCATACTGTTTTCTCGTAAACAAGACTTACGAATTATTTCACTTGACATATCAGAGGGTCTGGATATAAGTTTACCAATAACGGACCATCAACTGATAGGTCATATAGCGTATGATTCAGTGGATAGACATATTTACTGGGCAGATAGAGACATACCTGCAATCAGAAGATCACACCTTGACGGTACAGGTATGCAAAAATCTAATTAACAAATCAAATTATGGTAAGAACAATTTTATAATAATACCAGAATGTTAATACACAGTTTGGTAGCAAAGATTTTAGTGTTGGTTATAGAAGTGTTTGCTACATGTAACAATATCGAGCGTTTAGGTTGTAAAAGAAATTATTTGGTTCATAGAATGGGTTTTACTAGTACTTCCCAAGAATATTTCACTAACATCACTAGTTACAGGTGAAGTGTGACAGATGGTTTGACCTTTACAGTGCGTTTGGGGCAATGTTGCAAGGAGAGTTCGTATGTGTGAAATCTGCGGTTCAACAAGAGTTCTTTAGCGAGCCACGCTTATCGTGACACGGGGCATCAGTTTTTAAGGTCTCTTCCGAAGGACCCCATATCTTTTATTTCTAAATACCGAATGCTATGCGAAAGAACAACCTTGGACTTGTACCCGACCGCCACCATATGCAGCGAGCATTCTACCAACTGAGGGTAAAATTAGCGAGACGGTTACTGGTAGTCCGACGAATCAGCCCAATAAAACCTCATTTTATTTATTTTTGTCTTTTGAGGGTTTAGTGGACTGATTCGTCGGACTAGGTTACTGGATACTACCTTCCCTTGATACCTTATACCCGTCCAAAGTGATGAACTTTATAATCATTGGTCTAAAATATATGCTTCTGTTTTCCATTTTTTAAATTTAATCATAAAATACATTTTTAAAAATGGTACCATTTTTGAATGTATTTTATGATTAAATTCAAACAATTGTATATGACATTTCCACATTCTATTCCCATAGGTGTAGAAGATGTTGTTACTGACTTGCTGTTTCCAGAGAGCATTTCAATAGATTGGATAGCGGGTAACCTTTACTTCGTAGACTCCATGATGTATACAATAGATGTATCTAGACTAGATGGTTCCTCCAGAAAGATGTTAGTTACTGAAAATTTGGACGAACCAAGATCAGTGTGTGTTGATCCAGTAAATGGGTAGGTATGAAAAGTAGAATTTATGATATTTTATAAAATTATTTTTTAATAAAATAAAATGAACAAAACTTTCCGTCATTTGATTATTTATGTGTTCATACTAGTATACCATTTTTCAATTTAATCATAAAATACATTTAAAAGTGGTATATGACATACGCAATAATGTTTTCAAACATGTTCCGATAAACATATTTGTCAGATTATTTGTGAAATCTTAAATACCAAAAATATGTCAAACAAGGTCAACAATCAACAAGACAAAATTCATGTCATAGTTTCATTTTAAGCAACATATAACTTTTTATACGGAAGAGATACCGGTACTTGGACTACCTTTTTATTCGTGATACAGGAAATTCTAGCCAAAAAATTGGCTTTAAACATGTTGTCATGATGAATGTATATTTTCTATGTAGGTATATGTTTTGGACAGATTGGGGTGGTCAGCCGCGTATAGTACGCGCCAATATGGACGGCACGGATCAGTTAGAAATAATTACCACATCCCTTACACGACCTTATGGGATTGCTGTTGACAGCGTCGAGAACAAAGTGTACTGGGGAGATACTGCCGAGTACAAAATAGAAGAGGCTAATTATGATGGAACTAACAGAAGACTAATATTTTCTGGAGAAGTAGTCGAGGGATCCAATGAAAGAATATACGGATTTAGTTTGTTAGGTATATATATAACCATTACTGATATTAAATATTAGTTTTTGAAGATGTTGGATGGAATAGAACCATTTGGAAACTAAGAACTCCGAAAACTCATATAGACAGTATAGAAATAGTTTCATGTTCTTTTCACTCAATTTTGATTACACAAGTGACGGGTGCAGCGAGCAAAACAGGAGGCGCTTACGCTTTAGGGGCACCCGGCCTCACTTCCCTGGTGGAAGTTCACGTGTTTAATCTAACTTGTCAGTTTCAATTTTTTTTACTTTGCTTCTGGAATGTGGTTCGAACATGGATTAGTATGTTTGTTTTTGACTAACACATTTCAGCGTATTTTAAAGCTTACCGTATATGGTTTTATCAGAGATGCACATTTTCCATTGATCTCTATGCATTGCTGTTCGAGTTACTGTGTCTGTGACACAATAAAGTATTCCAACTTTTCAAAGAAAATTGAACATAATTTGGTATGCTTCACTTACTTGAGTCTAGTAATAGGGGGAAATTGTTTATGACATCCGCAATTACAATATCTCTGCAGAGGTCCTTGCACCATTTGTCCTAAAATGAATAATTTTGACCCCTCAAAATACTGTCTAGGGGGCAACCAAGAGCCATTGTTTCAGTCTTAATTGGGTCTTGAGTAAATCTGATTCTACCTCTCTTTCATTCATTATGCATTGTTTCTATGACTTGAAACCAACTGGTTACAGGTTGCAAGACATAATGTGACAATTACATTCAATAATTAAGTGGCGTGGATGATTCAATACTGATTCTTCCAAAGATAATAGCCCAAGTTAATATGTCGATCCCATTTTTTTTTTATATATTTAACACATTTTACAAAAATTATTAGCACACCATTCACACACTCATATATACACAGATGTTTTGAAAACATGGTCCCTATTTTTTACGGTCTGGGTCAGGATGACACCACTTACTGCAATTCTGGGTTGATCATGAACACTGACTCTGTACAGAGTAAAAATTTCTGCTATGGGGTTTTATATTTTGGAAAGTCGGGTGAATGCATATGGAGTTATGAAAAAATATTTCAAAATCTTTACAGATTCTGCGATTTCGCCGTTGTCACTTTAAACTTCATATTGGTGTGAAATATCTTTTATTTTCAACAATATTGAACGTAATTTTCAATTTGTTTAACACATTTTAGGCGATAATATCTATTGGACTGATCTCCACACAGAGACCATAGAACGAGTGAATAGAAACTCTGGAGTTAATGAAACAGTTTTTAGTGGCAGGAAAGACCTAGTAAGCGTTGCTGTGGCAAGGAGATACGGAATGGAAGGTATACAAATATAAAATACTTACTTCTGTAAAACTATTAATTTTAATTGGTTTCGTGGATGCTAAGGCCCACGAATATACATGTCAACGAAATGGTATATGTTACAAAGTTATTTTTTAAAAAATCACAAACCAAGACTTACAAACATCAATTACGAAAATTGAACATCGTGAAAAAAAATATTTCACGTTAAATTTTAAATAATTTCAAATTAATAATGAAACACACAATGATACTTTTACAGACACCACATTCTTTAGCTGCAAGTGTTGGTTTGATCATCATATTTCTTATTCTATGTATTCCACTATCAAGGTTAGATAGAAAGGATGATTTATTGGTACGTACAACTATAGTCTATATATGCTAGTGTAATGTGAACAATAACACAGATACCTCTTTAATATTTTAAATACGTGAATTTATGATTTGTTTTTGCTTTTGATTCTTTGTTTGCTTAGTTATGGCATATTCTTTTAATGCTATAATATGTCTTCCATTTTTACTGTGGTCATGTGGTACTTTTGAAAGCATTATTTCATAAAAATTCAAAAGTAGCATGGCACTGTTGTTCTCAATAAAGACTGATATATGTTTTACATTTCAGGTACAAATGAGTGTGCCATTCGTAATGGTGGTTGTAGTCATCTTTGTTTAATGAGGAATGATTATCATGTTTGTGGTTGTCCATCTGGTCAAGTTTTGGATAGATCCAGAAAGAACTGTATTCAGCGTTACAGATGGTGGGGGTGATCTAAAGTGTAGATAATGATCATTGCAATATTGTTTTAAAACATTTTGATTCAAAACATGATATTGACATTTATGATGTTTGATTGTAATAAACTCTGTTTGAGACCAAATGAAGTTATAGGTTGCTAAGGTGACGTCACTCATATCTTGCTTATGCCTATAGCGGTGAAGCCATTGATTGGATAGTTGCATGTCATATACGACAGTGTTTTAAACTTATTTCAGGATTCAAAAACAAAAATAAGATTTAAAAATTGCGAAATATAAATATAACAATTGAACTGCCTAGAAATGCGTTTATAGTGCTATACTCCATTGCCTTGCAAAGCAAACTAATCATAACGTGCATTATTCAGTTTGCTTTACACGGCAATGGCAGATATAGCACTATAAACGCCATTTCTAGACAGTTCAATGATTAATTGATCAAGAAAACAATGGAATATTTTATGCGAAAAATCCTGTGGTCATAGCTTGAAATAATAACAAAACCTATGTCAAAGTCTTGCAGATACTGTGAAAAATTTTGTTCAGTAATAAAATGGAATGACAGTGGAAGACTTCCATTTAAGAAGCACTAATGTGATATTATGTATGTTACACCATAACTAAGCACTGAAAAAATTCAATCTGTTGTAATGACTGAAAATTACTAAAACTTCAAATTACAGCATTTTCTTAAAAAATATTTTGAAACACGTTTTGAGAACATAAATAAAAGGTTTAATTTTAAAGTATTGTATCGGTAGGATTTATCCTACTAGCTTCCTAAAGCATTGCACTTTTCTGTGGTATATAACCAAACTTATATTTTTCTATAATAATATTAATAAAATAAATATAAAAATATGGGATTTGAAATCTTTAAACAGAATTTTTGTGTAACATATATATATACATAAAGGTTTATTGCGGATACCTTGTTTGGTGTTTGGTAAAATAAAGTTTGGTGAGTTCCAATAGACTGTCATATACCATTTTTTTAAATTTAATCATAAAATACATTAAAAAATTGTATATGACAGTACTATAACTACACTATTGGGCTTTATTTTTCATTAAACCAGTACTTGTCTAGATTTGGTGTTTCTATGATCACTATTTGTCTTTTTTCGTTATTTTTCATTAACTTTTATTATTTCATGTTGCCAAATACATGTTTTTAATTCTATATTTTACCTGTATTAATATACACGAATTCATCATATATTGTGAATATTTCATATGAGATATATCTGTACAATAAATTATATCAAATGTCATTTATTCAACTATTTGGATCCGTTGTGCTTAAAGTTACAGTGTTCAAATAATAAGAATGGGATATAAACGTTTGCAGATGAAAAATATGAACGTAGAAATGGCCAATGTAAAGAATAAAACACAGCGATTAAAATAAAACCAGATAAACCATATGAAGGAAAACTGAACATACAAATTGCTGCGAGACTTTGAACGTCTGGTATGTTGACTTGAAGCATGATCTTTCACGAAGTCGTTGCCGTTTTTTCAATTCGCTGGACCTAGAGCTACTTACCTCACCTGCAAACAGTCTCCACACCTAGACGTAAACTCTTCAACTTCCGTGTTTACTGAACTTTGCTCCATGGAGCTTAATCTTAATACTCGATCATAGTAAAATTATAGTTATCTCCCCTAGCACACTGTGCATCTTTAACACTTGCATCAAAGTGTGGCTTTATGGTACCCCACTACTTTTTAAGTACTAGTAGGTTTCAGTTATTGCTTCGGTCTAAATTTAAAGGATCGAAAACGCGAGGTCAAATGACGGAAAACGCGAAGCAAGTCAAAGGAGCCAAAAACGCGAAGTCAAATGGCCGACTGAACGCAAAGTCAAATGGCCGACTGAACGCAAAGTCAAATGGCTGACTGAACGCAAAGTCAAATGACCGACTAAACGCAAAGTCAAATGAGTGAAAACGCAAAGTCAAATTAGTATTTTTTTAAACGCAAAGTCAAATGGCCTACTGAAATTCGAAATCAATTGACAGAAAACGAAAATTTCAAATGTGTTTGAAACGCGAGGTCAAATAACTGAAAACGCGAAGTCAAATGGCCGAAAACACGAAGTCAAAAGACGAAAACGAACAGTCAAATGCGAAAGTGGAGTTAGTTTGCAAGGGCGAAACAGAGAAATATAGTGGCGCAAATGAGAGTTGAGTGGAGAAATAGTGCTTTTCCATTTACCTAATTTCAGGGCGTCAGATCTTAGGTGTTGCAAGAAACCGTAGTACCCGGACAAAACCACCTGCCTTCGACAAGCAAAATGACAAACTTTCTCACTGTAGTATATACCCATGTAGGCCGTAAGATTACTTTAACTACACCACTGTCATAAAACCCGGTGTCTGTTCAAAGTTTATAATCAGTGGCCTCGAAAAGTGCTTTATCTTATTTCATGTGTTTGCTGTTTTGTGTTTTGGTTGCATTGGTTTTAGCTAAGGATATGTTTTTCTCTTACAAAGTACTTTGATTCATCTTAAAACGATATTAAATATACCTGTTGTCAAAAGGTGATCGACAGTTCGAACCCACAACGGTGATATGCAATTCGAATGGTAATGCTTAACCTGTCATGCCAAAAAATATTTTTTCCTTCGACGTATTCATTAAAAAGAAAAAAAGAAAAGGAGAGAAAGTGAAAATAATTGCCTCAATTCCACTGCATATACTCCGATATCAATGAAATAATATCTGTTATTAGATCATTGAAGTTCTATGTACAGTGAATCTCGATTAACCAATGACGGTCATATGACCCTTGCGCTCGAACGAAATTGTTTGAAATAACATCTGCTGACAACCTTCGGAGAAAAATATTTTTAAAAAGTTTTCTACAATTTTGATTTTATTTTATATACAATAATCATTGATAGTTTATGTTAAATGCGTTAAATGCATACTTGTGATTTATGTAAGTAAAGGGTGTCACTACCAGCTTGTGCTGTATATCAAAACTACATGGCAGCAAATGGTTACATATGAATTTTAAGCTATATTGTTTCCTCACAAGAAAACGTGTTTAATACCAATGTTAAAGTCTCACAAATACTTAATATAAAGTAAAATTGCATTGTTTAAACTACATCTGCGGAAAGATAAAGTCACTGCTTTCCAAACCAGTAAATTTCTTAAACAAGACAAAACTAGAAAAGACAAACATACATCGGGGACAACTGATTACAAAAAATCACGAATTTTGACGGGTAAGCTTTGTACTTGGATAACCAATAGACTGGTGTGTCAAACTGGTTTTGTTCTGGGGTAATTGCAGCATGTCTACTGTGCCAATAGGCTTAGCATTAAGATAAAGACTAGCCTTATTTGTCTAACAAGTTTTGTATTGGTGAAAACTGATGTGAAGTGTTTAAAGGTATCTCCACTGGAATAAGCTTTCAACTAATGTGTCAATAGGTTTTAAATTGGGATAAACTCTAGCCTAATGCGTCAATAGGCTTGTAGGGGTTGTTCTGAGAATGCATGCATTTGGGAAATGTCTTGTAAGGAAAATTGGTAAATATTATTAGACAAAGTAGAAAATAAAGAAGAGAATGAAATCAAACTAACATTTTACTGTCAAATGTTATTCTCAAAATCAAGAAGGTATATTTGATTTTTTATCTTAAATTCAAAGACTATAAATACCAAAAGCTTAACAATTTACAACATTTTGATGTCACCAATATTGGGAACCTCTCGACAAACATTCAGAATAGTGGAGGTTCTTTTCCCATTGGGAAACATGGCTTGTTGCCCTGGGACTATTAGTGGTTTTTGTTCGATTGGAGGGACCCAACCTTCCCATTTGTTTTACAACCAGTGGCCAATAAATAAAGTACATAGCATTTTAAGTGTTTGTTTTATTTTTCATTTTAATAGTACTTTTAACATTTGACATTAAAAGACCTACTGAACTTATAGGGGTTAATGGTGTTGTGGATTTGAGAACATCCTGGTTGGTAAAATCATTGACAAGACATATTTATTAAAGACAAATGATTTAAACAACCACGGCAACCCTGATGGATGCGCGTAAAGACACCTCTTGAAAACAGATAGCTTGTGTCACGGTAAGCACGGTACGCTAAAGAACCCTCTCTGTACATTACCCTAAGGTCCCTACAAATGTCCAAACTGCCACTTCACCAATTATTTATTGGCGTTCCGATATAAGTGAAATATTCTTGACTGGTCCCATTCATTCAATCAATCAATCAATCAATCCAATGCGTGTAATCATTGGGTTAATGAAAAAGTTGTGGTCGGTGGGTCGAATTCACAAGGTCGAGACGTCTTATGTTTGAAAGTTAATAAGGTAACCAGCTGTAATTTGAGAGAGACAATGGTGTTTGAATTTCAGAGAGAGAGAGAGAGAGAGAGAGAGAGAGAGAGAGAGAGAGAGAGCAGCACTTAATGCCATACAGTGTTGACAAGCTATAGTGTCTTGTTATCCCCCGTCTTTCGAAGAAAGAGGGGGATATCAAATTAAAGTTTCTGTGCGTACTTCCATCCGAAATTCTTGTCTGTGCAAATTCTCCAAAAACTATGAAGTACTTTCTCACGAAACTTGGTGCAAAGCATCAACATAAAGTGTATATTATAATTTTATTACACATGAAAAACTGGTGTCCTTTGAACCGAGAGATATGACGTCAAATATGTCATTTCTTAGAATGACTTATTCGTCGATATGTTTTTTACCGACATGTAGACATGTATGTACCAGTAATCATAATAACCACATAAAGTGTCAATGTTATAAGTTGCGTATAATCATCAACGTCAATCACTAGCTGTCACTTTACGCATTTTCGGAAAAAAAACCGAACCGATCAGGACCTACGAAATAGACAAACAAAATAAATCAAACAAAAAGGTGCTACATGTATTCACAACTTTCAAATTAGAAATTTCTTCTTTTCTATAACTGCATAATCAAAAACAAACATACTTATCCATGTCCGAATCACAATCCAGAAGCAAAGTAAAAACTTTGGAACTGACATGTGAACTTCCACCAGGGAAGTTAGGCCTGGTGCTCCGGAAGGATAAGTACCTCCATGTATTCGTTATGCAATGACAGATAATAAGAATTTTTTTTTAATTTGAAAAATAATCCATTTAAAAAACATTGCATGGATAGCAGCGGTGTAAATATTTCAACAGGAGGACCAATTCTCTCCAAAATAATTTTAATAAACGTAGGTGATTTTATTCGTATACACTTTCATTAAATCATCAATCATTTGTCATTCATTTATAGCGTAAAAATTCCAAAACTTTTTTAACTTTACTCGGTGTTTATATGAAACCTGGTTCCAGTTTCACCGTCATCAGTATCTTAACTATACTTAAATTAGTAAATTTATATTTAAAACCATAATATTTTTGTTAATTTTTAAGATATTCAGGAATTTAAAATGTCATGTTAAAAACTCCATCAAGTTTATGGCGTCTGTATTTGATTTCAGTGACAAAAATTATTATTCCTAATTCAAAAAGAGCTTGTTCAAAATTTGCTCACTTGAAGTTAGGAATGGTTATTGAAACGAGTCGGTGACTAGTTGCCTACTTAAATTTCGAGGACAAACTGCCATTGATCTTCTTTTTTGAATTTTTTTTATCATAAACACTGACTATTTTTCCAACTTGCCATCTTTAAATAGTTTTGTTCAATTATTGAAGATGGGTTATGTGATGATTTCAATACATTTTGCCGGCTTGTACTATCATTTGAACCGTCAACACCATGGCCTCGCGACTTTGGAAAGACGTTGGAGTTAATGACCAAATGATGTCAAATGGTTATATATGGCCCTCAAACCAATATGGTAAGAAGAGACTAATTAAGATTATCCAGATATAAATTCACTATGAAAAGAACGTGTGAGATATGTTATACGACCAAGTTCATAATGTCAACAATTAAAGAAAAATCACGAGACATGCAGGAAATGCGGCTAAATTAATTTATCTTTTTACGGAAAAAATGGCCAAAACTTCTTAATAAACAGTTTAAATTTTGAAAGAGAATTCACCAATGAATTAATTCATCTATCTTTTATTTTCGATAACAAATAATTCAATTATCTTTCTGGTGATTATAGGGCACCGTTTTAATTACGAAACGTCAACAGCGGTCAGTTTCCATTAATTTTTGTTTTACGCACATTGTTATAATTACGCGGGTGGTAAAAAGAACAGCCTAGATCATGATCCTGACGTCACAGGAGGCCAAAGTGCAAAGAGTACTTGTGTATACAATATACATATTAATAACAGTTAGAATTATAATGGATTTAACATGGAATTGAAGATTTAAATAAGTAATTAACATCTAAAGGAGACTTAATGGATATACAGCCAGATGACCAGACGCTTCAAGCTGTTTTAGGTACGTAGAATAATGACAAAAATGTGTATTCGCTAAACTTCACCAAGTTTCCGGCGGTTCATTTTTTCTTCACTTACTTAAACATAACATACTTCTTCATCTGAATATAAAGTATGTGATGTTTGTTATCACAAAATTACGGAAATTTGTTGAAATTGTGATTTTTAGTGATGTTATATTTTTTATATAATATTATTGTCAAGTTAATGATGCTGTTGGGGGTCTGTGTATTGCCCAAGGGGTAAATCATTTGAAATAAACACAGTTCCGCCTACCTTCCTAGGTTATTAAACTAAGTAAATGTGATATCATTAATAAACAACACGATATATATTAATATACAACTTATTAAAGTACTTGTAAAGATACACAACATATGTCCTGAAAATTGTCCTCTTCAAAATGTAGCATGTCTTTTAAATAGATCTTGTCAAAAATACAGATTTTATTATAAAAAATTAATGCACTGCTCATGTATACTTCTTATATGACATGGTTATATCGAGTTTCATTCTGTCACGTTTTTTGGGGTTGACACACACATAATTTTTTAAAAAACTAAAATAGCCTTGTTAATGAACTTTTGTTCTGATATAAGAATTTTTTCAATGGTTTTTTTCAGTTCAGGTGTGAAGATAAACTATGAACATATTTGTATATATATAATTGAATAATAACAGGTAACCGTATTAACACGGTTGATTGACGGGTTTACTGGATAATTGAACTGCACCCACTGTCCTGTTCCGTTTTTTTGCCTCCATTGATTGAAAATAATTGATGTTATTGATTTTCTCTATAAATTTACACTGAACATGGCATAATAATATTATCCCCAGTTTTAAACACCTTAAATAAATAACTTTGTTTGATTAAATTAACCCTTTCTTTAAGAAGGGAAATTTGTGTTATTTTTTGGAATAGGATAAAATACAGTGATTAGTGAGATTGGAATGTTGGTCATTGTTTGGCCCTTTTACACCCCAGGGATTTATGTAAGAGTGCTTGTAAAGTAGTACTATATGACAAGATAGATCCTAATCACTCCTTGATCAGACACTGATTAAAACACTTATAAATATGTAATTGTTGTTTTATGACCTGGTCAAGCATTCAGGACAACAATGTCCAAATGTTTTTATCCCAAATCCTTAAAGCCATTTTGTAATAAAAGTGTCTTATTTAAGTGTCTCAACCAATTTAATTTTAATAATATCAAGGTTTAAAAAATGTATAAAATATGGTAAAAAAACTGTTTTTTCAGAATGATCGCTCAATTTAACAAATTACTGCTTCAACACAACATACCATCATTTCAATGAAGTTTAACATTGAAGACATTCATTGTTGGATTTAATTACTTTATCATTAGCTGCTCTTGAAATAACAGCCAGTCCCAGAGTACGAGACTTGTAACTTTTGGCAAAGAACTAATTACTTTTTCAATAGTCTCCCATATATAAAAATAGAAAATTTTGAAATTATCAAGATGAGTTTGACTTATTTCAAACATTGATCAGAAATACATATTTCTGTATAATTAATCTTTTTCAATTTAGAAAAAGGAAAGAAAGATTAAAAATGGTCAATTATCGGGTATAACAATTTCTATTCTTAAGTATGTGTCCTGTGAATTATAGATTGAATGAAATTCTGCACGTGATTAAAAAAGCTAAAAAATCTAGAGAATTTTACAGTTTTGAGTGTGAATAAAAATGCAGCACACTTACTACCAGTAGATAGCAGTATTTCAGATTGTTTCAGACTTTCTTATGGGCTATGTTGGTTCATTAATTTTGAAATTTGCAGGCCATGCATTGAAACTATGAGCCATATGATATAACCTTATTTTGTACGAGACAATTACATGACTGTAAGGCATTTAAAACTTAAACAGCTGCACAGTTATACAAGTAAAATTCAATAATTCATCAGTAAAATTACATTAACAAATTTGTATCAAAAAGACAATGAGTCAAGATTGACTCAATGGTATCCCCAGCCCCAAACACTCTGAAACGCAGATTATCCCCTTTTTTTAATTTCTAGGAGAAAGGTTAAGATAGTTTTATGGTGTAAAATTTGCACTAAATAATTCATGTATTCACCTAAATGTCATTAAACTTTCATTAAGGCTATATAAAAGTGAATGTAAGATGAATGCTGATTAGTTTAAAAAAGAAATAATAAAAAATGCAACATGCATTCTTGGACAGGTTTACATTTTTGCACTAATTTTTATAACAGTAATATATGGGTTTCCATAAATTTGAAGAGGGAGACAAAAAAAAAATAAATTAAAAATTTAAACATTTTAACAAAAAAAATTAGTGCAAAATACAGTAATTATGTAGAAATGCTACATTTTTTCATGAATTAAGTATTTACAAAAAACGTTCTGTCGGATTTGTATGGCAGGTGTAATGTTGACGACATCCATCAGTTTGATTGTCTTTGGCTCCAAAAATCACATAATTTTGCTTCCAAACTTTTCAACCATGAGGTAGAAAAAATAACTGAACAAGAGAGTATTGCGGTTTGTTCAAAATACAGAAGCTCAACAGGAGGTGCCTACCCTTCTTGAGCTCTTGGCTAAACAGGTGCTTTCCATTCTTGAGCACTGGGCTAAACAGCAGGTGCATACCCTTCTTGAGCACTGGGCTAAACAGGAGGTGCTTACCCTTCTTGAGCTCTGGGGTAAACAGGAGGTGCTTACCCTTCTTTAGCACTGGGCTAAACAGGAGGTGCATACCCTTCTTGAGCACTGGGTTAAACAGGAGGTGCATACCCTTCTTGAGCACTGGGCTAAACAGAAGGTGCATATCCTTCTTGAGCTCCAGGCTAAACAGGAGGTGCTTACCCTTCTTGAGCACTGGGCTAAACAGGAGGTGCTTACCCTTCTTGAGCACTGGGCTTAACAGAAGGTGCTTACCCTTCTTGAGCACTGGGCTAAACAGGAGGTGCATACCCTTCTTGAGCACCAGGCTTTGATACCTTTTTTTGAAATTCCCATGTTTAACTTCAATTGTGAGATTTCAAAGCTATTTACTTGCTGTTACTTTTAGGATTGTGATTAGGACATAAACTGTCATGCTTGTTTCATTCCATGAAGAATCTATGTGTCAAGTTCTACTTTCTTATGGACATGTATTAGGTTTGATCATTAAGTATGTAAGTATGCATTGATGTGAATTGTGACACCAACTATGACAACATAACCCCTAATTCTCACACTTTTCAGCCAAGACAAGTTGTGAGATAAATATTGTCTTATGAAATCTTGGATCTGGCTATTTTTGGTCAGTTTTTTATTTTGAAAGATGGAATAATCCCAGTTTGAACACTTCATTCGAATGCAAATTTAAGTGATTTTTACACATAATTTGATATTTTATAATTATAATCTGAATGGTCATACATGTTTTTACTGTGTAAGCATGTAAAATAAATATTTATATTTCCTGTGTTTGCTGTAAGGTGTTATTGCTTGCACATAGAGTTTACTTAGTATTTAATTAACTGCCCAAAACATAACATACACTTTAAGTTTAGCTTCTTCCCAAATCTAGGTGCTCAAATCAAATCAAATTTATTACGCTCAAAAACTGTGCTCATACTGCATGTACAAATTGAAGTATTTTAGAACTTCAAAACTACGGTCTTGAACTACACTTCTAGTATTGAAAACCAATTTAGCATTGCCAGTTAATTATGTATCCATGCAGTGCTTGTCCAAAGTCGGGATTTATTATATATTACCAGTATCATTTGTCTCAATATGTGTTTGTCTTGTATTGTTTTCTTGTATCATTTACTTGATGCATCTTCTTGATTGCATAGACTACTAGTATTGTGAGCATCTTTTTATATTGTTTCCCATTTATTAGCATCTTTTTATATTGTTTCCCATTTTTTAGCTTCTTTTTATATTGTTTCCCATTTTTTAGCATCTTTTTATATTGTTTCCCATTTATTAGCATCTTTTTATATTGTTTCCCATTTATTAGCTCACCTGGCCTAAAGGCCATGTGAGCTTTTGCCATCACTCGGCGTCCGTCGTCCGTCAGTCAGTCAGTCAGTCCGTCCGTCAGTCTGTCAGTCTGTCAGTCTGTCAGTCCGTCTGTAAACTTTTCACATTTTGGCTATCTCCTCTGAAACCCCTGAACCAATTTTAACCAAACTTTACAGGAATGATGTATGGAAGGTCTTTTACTTAGATTGCCGAAATTTTTTTGATCCACCAAAAAACATGGCTGCCAGCGCAGAAGATAGTTTAACATTGGACCCTATGGGAAAAATGCATTTTTGACTATTTCCTCAGAAATGACTAAAGCAAATTGAACCAAACTTCACAGGAATGATGTATGGAAGGTCCTTTACTTAGATTGCCAAAATTTTTCTGATCTGTCAAAAAGCATGGCCGCCAGCACAGAAGATAGTTTAACATTAGACCCTATGGGAAAAGCATATATTTACTATCTTCTTTGAAACCGCTGAGCCAATTTGAACCAAACTTTACAGGAATAATGTATGCAAGGTCATTTACTAAGATTGCCCAAATTTTTCTGATCCGCCAAAAAAAATGGCCGCCAGGGCCAAACAAAGTTTAACATTGGACCCTATGGGGAAACGCACATTTTGGCTATCTCCTCTGAAACGACTGAAGCGAATTCAATTACACTTTACAGGAATAATGTATGGAAGATCTTTTGCAAAGATTGCCGAAATTTTTCTGATCCGCCTAAAAATATGGCTGCCAGCGGGGAACATAGTTTAACATTGGACCCTATGGGAAAAACACATTTTGGCTATCTCCTCTGAAACTATTGAAGCAAACTTAACCAAACTTTAGTGGAATGATGTATTGGAGGTCCTTTACATAGATTGCCAAAAATTTTTCTGATTGGCCAAAAAACATGGCTGCCAGAGCAAAAGGTAGTTTAACATGGGACCCTATGGGAAAAACGCATTTTGGCTATCTCCTCAGAAATGACTGAAGCAAATTTAACCAAACTTTAGAGAAATGATGTATAGAAGGTCCTTTACTTAGATTGCCAAAATTTTTCTGATCCACCAAAAAACATGGCCGCCAGCGCAGAAGATAGTTTAACATTGGACCCTATGGGAAAAGCATATATATGCTATTTCCTCTGAAGCTTTAGAAGCAAATTGAACTAAACTTTACAGGAATGATGTATAGAAGGTCCTTTACATAGATTGCCAAAATTTTCCTGATTGGCCAAAAACATGGCTGCCAGCGCAAAAGGTAGTTTAACATTGGACCCTATGGGAAAAACACATTTTTGTACAGCGTTCACGATAGTGAACGTGTACATTGCCATCACTTTCTTCCAAGATATCGAGCTTCTTTGCTATGAAATTATAAGATATGAGTACACCTGGAAATAGTGCGCCTTGTAAATGAGCGTGAAAGAATCATATCTGTTTTATCGTGAGATATGTATTCTGAGACGGGTAATGCATTTGGTTACATATGCACATTTGGAATAAATCTTTGGAATACATTTCGGAATCTAGTAAAATATTGCGACTGGATACATCTAATAATTTCTGCAATTTGGCGAACTGATCTCATGTTTACAATAAAAAGTAGTTCGAGAAGTTTGCGTCCTACGATGTAAAATCATAACTTTTATGAAATGAACAGCAACGGCAGGTTGTTTAATTAATTCTTTGTGAAATCTACGGAAATTTAAATTTATTTTGAAGGTTATGATAACGTATTTTGATGTTGAGGCAATTGTGTCATATTTTAAAACTGTTTATCGATTAGATTTTACTTTCGTGAAAGGGAGATAATTCGTACAGTGTACAAATTTTAAATACAGTCGTTTTACCAGTTCCGAACAGGGTTTCATATAAGCGCTGCTGCAGACGTCATCCAAAAGCAGAGGAAATAAAATTTATGTGGTGTAATAATACAAATGTTTACTGATTCCAAAATATCCACACCTGTCCTCAAAAACACGTGGTAGTATGTTTTCTTGAAAAAAGCATTTCCGTGATCACGATTTGTTTACATCGTTAAACTAGGTCACCAACAATCTGTCGACCTGTCCTGCACATACATTTAGGTAGCGGTTGAAGTTTATATTATTTAAACAATTAATGCCCATACATTCAAGTAGAAGCAAATTGAGAAAGGTATTTTGCGATTCCTTTAATTGAACGGGATTGAAATTTTAGATTATTCGGTAGTAAAAATTCGGAACTGGTAAAACAACTGTACTTCACCATTAACATGAAACGGGAATATTGTGAGTGATAATCAGCAGTTAATTAAAACCCAGATTAACAGCAAATGATCCAGTTACATACAACCGCTAGAATGTACCCCTCATAGCGACGGTAGGATCTGCAAAACTCTACTTTCTCTCTATCCGAAATGACAAAACGATCGGGTACAACTTTTTTAAATTTTAATTACCGATTGTCTTTTTCATATATTTATGAAATTATTATTTTCTACCATTTAATTCAGCAATACATGATTTGGTACATTGTTTCTTTTTCCAAAAAAAAAAAAAAAAAACCATCCGTCGGACTATGCATAGATCGAACCCCCCCCCCCCCCCCCCCCCCCCCCCCCCCCCCCCCCCCCCCCCCCCCCCCCCCCCCCCCCCCCCCCCCCGAATTTTCGGTTATATTCTGTCTTGCCACAACACAATTTTCCCAACTACGCTGTACAGCAACACGACAGTGCTATGTTTGACTATGTCCTCAGAAATGACTGAAGCAAATTGAACCAAACTTTACAGGAATGATGTATAGAAGGTCCTTTACTTAGATTGCCAAAATTTTTCTGATCCGCCGAAAAACATGGCCGCCAGGGCAGAAGATAGTTTAACATTGTACCCTATGGGAAAAATGCATTTTTGACTATGTCCTCAGAAATGACTAAAGCAAATTGAACCAAACTTTACAGAAATGATGTATAGAAGGTCTTTTACATAGATTGTCAAAATTTTTCTGATCTACCAAAAAACATGGCTGCCAGCAGAGAACATAGTTTCACATTGGACCCTATGGGAAAAGCATATATATGCTATCTCCTCTGAAGCTAGTGAAGCAAATTGAACCAAACTTTACAGGAATGATGTATAAAAGGTCCTTTACATAGATTGCCAAAATTTTTCTGATCTGCCAAAAACACATGGCTGTCAGCGCAAAAGATAGTTGGACTTTATGGGAAAAACACATTTTTGACTATGTCCTCAGAAATGACTGAAGCAAATTGAACCAAACTTTACAGGAATGATGTATAGAAGGTCCTTTACATAGATTGCCAAAATTTTTCTGATCTGCCATAAAACATGGCCGCCAGGGCAGAAGATAGTTTAACATTGGACCCTATGGGAAAAGCATATATTTGCTATTATTTCTTTTGAAGCTACTAAAGCAAATTGAATCAAACTTTACAGGAATGATGTATAAAAGGTCCTTTACTTAGATTGTGGAAATTTTTTTGATCTGCCAAAAAAGATGGCTGCCAGCACAGAACATAGTTTAACTCTATGGAAATAGCATATATTTGCTATCTCCTCTAAAGCTACTGAAGCAAATTGAACCAAACTTTATGGGAATGATGTATGGAAGGTCCTTTATTAGATTGACAAATTCAAATTACCCGATTCATTTACAATTAAGGCAAAACACTTTTAAAATCTCGGAAGCTGAAATTTCATTGGACAATAAATGTTACAACAGTGGCTCATTCACATATGCCCCTAAACGGTGTTTCCTCAGATCTCCCACTCCGTGCCTATATCAAAAATGGGGGAGCAAGTGAGAGATGTGATTTTAATCAGATTGAAAAAAAACTGTGAATGGTACATATAGTTCTACAGTGATTTCCTTAGCCATTCTGTCTGATATAAACAGTGCATTTTTTCATCACTAGAATACAAATTTGCTTTAAAAGCATTTTAGTCAGGTGAGCGATACAGGCTCAGCCACACTGAGCCTCTGGTTATATTGTTTCCCATTTTTTAGCATCTTTTTATATTGTTTCCCATTTTTTAGCATCTTTTTATATTGTTTCCCATTTTTTAGCTTCTTTTTTTCATACTTATTTTTTGCCAGCATTGTTTTTTACCCATTTTTTAGTGGTCACTATTGTCTACAAGCTGTGTTTACCTGTAAATTATTTGTCATATACTCATTGGTATGATAGTTAATGGTTTAGTTAAACCATACACAGTGATATACAGGAAACCTTGATCTTATGTCATTACATAAACCAGTTAAGGTGTAAAGATTGTGTGAAGTTGTATACAATTAACAAAATAACTTCACATTTTACAGTGTTCAAAATAATTCATATTTTTTTAACCAGCCCTTGTTTGATAATTTCGATATCTTCTTGTGTGGTAAATAGGGGACTATTGGAAAAGTAGCCAGTCCTTTCCAAAAGTTTCACTGTGGGACTACCTAGCTAATATCACTGCATTTTGTTGTTATTTACAAAAGATCATGGATTCCTATAAAATTTATCACACTGTATATGTGATAACTACAATTTTAACATTTTTACTGAACTTTTCGTCAAGATATTTTTACCAGTTAAGAAAACATATTAGCAGTTTGTACCTACCTAATTATTGTTAATCATGTGGCAATGATGTGTACTGGTAATTAGTCTGAGAAAGAGGCAGATGAACCATTGGTAATTAGTTAAAACTAAAATTAAAGATTTAAAGTCTTAATAAAATGTCAGAAAATGTAAAAAAAAAGTCTTAATAAAATGTCAGAAAGTGTAAAAAAGTTTACAGATCAAAGTGAATTTTTGTATCCTGGTGGCAAATCTTATAAAAGTAGATCATGACAATTTGTCTTGTAGAGCTCTGGATAAGGGCTTTGTTATCAACTTGTCCATCTGACTGATACCATTTACATGTTACAGTTTTGTCTCTGCTCATGATGATCAATTTTAGGATTTTTTTTAAACAAATAAAGAAAAAAAGAAGTATTAATGTACAAGATTTGTTATGTTAGAGCAGTAATTGACTTACTTCTGCATTGAGCTGTAAAAATTCCAATATAATTCAATTAAGATTTTTTTTTTATTTCTAAGAAGAAAAATTTAATTTCTAGTGTGTTATTAGTTCAATTCAATTCAATTCAATTCAATTCAATTCAATTCAATTTCTAGTTTTGCATATATTAATGATGGCTATTCTAAATTGTTTCCCTTGAATATTCAGTAGGGTTATCAATGGAATATTTTACATTGTCTTTATTTTTTTATTCTGACTACTTCATGGTACTTATAGGTGATGATGTTAAAATATTGATATTGCAAAGTTTAAGAAATGGTACAGCAAGATATAGCCCCATTTTCTGACTTGTTTTAGGATTTAAAATACCCATAAAACAATATTATCAGGGTTCATACAGGCCTGGAAAAGTCCTTAAATTTTGAGGTTTGCCCTAAAAAGACCCTAAAAACAAGTCTGATGCTAAAAATCCCTTGAATTGATCCTGAAGGCCCTAAAAAGCCCTTGAATTTGGCCAGTTTGGTGTCTGTATTTTGATATTAAGTGGTTGCAAGTAGACTGATATATATAAATAATAAATTAATTAAATAAGTTGTGTTGAAATTAGCAATTTAAAGGTACCTGGCCCTCATGAATGCCTAACTTCAGCCTCCACTTCAAGTGTCGTTACTATGGACACGTAAGTAATTGTTTTATTGATTTAATTGCTTTTGCACCAACATTTTTTGCTGAAATTGTTCCTCTGATTAGGCCTTAAATTTGCAAATAAGACCCTGAAAAGACTATAAAAAGTCCTTAAATTTGGAGTCCAAATGTCTGTACGAACCATGATTATTAAAACTAATTGAAAATCTGAGTTATAAGTGGACAATAAGGACACCAATGGCCTAATGGCTCCCATATTGCAATCTTGCAAGACAAAATAGAAAATTTATGCAATAGATTAAAAACAGGCAATTTTGAATTCAGTTAAAACCTGTGTATGTTTATATTATAATTTGTAGAAATGTGTTTGATCAAATTATAATTGTATTGTATGAATCAGAGATTTCCTCTAGCAGGAAACTTGAAGATGACTGAGTTACATAAATAGGATAAGTAAAGTAGAGAAAGTGTGACACAACTTATAAACCATTCTAAATTCCCGCTTTATATATACAGTATATATCTGTTTTGTTGTTTACAGATTTATGTATAAAGCTGGATATTTGTAGTTGCTTTCAGTGCGGATGTTTGAATTCTGTACCAGGCTCTGATTTCACAATCGTTTCCTTACATAACTAAGATTTTCCGTAACACTTTAACCTAAATCTAGCAAATTTTAAATTCTGAATAATTTGTCTAGTTTTCAATATATTTAGGAATTTTAATATGTTGTCATCATTTTAAGCTTATGAAGTTTGAAATTTGAATTCTTAATAATATGCCTAGTTTTCAGTATTTATGGTGTCATTTTGAAGATCATTTTAAGCTTATGAAGTTTGAAATTTGAATTCTGAATAATATGCCTATGGTAGTTTACTACACCCATGTATTTAAGAATTTATGTGTCCTTTTGAAGATCATTTTAAGCTTATGAAGTTTGAAATTTGAATTCTGAATAATTTGCCTACGGTAGTTTACTATACCCATGTATTTAAGAATTTATGTGTCCTTTTGAAGATCAATTTTAAGCTTATGAAGTTTGAAATTTGAATTCTGAACAATTTGCCTAGTTTTCAATATACTTAGGAATTTATGGTGTCATTTTGAAGATCATTTTAAGCTTATGACATTTGTGTTTTAATTTTGTTGTAAAGATTACTCTATGTACCATAAAAGATTTCCAAAATGCACTAAATTTGTTCAGAAGGAAAAATTGTGAAACCGAGAACGGTCTCTCAGAATACAAGTCTCAGTGTCCTGTACCTAATAGTTATTATTACAAGAACATTTAGACATTTTTCAAGGGTTCAGTCAAATTCTGAAGTTCTGGTCTAACAGAAAACATAATTCTAAGTTTCCACAACCAGTATTTATCGTACAGCTACCATCAGCTAAATTATCAGAAAGTATAAAAATGTTGGCCCCTCGGAAACTGGAGCTGTCCACAACTCGGCAACTCATTGGGCCCCTCGGCACTGTGAGTTGTCCACAGCTTGGCAGTTCATTCGGTAAAGATCAGGACTATTTTTTCGAAGTACTGTAGGTTTATAAACAATCTCTGTAAAAGGCAGTATACATTGAAAGCCTTTACAATAGATGCTCAAGTATGCTAAAACAAAATTAAGTGGTAGACATAAACTAATTGTGTGTAACTTAAATACAAATGTCGTGATGTTTCTCAATTTTTCATGAAAAAAATTATATATAACAATTTCCATTGTGACATTGATTTGTGATTAATCATTTATTAGAGTAATGTTTAACAAAATAATTGTTATGTTTTGAACAACATTTGAGGACAGGAATTTTACCATAGTTGCCATGGTTTTAAATCTTTTAACATCATTTTAACAAATATTGACATCAAACAGAATAAGATCTTAAATCAATGAAAGCAGATCGGTTGTAAACACAAGCGTTTAAGTCCACCCTTTGTTTAAACCTGTAATATACCCCAATAGAATCAATATTCAAATCGATTATTACTTAAAGCTGAAAAAAATGATGTTTAAAAAATTACAGATATCTGATGGCACAAATCATACCGAACTCCTACAGAATAACTGATTTCCTTGCTTTAAAAAAAGCCTGAAAAAACTGATGTTTAAAAATTAACGATATCTGATGGCACAAATCATACTGAACTGCTACAGAATAACTGATTTCCTATACATCTGATAGAACACACCATATTGACCTTGTCCGAAATAACTGACTTCCTTGCTTTTATTGACAAACTTGTTTATTGTTTTTCCTATAATACAAGATTTGTTATCTAAATTATCTTTTCTGTTGTTTCATTGATTCTGCTTTTATTTTATGAGGTAAAAAACAGAAAAAGGATTAAAAAAATTACTTATAAATAGTAACAGTAATAATGGTATTTTAAAAATAGTCAGTAAATATGCAATCTAAGAAAAAGCTTTTAACTCAACTGTCTCATTAATTCTGAAATTGTAACAATCCCAAATTAAAATTCAGGTAGTTATATAAGAAATAGTTTAAGAGTCTAGGATTTAACACCAAGTCCAGAACTCTTCACTTTACGTGTTTAATTTCAAAATTAGGCAACAAAAATATCTCGAATACATCTTATTATAAAAAGTGCTTATGTTCACAAGAAAATCAACATGTTAAAAATAAAGACATACAATGTACCTGAAAACATGGATGATGGAGGATTCATGGTTATGTTAGAATAAACAATCACTAAAATGTCATCTAAATGTCAATATGATGATAGTTTATGTAACTAATGTTTACATTTCTTGGAAAACACCTAATATTGAATTTGTAAGGAAAACAAAACACTGAATATAAGAAATATGAGCCCCTATATATATCATGTCTACCAGCTTGATATATTGTACATATGTACATTTATATATAATAAAAAGATTTATATAGTCAAACAACATTGACCTGTCTGTTTGACCTTTCCTTAGGAATATTCATATAGAAGGGTCCCCCAAATACATGGGTAGTGTTAGGATTCGCAGTTAATACATATACACATTGCCCATGATTAGTGTTCACATCATAAAGATGTGTGATCCCTATAACTTAAATTTACTCATTCATAATGAACATTTAAATCAAAGGTCAAGCAGACAGGTAAATTGTTTTGCCTATATAAGGAAAATCAAAGCACAAATAAAAAAGTTTTCTTTTAGTTTATATTGATGACAATTTTACAGTGTTTACCAGTGTTCATACCATATGCTGCCTCTTAATATCTGTCTGGAACTATTATTTCCATTATAAATACAGAATATGGTTATGTTGCAAATTCTCAGAACATTTTGGGGATGCCGTTTGGGGGAGGAGGGGGAGTGTCAAATGCTTAAATTCCATTTTGCTCTACAGGTATAAACATTTTTGGGGTATGCCTCACATTCTACACTGGCAAATGCAGTTTCACAAGGAAGGTGACCAAGGTGCAGTAGCAAATCTGATGACACTGGTTTGTGTGGCTGAGGGTAGAGTTCAAGACCATTAACTCAAACCCATGTTATAAAGGGATACTGTGCTAAGGTGCAGTAGCAAATCTGATCACACTGGTTTGTGTTGCTGAGGGTAGAGTTCAAGACCATTAACTCAAACCCATGTTATAAAGGGATACTGTGCTAAGGTGCAGTAGCAAATCTGATCACACTGGTTTGTGTGGCTGAGGGTAGAGTTCAAGACCATTAACCCAAACCCATGTTATAAAGGGATAATGTGCTAAGGTGCAGTAGCAAATCTGATGACACTGGTTTGTGTGGCTGAGGGTAGAGTTCAAGACCATTAACCCAAACCCATGTAATAAAGGGATAATGTGCTAAGGTGCAGTAGCAAATCTGATGACACTGGTTTGTGTGGCTGAGGGTAGAGTTCAAGACCATTAACCCAAACCCATGTAATAAAGAGATAATGTGCTAAGGTGCAGTAGCAAATCTGATGACACTGGTTTGTGTGGCTGAGGGTAGAGTTCAAGACCATTAACTCAACCCATGTAATAAAGGGATAATGTGCTAAGGTGCAGTAGCAAATCTGATGACACTGGTTTGTGTGGCTGAGGGAAGAGTTCAAGACCATTAACTCAACCCATGTAATAAAGGGATAATGTGCTAAGGTGCAGTAGCAAATCTGATCACACTGGTTTGTGTGGCTGAGGGTAGAGTTCAAGACCATTAACTCAACCCATGTAATAAAGGGATAATGTGCTAAGGTGCAGTAGCAAATCTGATCACACTGGTTTGTGTGGCTGAGGGTAGAGTTCAAGACCATTAACTCAACCCATGTAATAAAGGGATAATGTGCTAAGGTGCAGTAGCAAATCTGATGACACTGGTTTGTGTGGCTGAGGGAAGAGTTCAAGACCATTAACTCAAACCCATGTAATAAAGGGATAATGTGCTAAGGTGCAGTAGCAAATCTGATCACACTGGTTTGTGTGGCTGAGGGTAGAGTTCAAGACCATTAACTCAACCCATGTAATAAAGGGATAATGTGCTAAGGTGCAGTAGCAAATCTGATGACACTGGTTTGTGTGGCTGAGGGTAGAGTTCAAGACCATTAACTTAAACCCATGTAATAAAGGGATAATGTGCTAAGGTGCAGTAGTAAATCTGATCACACTGGTTTGTGTTGCTGAGGGTAGAGTTCAAGACCATTAACTCAAACCCATGTAATAAAGGGATAATGTGCTAAGGTGCAGTAGCAAATCTGATCACACTGGTTTGTGTGGCTGAGCAGTAGCAAATCTGATCACACTGGTTTGTGTGGCTGAGGGTAGAGTTCAAGACCATTAACCCAAACCCATTTAATAAAGAGAGGATGTGCTAAAACAATATCAATTTTGAAATAAATAACTGAAACTACATAATGATCTTATATTTGTTTTAAAGACGATTTTTACATCATCACATATTAATTATGTTACTGGGGGAAATATGAATAATATACATCCTGGAAGGTTATATTTTCTGTGTGCGATTTGAGAATTTCAATTGGCTGAAGCAAAAATTTGAAATTAATATTTGAAACTACATTGCTTAAGACCTGATGACCTAATAATTATTTCAAAGTTGATTTCTAAATCGACACTTGTTGATTATTTTACTATGAATAATAGCTTCCTTGAAGATTGTGAATACTGAATTCTGATTGGCTACAGCGAATATTTTTCATAATATTGATAAATAGGTTAAACAAAATAAAATACAACATATCTGAGATTATTAAGCAATATACATGTAAATAATGATGATATATATACTGTACACTAGAAATGTAAATAATGATATGTATTTGTAATTTTCTACCAATAGATGATGGTGGTGACTGTATTAAGATAATATTTGATAACACTAGAAATTTAAAATCATTAAGGTCATGTTTATTTAATCAGTTTATATAAACTTGCTATATATTCTGTCACAAGATAAAGAAGGTATGATGAACATGCATGTTACTTGTTGTATGTAATGTACTGAAAACTGATAGTCCGGATTCACCAACAAGATAACTGAATGAACTGTTACAAGTAAACAAACTGTTTAAAATTATTAGGTCATTTGTATGTTGTAATCTAGAAAAGCTAGTTCGTCAGTTCATTTGCTGAAAATTGGAGGTTTTTTTCAGGTATTCAGGTTTTCTCTACCATCCATGAAATAATTGCCTTCATATAATTAGTGAAAGAATTTTGACTTGGTCATCAAACTTCATTACTCAAACCCATTCCACTCCAATTTCAAACAAGTGGGTTGCTTCAATGGTTAAACTTGAACTTGGTAACAATTGACCGATTGTTGGCCACGCCCACAATGTTCCGACAAAGGTCTGGCATGCTTGAGATACAAACAAAAAGAATGAAAACATGGCCTGAATTGTGCCATTTAATGACGTCACTGACACCAGTACATGTACGTCATTAGTTACTGAGACACTGCTTTTGTACTGTGATGGCGGCCAGTGTCGCAACATAAAAGGCATGGCTTGCGATAAGTCAATTCCACTGGAACCTAGAATTAACAGTTTTTGACCTTGTGTAAACTTCTTGACCAAATTCAGAATTTTACTGGTTTCACACGACTGTGCTGGAGAGGGGTATTTTTGGATGACTCTTGTGATGTTCCTGTGAAGAATGGACAATCAGTACACAAAGTTGAGTGATTTTATGATATAATAAGTGTAATAATAATCAGTGATAGTCCTCATAACTGTCCTGATTAGTGTTATAGTTTACCTAAAATAAACATTCACTACTTAAACCACCACTGACCAAATTATCAGTCGGTTATATATAACATAGTACATATAATATATATGTAAGATAACTCATAAAGGGAAATTTTCCCAGAGGTACTCAGAATTAAGGAAATACTTGAAAGTTAATCAAATCTGGCCTGTGATTGATCTCTTATATATGTGTGTGTCAATATCCTCATTAATTTATATGTCGTAATGCTCTGACATATCTCTTGGAAAGATTTTTTTCCGTCATTTTTTTTTTTAAGAAAAATGTTGCTGCTAGGATTCTCCTAAACTTCTCAGAGAGATAATTTTGCATCTTTGATGTTTTAGGGGAATTGAATCGAGGTTTATTGAACTATTGTAATGTATGGGGTGTTTTGGCCAATTGCATTGTCTAAAGCATGGTCTTTCCAATCACAGTGCTTCTCACTGCCTAAGTTTGTTTTCCACTTATGAAGATCCTATATTTTTTAACTACGAGAATATATAAGTTAGGTTGGCTTGTTGGAAGTGGGTAGTTTCTTCAAGGGTGGGGGGGGGGGGGGCTCATGTTTTATCCACCATTGTAGAATTGACCAGCTTAATATGAGTAATCAGGGATTAATCAAGGGCCTATTTAGGGCCGAAATTCGGCCCCATTCCCAATGGAAAAACATTGATTTTTTCCAAAATGGGCTGAGAAAATTCCCAATCAGAAAATTGTACCAGATACATAGCTTAAGTCTGGCCATAAATGTGGCTGCTTTTCTCAATCTTCAATCAACTGAATAAACTAAAAAATTAGATTTAATCATTAATGGCATAAATGATGTCGAAAGTTTTCCCAAAATGAGCAAAAAGTTGATAGTTTTTCCCAATTTTTAGTTTAGGGCCTTTTCCCAAAAGACCCTGATAAATCCCTGGTAATAGAATCTTAACTGGGGCATAAAACATCTTTACTCCGCTCCACTTCAATCCATTCAAGGTATTTGCAAATACTACAGTATGTGAAAAAATTGAAATGCTAACAACATGCAGTAAATCATTATCCAAATGTTGAAAAGTTTTAGAATTATTAAGATTGGTATTTATATGAGCTTTGCATTTTATTAAACACTAGGTCCAGATTACTTTGGTGATAAGTGAAGTGGCAACATTATTGAGGGGCATTATAACAATGTTTTACTGTGACTATAAGTGAGGTTGCAACATTATTGAGGGACATTATAACAAGGTTTTACTGTGACTATAAGTGAGGTTGCAACATTATTGAGGGGCATTATAACAAGGTTTTACTGTATGTCTATCTGGAATATAGATGTTTTTATAATTTTTGTTGTTTGTGACTTAGTTTTAGTTTGTAGTGAGTGATTTTTTGATCTGTAAAAGTATGCTTTGCACTTGTCACCTTGATTGGATTTCTAGGTACAAATGAATGGTATATGTGTTTTGTGAGTGGAATAGAATTTTGATGTTTTTTGTGATTTATATCTATAAATGTATGTTTATTGCCTTTTTTATTGAAATACCAGTAAGTGTGAATCTGTAACTAACAGTAATCAGAATATTAATTAATTACTGTAATTAATTAAACCACTTGTTAAATAATGAAACTGCTTCCTAGAATTTACCAATTAAACTTACCGGTAATGGTAATTTATCACATTTAAAATCATTTGTACAAAAAATATGTGGGTGTTTATGTACTGTATAGATATTAAAAACATATCGGTACGTTATGAAACACTTTGACATGAATTAATTTTTTTAACCAAAAATACGGTAGAACCTCATTTTACTGTCACCATATCTAGGTTTCCACAAATTTAAAATTAAAAGAAACCTTATTTTCAATACATGTACATGTATTTATGAAAATATAAATGTCTTGTAACATTTTGCCATAATATATATGGAATGGAGTTGAGAACTGTTGCTTTACATCTCAATGAAGATTTTTCCATTTATATTGAGTTGGTTAGTTTTGGAATGGTAGAGGAAACCTGTGTACATGAAAAAGACCACCATCATTTAGCAAGCTAACTGACAACTTCTTGTACAAGGATCTAAGTAGGATCACTTCATGAAATAGAGTTAGTTATCAATTTTAAGAGACTCATGAACAAAACCTTAATAGAAATAGACTGTGGGACTTGAAAAAAGTTGCTTCATATAAGCCATGTGGAATGGTAATTGAGAAACTTTATAATTGTTTAGGCCATATAAGATATTATTTAACATGAAATGAATGCAAAAAATATTGTTATTATGGTGTTTTATACAAATGTTTTTGAAATTATTCCCCTTCCAAAAAATCCTAGATTGTACGCTGCATGTTTCACAATTCTAGTAACAAAAGAAGGGATTATTTTTATCGAAACATTTTTTCTGAAATAAAAATGGAATTTTTAAAAACAACAACTTGAACAGACAGTGTCTTTACACGGTTTTAGACATGGTAACTACTGCTTATTTTAACTTTGTATGAAAGGTGACAAAGTTATTTCACCTGGGTGATACATGTATACTTGTCATAAGCTC
This sequence comes from Anadara kagoshimensis, assembly GCA_021292105.1. Lineage (NCBI taxonomy): Eukaryota > Metazoa > Mollusca > Bivalvia > Arcoida > Arcidae > Anadara > Anadara kagoshimensis. Next base: position 41,884,875 of record CM037864.1, read on the forward strand.
CAGTGTTAGGCAGAATTATGCAGTAGTTTTTCTATTTGAAATAATATGTTACAAAAACAAAAGAGGAAAATGTTATTGTGGAAAGAAAAGTTTGTATAACGAAAATTGTTGAAATCCTTAGGCATATAAATATGTTAACCAAAGTGTGTGTGACAATGCCTGGATTGCCACCACAATTATAACAACATTGATGGCATTGTGAGTGCTATGTTGCACACTTTTTATAAGAAACAAAAACATTTACAAGCAGTTTGAAGTTTCATTTTCTCTGTGAATAACTAAAGTATTGTTAAGTGGAGCAAAATGTTCAATAAAGCTAACTAGACCTGGATTTTGACTTTCAGTTTGCCATTGATTTGATTTATCAGCTCAATAGGATGACAAAAATAAACTACCTGTATTGGGATAAAAACTACTTCTGGTTGTCTATAAATCTAAGAAAATAATGTTTAAGTACATCTTTGCACTTATTTTTTTTTAAATTGAAGAAGGGAAAAATTAGTATTTTTATTAGAAAATACAGTAACACTTGGATATGTAAACTACCCATGGAAACAAAGATTGTAATATAAACTTTATAGACAGGTGGCCTTTATACAGATGTTATTTTGGTTAAACTAATAAGCAAATGTACTTTAAAACAGTGGTGTTATTACACAGGTGGTCATTATATTGAGGTCACTATAGAAGATTTTACTGTATTAGAATAAACCTCAATAAAATTGTATTAACTTTGCATTTATGTCATAAATATTGCAGAAAAACAAACACAAATAAATAAAGACAAACACACAAAAATAACTAATTTGCATATGATAAATCATACATGATATAAATTAATAAAATCTGTAATGTGTTTTTTTTCCATAACTGTCACATAAACAGTGGTTTATACTAGAAATTTATTCATTTTTAAAAGTTTTCCAAAATTTTAAAGAGGTTTTGTAGCTGCAAAAGGAAGTTTTAAAAGAAGAGCATGCAGCATATATAATTTGACATATAACAAAACAGATCTTAAAACCTTGAAATTTGTTGTATAGCAAAACCCATATTCATCACCACCATTTGCTCAGTTGTTAGAGTGCTCCCTCCGTAAGTGGGAGGATGTGGGTTTGAACCCCAGCTGGGTCTGACCCAAGACTTGAAGGTGGGTAGTGACTGTTCTTTGGCCAAGCACTCGGCATTACGAAATGAAAGTCACCGTTCTTTCAGATGTGTACTTAAAATAAATAAGGTCCCTTGTTACGGTGGGCTTGGCACGCTAAAAAAATCCTGCTGTATAAAGCCATCAGGGCAATGCACAAGCAAAATTTCTGCACTTTTGCCTATAGCTGGCAACATCTCGATATAAGTGCCAACTCAACCGTACTTGGTAATTAATAAACAAAGGGTTTTAAAGAAAAGCATAGAAGAAATGAACAAGTATTTTTGGACTTCAATAAGCAAGGTGGTAGAGTTATTGAGAGGCATTATAATGAAGTTTTACAGTATATAACTGTGATAGAAATATAAAGATACATAAAACCTGCTTTGTAATTCGGGAACATCAACCGAGTAACTTTTTGCATGAATATCCAAGTTCAAATTGTAATAAAGGCTAAAGAGGTCTTAAATCATACCATTTCTTTTACATGTATAAATGCACACACATGCACTGATCTGTGTTGTATCAGTCGCTGGGCTAAAAGTTTACGTAACTGAATCAGTAAATCAAGATGATACATTTTGTATCACAACTTCAACCTTGTTTTCTGCTGGTCTTTTCTTCTGTAAAACAAGGTGATATATAACCTTGCAGTGATTATGTTTGTATCAAATTACTACCAAATAAAGGTAGTTTCCCCTTTGAGAAAATGACTAAAATTTCCCAATTAGACCAGTAGAATTCCCCAAAACAATAGCGATAAACAATTAAATCTAAGAAAACAGATTAAATTTTTTCTAATTTTAACAGCAGAAGGTAGTTTTTAAAAATCATAACAAAATCACTGCCTTGTTTTTTTTCAGAAAAAAGTGATATTTGAGATATTGCTTAGTATACATGTATTGAGGTAAACTAAACTATGAATTACCATGTACAGTTTTTAATTTTAAAGTGATTATTAAAAAAAAAAGATAAAAAAATAAATAAATAAAAGAAACTTGTATTTCCCATTATTCCAGAGTAAGAAAATATGTTTGACCAATTATGCTAACAATAATACAATTGAAATTTATCATGTTTAAAAATCTGAAGTGATAAATTTGCTATTAGCTAGAACAGCAGGTAAAATGGTTACATATGTACCTGCTGTAGTGTCTACATCTTCTTACTTCAGCCTGGGTCTCACTCTGTTCAAGACTTGAAAATAGGTACTGGTAGTGACTGTTCTTTTGCCAAGCACTTGGCATTTAGAAAAGTCATAGGGTCCCTTGAAAGAAACCTTAAAACCCTATGTCCTGGGTCATGGTAGGCATGGTATGTAAAAGAACCATCCATGCCCATTGTCTTGAGCACATTGCAAAGGTAAAAAATTTCAGTACTGGTAACTTCACCTATAGCTGGTGATGTCTTGACATAAGTGAAATATTTAGCACATGTGTATAAAAACCACCAATCAATGAAGTCCATATTTCTTTGGTTCTCTCGATTAGAAGGTTTTATAAATAAAACAAAACACATTATTAAAGTACCTGTCATATTTTGTAAATCTGCATTCTATATCTTCAGAAATTGAGCATTAGCTTTAGAGACATCTAAAATGCTTTTGGAAGCACAATTCTGGACCAAAGTTGATGCTCAAGTTCTTAAGCTAATAGACTGCAGATATAAAAACTATCACTGGTAACGTCTTTTGTCAATTCACTATACTCAGTTCAGAAAATGTAAGTCCCCACCCTTTATATTCACTGTGTATAGATTTGAGAAGCTTTCAAGATTGTGAAGTGTTCTTGAGGTTTATACATCAAAGGTTTCCTGCTAAAATATTATTATTGTCAGAACATTGATAAACATAATCTCACTTAAATGTGAAGAAAAACCACATACAGACATGCATACTAACCTTGAGAATGCATAGTTGCACCTGGATTGTGATTCATTACATTTGATTTAGCGGTAATTTATTTATGTCATGTTCAATTCCCACATACAAAAGTACTTTCAACATTAGCTAGTGCATTATATATATATATATATATAATATATATATATTTATATATATATACTAATAATTACCAAAATTTTAAAGTCCAAATGATCATTTTATATTTAGGATCGACTTGTAATTGGTTGATTCTTCAACTTAGTTGTCTTTGTGGATTAATGATATTTCAACTTCATATGTTTTAGGCCCTGATCAAATTCATTATTTACTGATCTTTTAGGGTGGAGGAAACCAGAGTGCCCAGAGAATTCTATAATCTTCTGCAAGTGAACTGACAAACTTTGTTGCAATAGCAACTTTAAACCAAGGCAGCGAGAGGCACAGCGGTCTGTAAGCACATGCTTTAGACCAGTCTGCCAAAGAAACCCTTAAACCATAATCAAACAGAGTATAACAAATTAATATTTTGCTTATTTTTTCTATTTTTAGGTCGACTACAAGGAATTGATAATGATGCATTAGATATTGACCAGTTAGATTTAGACAGATATTTAAATGATGACACTAATGTGTAAGTAGCAATATAATTTTTTTTCTGAAGAAAATAAGTTAAATGAAAAACATACTAGTCTAACAGTTCAAATCAATACCAAATTCAAAGCAAAAACTTTGAAAAGTGGAAAATAGGTTAAACTTCCACCTGGGAAGTGAGGCTGGGTGCTCTGGAAGCATAAGCACATTCTATCTTATAGTTTTACCACACCATTATACAACGATTTACGAAACCTATTTAAAACAAACATACCAGAACATATGTGTTGTGTCATTAGTATTCATTTTGTGATCAAACAAACATGGAAATATTTCATCCACTACCACAAAACCATAATAATGATTTGTGTGTGTAGACTTAAAAATAAGATCTCCATACCTTCTTATATGTATGAGCCCTACTCAAGTGTCTTATACATGCAGATCATCATAATATAACCATTGTTACAAAAACCTTGTCATTAGATAAATTATATATGGCTGTTTGTGGTTTTATTTAAATTTACCTAAGTCTGTTATAGTAGATACATGTAGTCAATGGATACATTTAGGCAATGGAAACATGTTGATGAATACATGTTGTAGGTGGAATGTTATCAATAGAATGATGTCTATGGAAACATGTTGTCAATGGATACATGTTGTCCATGGATACATGTTTGCAACGGATACATGTTGTTGGTGGAAACATGTTGTTGAAAGATACATGTTGCCGATAAATACATGTTGATGATGGATACATATTGATGATGGATACATGTTGTCAATGGATTCATGTTGTCAATGGATTATGTTGTCCATGGATACATGTTGTCAATGGATAATGTTGTCAATGGATACATGTTGTTGTAATCTTATCATTACTGGAACAAATGATCTAAAACATGATTGAAAGATCATTTGTTTTTATAAAGTTTGATAACTTTCTCTTTTTTCATCAAGTTGGTACATTGCTTGCTTAGTATGTGGGTCTTGTGTTCGAACCCTGGCCAGGTCTGACCATGGGTAAAATGTGAAATGGTTGTTCTTTCACCAAGCACTCAGCATTTAGAAATGAAAGTCACAGGGTCCTCTGGAAGAGACCTTAATAACTGATGGCCAATTTCATTGCAGACGTGGCCTATTAAAGTACTTTTTCTGGATATTGCCCTGAGCGCACTGCAAAGATACAAATTTTTGCCATTTTGCCAATAGCTGGTGACACACAAAGTCAAAGATCTCTTGTATCTGTTTGAATTCAACAACATGAACACTGAAAACTTAAGGTCAACATCAATGCACTTCAAAGATTCACTGTAAAAAATCATAAGAAAATATAAAATAACCATATAAAGCTCAACAGGATACAGATGGGATGCTACCAGCTAGGATGCTTCACCAGATACAATCTGTGAGCAGTGGTACACGTTGTCGCTTAGACTGGCGACAATGATCTATCTGTTAACCGATCATGAGCAGGATATAGTTAACACACGTTATGTAACAAATTTAACTTTTTATTGTTCATTTAATGGACTGTGTCTCCTTAAAAAGGTAATGAAAGTTATTATTGAACCAGTATGCAAAAAATTGAAAACACATTACACATAAATTTAAATAATATAGATATATATACATGTAAAGGGGAGGCCTATTTCAAGTATTATTTCTGTACAATAAAATGCAAATAACAAGACACAAGACAAGAAGTTTTAAAAAAAGTGCAAAAAGTACTAAAATAGTAAACATTTCAAGGAGAAATTAACATTTTTTGGCAAAATTTTAAGCAATTAATTTTTTCTGAAAAATGGGTGTAGTGAATTCATATTTCTCACATACAAATATATATGGTTTTGGACTCAGTAACAGTGTTTTCTAAATGAAGAGTTATGAATCATAGCACCTCTCGCTGCCTAGATTCAAATTGTACTTGGGCAGTTCCTAGTGTGAGAATTTGTCACTTTATTTGCTGAAGCATGATGGCTTTCTGTTGGAACTCCAGTTTCCTCCACAATCCTAGGACTGCCTCAAACATATTTTGACTGGGGCATATAACATGATTCCTCTGTTTCACTCTCATAAGATCTTGTTTTTCTTTTTTTACTATTGATAAACAAAACTTGGGTATACAAATCTGAGTATTTGAATTTTCATGAAGTACCCCCAGAGCTGTGTAATCATCTTGAAGGATGCTCCACAAATAAGTAGAAGTTATATAAGAATAACAGTAAACTATTGTCCTAACCCATCACTCATATAGACACAGAGTACTTGAGGACAATCCTTAAGGGTAGTCCGAGTACCCTTATGCTGAAGTATCAATAACTGCTGTTTGGGATATAATCATTTGAATATTCTCCTTTACCCCCCATAAACTGGTTATTTATTGGAGGATGATAATAAGTGTTTATGGTTATATTGATGCTGTTTTGCCTTTTCATGTATTTTGATGTGAAATTTTAAGAATATTTTGATTGGTAATATAAGATAAGAAATTAAACATCTATGTGACATGCATTGCTAATGATAATAATGTTAAATAATTTATTCTGAAATAGATGTCATAAAATTTTTGTTTTTATTAGTTTTATATAAACAGATTTAGATCATGTGGTATATACATGTCCTCTTGTCAGTTTGTAAAGTAAATTGTAATTCTAAAGACTTTACCAAACCTTCAGTAAATACCAACAAACATTGTGTTTAGCTTAAATGGCCATAGATAGCCAACTGAGCTTATGGCATGGCAAAGCATACATCCTAGCCAGGCCAGATTATGGTGTGGCAAAGCATGCATCCAAGCCAGGTCAGCTTATGTGTGGCAAAGCATGCGTCCAAGCCAGCTCAGCAATGGCATATCAAAGCAGGCATCCTAGCCAGCTGAGCTTTTGGCATGGCGAAGCATGCATCGTAGCCAGGTCAGCTTATGGTTTGCCAAAACATGCATCCAAGCCAGCTCAGCATATGGCATATCAAAGCAGGCATCCTATTCAGCTGAACATAATGCATGGCAAAGCTTGCATCCTAGCAAACTTAGCTTATGGCATGATAAAGCATGTTTCCTAAGTAAATGTATTAAGCTTATGGCAGGGACAAGCATGCATCCTAGCAAGCTGAGCTTATGGCTTGGCTAAGCATGCATCCATGTGGTCAAGCATGAGTACCTGGTAAACTTTGTTCTTCTCCTTTGAAACATTGGTTGATTCAAACTAAAATTGGTTTTAAAAGGCCTTGGCTGATGTTGATTAAAAATTGAATCAGATATGTTCATCCAAAATCCAAAATTGGCATTTACAGATTTATTTATATTATGGACCAATAAAATTCAAATTTGATACATGTACATTTGTATATGCAAAGGATGTGTATAGACATTTACATATACAACATGTTTTTCTGAGAAATGTTTTATTGACCTAGATTATGAAAATGGGATTTTATTTTAACCCCATTCATGGAAAATTCTAGTCCACACATGAAGTACTGTTACCTTCGAGGTGGAGAGTTTTATAAACACTACGAGCATAATATTCATGTTGTCTTATTGGTATTCTAGTTGTTTCATGTTCTTGGTTGTTTAAGCCAGTCATTTGCTTGTACTTTTCATTCACAAATATCTACCTTTATTGCTTAAAACTTACATGCATATTTTGTTGCATATACCATGAACACTGGCTTCTACGATTGCAAAAGTAAATTGCAACATATATGGAGGTACAGGCACTTTTTTGTTCCATATACCATCAGCAATGACTTCTAACATTATAAAAATAGTTTCAACAAATATGGAGTTACATGCACTTAATAAATACAAACCCTTAGTAAACATTTTAGGGTATTTATTATTTCAACAGTCGAACCTGTCTTAAAGGCCAGTAAAATTGTATCCCTTTATTCATGTTATTTGAACCCCTACAAAAGGGCCACCTGATCATAAAGGTAACTTTTTTGCTTCCTTTGGGTGATCTTTATGAACAGGTTTGACTGTATTCAAAATTGGATTGCACAAGTAAATATTATCCATAAATGACATAATTTTGGAAATTGCAACTAGAACCTCTTATATTGCAGATATCTTTTAATAACTTTCACTTATTGAAACATAGACATGCATGCAAAAATACAGACAAAAATCAATCTTACATGTAAAAAATGGTACCTAAGCAACCTTTACATTAACCGTGCATCATTAGTTAACGTAGATTTTAGTGATGGATTGATTGATCACAAGTGATCATGCAGGAATGTGTGCATCTGATGAACCACGCATACGATCATGCATCTCACCACATATCAACCTTGAAATAAGTTGTCAGTTTTGTCCAAGTGTGTTGTAACATAAAATTAATAAATTAATTTATATTATGTAAATTAGATAACACAGTACCAGTTAAGAATATCTGTAAAACTGTGTTTTATTATAAAATTTGTTGTAGGGTAGATGTCCTTAAAATGTATGTAAAAACTTCAAAAATACAGTTTGGTAAACATTTATTTTTAACGAGTGTTTGTTATTTTAAGATCGAATAACTTAAAACAACCTGATATGGACTTTGTGTAATATTTATAACATTTTGAGGGTCTTTTATTTTAATTTCTGTTTAAGGTTCAAAATTTAATGTTATTTATGCAGAAACTTAAACAAGATCAGTATTAAGGACATTTTTATGAGAATAACACAATTTTAGTTACCTTTAGTTGTATTTCTTATCAGTCTGAGACCTGAAATATTGAATATTATAGGACCCCTCTTTTCCAGATGAACAGGCAAATCCAGTGCCAATTATTCTGGTCTATTATCACACCATAAGCCAGTGCTCATTCCAGTGGAAAACCATTGAGCCCATCTGGCCAGTGCCTATCCAATTAATGTGCCTATTATCACATCATAAGCCAGTACTCATTCCAGTGGAAAACTATTGAGCCCATCTGGCCAGTGCCTATCCAGTTAATGTGCTTATTATATCACACCTTAAGCCAGTGCTTATTCCAGTGGAAAACCATTGAGCCCCTCTGGCCAGTGCCTATCCAATTAATGTGCCTATTATCACACCATAAGCCAGTGCTCATTCCAGTGGAAAACCATTGAGCCCATCTGGCCAGTGCCTATCCAATTAATGTGCCTATTATCACACCATAAGCCAGTGCTCATTCCAGTGGAAAACCATTGAGCCCATCTGGCCAGTGCCTATCCAATTAATGTGCCTATTATCACACCATAAGCCAGTGCTCATTCCAGTGGAAAACCATTGAGCCCCTCTGGCCAGTGCCTATCCAATTAATGTGCCTATTATCACACCATAAGCCAGTGCTCATTCCAGTGGAAAACCATTGAGCCCCTCTGGCCAGTGCCTATCCAATTAATGTGCCTATTATCACACCATAAGCCAGTGCTCATTCCAGTGGAAAACCATTGAGCCCATCAGGCCAGTGCCTATCCAATTAATGTGCCTATTATCACATCATAAGCCAGTGCTCATTCCAGTAGAAAACCATTGAGCCCATCTGGTCAGTGCCTATCCAATTAATGTGCCTATTATCACATCATAAGCCAGTGCTCATTCCAGTAGAAAACCATTGAGCCCATCAGGCCAGTGCCTATCCAATTAATGTGCCTATTATCACATCATAAGCCAGTGCTAATCTTTATGCAACACCTGTTGGCCCATCACGCTGGTCCATCATGTTGGCCATCATGTTGGCCCATCATGTTGGTACATCATGTTGGCCCATCATGCCAGCTAGTACTTATCCCTGTAGAAAACATCAGGTCAGTTTTAATTCCAGTACCAAGCTTGGACTGTTTCTACCATCACTCAAAAGCCAAACATAGACGCTGTTTTCAAATGGGAATAGAACCTTCACTGTTCTGAATTTTTGTCGAGAGGTTCCCAATTATTGATGACATCAAATTGTTGTAAATTTTTAAGCTTTTGGAATTTATAGTCTTTGAATTTAAGACAAAAAATCAAATATACCTTCTTGATTTTGAGAATAACAATTGACAGTAAAATTTTAGCTTGATTTCATTCTCTTCTTTATTTTCTATTTTGTAAAATAATATTTACCGGTTTTCCATATTAGCCCAAGAGCTAGTGGGGTTTGAAATATGTGTCAATGGCCAAAAGCTTTGAAGGTTGTTTCTGATAGAAAAATGTCTGTAGTTTTCGAATTTGGGCGTCTTGTGAATGAACTCGTTTCCGATTTTTTTTCAGACGCGAGTTTTTACACTAGAATCGCATTTTTCAGCCGGTTTTTCGGTAATTTGATAATTCTGCATTATGGACGCGATATGGCCTTAAAATGTCTTATTACTGATGCGGTTATCAAGAATTATGATCATTGTTGACATTTAAGTTAAAAACTTCTTGATACATTTCAGATTTTTTTTTAAAATAACTATTTTAGGAAAAAAATAGACCAAAAATTTTGCGTTTTTAATATTTTGCCCTCTTTTATGTCTTATAAAAAAATAATAAAAGCATTTAAGTGAAATGTTTTACCATATTGTCACAGCCTAATGTGTTTTGCATTCAATAAAAGTAGCTGCATATCATTTGGTAGGAAATTGCGGCACCCACAGTGGAAAAACTTTCCCCTACCCCAAAAATTGCAAATTTCTCAAAAAATCGATCTTTACTACAAATTTTGCTATTAGTTGCCATACTGATTGTTATACCGTGTAAGCTTTAATACTTGGGTGACAACATTGAAGACCTCTAACTAAAAACTTCTTGTTAAGCATTCAATCTCAATTTTGTGGCCAATTTTAAACAACCGAGTTTTGCGTTTTTACTTAATCTTTATTCGTTAAAGTCTTGTAGCGCATTCAAAAAAAGCCTGATTATCAATATACTATTTTATTTAGAATCCCTGATGTGTGTGCTTTATTGTGCAAGTATAATGTGTAACAAAATCGTCACATTAACCCATTACCCACGATTTATTCTTCCCCTACCCCAATATGCTAACGATATGCGAATTCACGGGATATACTGTGTTAGTGCTCTTAGACAGGCTGGTTCAAAATAACTCGTATTCATTCAGAATTATAATTTCATTCATCATCAGTGTCTTCACTATCACTACTGTCGGATTCACGTACATCCTCATCTTCTCCCATGTCATCCTCTGTAAAAGTTGTACTGTCCATCTTCAGTCTTATATCTTTCGGAATCTGTTCACCTTCAAACCAGTGAATCGCATACTTGTTATTTTCTTTTTTCCATCCATTTTCTTGTGGAGTATTTAATGTAGGACAACTGCAATTGGCATGTTTCCAAAAATATGCAACATATTCTGTTCGGAGGATTTTCTGAACAAGAACACTTTTACAAGGAGGTAGTGAACTCGGATCGGCTCCTTTGAGCTTTTCTAATGGGTCAGTTTGATTTGTTGGAGCGTATTTCTCTCTGAAAATGGCAAATCGTGCCTCATTTACTGTTTTAATGTTTTTTTTGCCATACATTTCACAGACAAAAGATTCCATTACCTTCATATCTCTTTCATTAACTCTTTGATTTGTTCCAATATTTGAGAAAACGCTTCTGAAAGTTGCACTTTTTTCAACGATATTATAAGGCCTAATTTTACCTTTTCTAAGAAATGCTGCAGTATAATCACATCCAGTGAAAGCATGGATAGCTGGAAGAACTTGGCACATTTCGATCCCAATTTCATTGGACAGTTTTGTTAGATCAATAAATCGCCTAGTATTGGTGCCGTCAGTGCCTGAATCCATCCATATGTTTGCATGTATTTGGTGACAATGATACAATAAAATAACCATTACATCCGTGTCATTTGCTCTAACCACTACGTTAGGAGAATCGGACCTTGAGGCAATGTATTGCACATGTAAGGTGATCCTGGTATCTGCCTCGTCGTGGGTACAGGCAAGATTGGACACTTCACTGCACACTACTGTTGCATCATTTTCGCAATAGAATTGATGGCAGTGGTCCTCTGTTGCATAATATAATGTATGGCCTGCAAGAATGTCAGCATAGTTATCATTCTTCCATTCTTGTAGCAAAAACGATAGTAATGACCTCTTGAAATTAGCAGATTTCAAAGCTGAACGGAAATCATGAGGTCGCTTTTGTTTTGGGCCCATTACTACAATATCTGGTCCACTGCTCTCTCCTCGCATATCTCTTTCAATATCTTTGATGGATGGATGGACATATGTGTCACAAACAAAGTGTATTTCTTTTGCCAGTTTACATAATAGCTTGAGAATGGTTTTGGCTACACCTTCAAAAGTATCTGGTAGGTTTGACAGCAACTGTATAAGGAACATGGCATCAACGACATAAGCATCAATTTGATTTGCAGCTGGAGGATCAGAATGAGCCTTGCTCTCTAACATTTTCATAAGTATTGATTTGTCGGTTTTATTCATATTCCCGTCAATTTGTGCAAGAGCTGGCGGCACGGGAGTGAGAGGATATTCAAAAACTTTCTGCAAGTTTATATCTGTTGTCGTTGCCAAAAACAAAAGCCTACCAAATAGATCACGTGAACACTGTAGCTGTATGATTTTCTTTGCTTTCACCTCAACCCGAACCTTAAGTGCCAAAGATGCAAAAGTGCGCAATTTGTTTCTTGTAATAGGTTTTTCAAATCTAGAGGGATCTGCAAAACAGCCATTTCTAAAGTCGTGAAAAGATTGCTCGCCATATTTTACACAACTAAGTATCTCATTTTTCACATCATCTTTGACTCTGTTACCAGTTGATATGCACAGGAGATCCTCATTTCTTATCTCTGTATCAAACGGATTCTTAGTTGCTTTAATACAGTCGATCAAACTACTTACATCTTTATTATCTCTCTGAATTCGCGACGGCTTGAGCTCTTGATTCACATCCCCCTTTTTCCGGATTCCAGTTTTTGAGAGAAGAGCACCAACGATAGCACTGCGGACACTTCGTGTAATCATCCATCTTCGCCTGGCCGTATATGACTGGCTGAATGCAGAAATGCCAGTTAGACGAGATGCAGCATCAGCATTGATTGTCTGCTCAAGTGTCATGTCCACTGGAATTCTGGAAAATGATTTATTCGAGCGTCTTATAGACAAACCACCATTCTCAAGCATTGCTCTTGCTTGTGGATGACTTATATCAATGTTAAGTAAATTTAAGTGATAGCGTGTCATCCATCTTGCATAGTTTGGTCTATTAGCTGCAAAAAATACTGGACACATTTTTCCTAAGCAGTAAGTAAATAAAGGTAGATCGTTAGTTCGACAAGATCTACTGAAAAGTAACAGAAGTTCAACTAATTCAATATACATAAACCAATACTGTGCTGTTGATCCATGGTTTCCAGTTCTTGTGTCATTGGAAAAGGCTTCATACATATCAAAAATAGATTTTAAATTTTCTTGCTCTAGAACGTTTTGCATTTCTTCTGAAGAAGTATTTGTAATGAATTGTTCTAACTGCTCGTATAAAGATTCAGATATCTGACCATGCTCTTCCAGAAAAGACCGAAAATGGAGAATACGGAAAGAAAGAGATAATATAGTATGCATTCTCTGACATCTGTTATAATGCTTCCCTTTTATGAACCCATTTAGAGACCCTTCTGCCAGAACTTTGGTCTCGGTTAGCACATATGGTCCGCCAGAGCCCTCAATTAAGTGACCAAGAGCGCCAAAATATGCCAACATTATATGGAAAGGACCAAAACATATGAAAATATTGTCGTACTTTGGTGATTCTTCCGATTGTATCTGCATCGCTGGTTTAGCTATGGCAAGATCATAGTGGACAATTGCTGTGTTATCAGAACATTCCCGTGCCACAATCTGCGATCGACGTAATGTTTCCGACACCACATCTAATCGGGTCGGTGGCAAACTTATATTGTCCATATAGCCTATCACTTGCTCTGGTAGATGATCTACTGTGATTAGAGAATTCCATCCTGACCACATGGGTATATTAGAAAATAAATGGTGACAAATCACCCATGTTAAATCCCTTTTTCTGGTCTCATTTAAATTAGAGGGGTCCGAAATTGCTTTTACGGGATATTGAAATTTTGTTATTTTTGGACGCTTTCTGTAAGATTCTAAATAGGGTCCTCAATATCTAAAGAGCGTTTACGTTTCAATGACTTTGTTTGTGTAGTGGATACTTGTGGAATTCCTAGAGAGTCCCCCATTGAATGTTGTTCGTCGGGAGTGTTCTGGTAACATATTCCAACTGTGTCGTGCAAAGTTCCGCTTCCAGACAAAGTCTCGGTGTTTTCATCATAATTATCCCAAGCCGTTCCGGTTGACAAGTTTGGAATTTTCAGTAATCCATCAGGAGTTAGCTGATTCCTGTCTGATATTGTCATTGCAAGTTCAGTTTCAAGTGTCTCCGCAACATGGTAACTTATTGAGTGCCCTAAATGATTTAGTACTTCAATAATTTTCCTACTACCAGTCATACTTTTAAAACCCAGTCCAAGACATAAATGTTTTGATGGCTTTATTTCGCCATTGGTTACAGCAAACAAAGCATCATCTGCTGCTGAACTGATGCATCTATTCATTCTTTCAGAAGGTTCTTTTGTTGAAGACCCTGTATATAGAGTTTTAAAAAACTGCATAAGTATGTCTGGGGGGTTAGCTTGGCCTTTCTGTATTTCATTTACAGTCAATGGGTTCTGTAATTGGGGACATGTCTTTGACATTTCTAATATTGTATTTCGCAACTGGTATGCAGCTTCAGTGACTTTGGAATTTAATAAAAACGTATTATGGAAACCTATAATCTGATCTGTATCTAGAAAGCTTGGATATAATATTTTGCCTTGTCGTTTACCTATTTTACTCATGCAAATATCATCTTTGAAGTGATTTAGAAGTTTTACTTCTAAAGTCTGGATGGTATATGAGGAGCAATCAAGACCAATGTCCATCAGCATTGTAGTGTAATATTCATACAAGGAGGCAATTGTTACAGCTTGACCTTGTGCTATAACGTTTTTATTTATGTATTCGGTCAACCATTTAAATGCTTTTTCGTGTCCTAGCCTAATGTTGCCATATTCTGTCTTAGCAGACCCGGGTATACACCTCTCAGAAAGATTTAAGTAATGTTTTCGGCAGCTATGGTGATATTTAACCTCTTTAGCAACAAAATCTATATCACAAACTCTGGCAATCATATCTGTATCACCCAGAACCATTGCAGCATTTTTTATTTTTTCTCCCGCTTCCAAACTTTCACAATTGCCTAACTGTTCCCTTTTCTTACCCTTCGTCAGGAGGCCACAAAACAAACATACGGGAAGAAAAATACCGGAGGAGGAAGTTTCGTCCGATAAATGTTCAGTGTGGGATCTTAAAGTGTAAGAAACTTCTTCTACTTCTACAGTGGAAAAAGACTCTAGTTCTTTTTTTGAGACAGCAGTGAAGTTCTTGTAACACATTCTGTGATAACCATTGGTTTTAGGATCAAAGTTTTGAGGAAGATCTTGACAAATTTGTTTATATTTGTGGGATTTTGTTTTCGAAAGACGATATTCAGCAACTTTTGCCACTTTACTCCATGTTGTTTCATCAAAAGGTTTAATTTCTATATCTTGGAAACGTTTATCGACATGAAGGCAACAAACAAGATTTGTTTCATCTGTGCTATCGCCCTGTAATATCTGTTTCCCCTTAGATGTATCCAGCCGTGTGCTGGCCATTTTGCAACACTTCTAATTGAAATGACAATGAGTTATCACAAACAAATCGCAAAATATTATTTACAGTGATTTTAATTCAGTCACGGAATCAAATAGAATTAACAAACAGATTACTTATCTGCGTCAAAACTTCATTGATTCTATTGTGAACACGGATTCTTTTTAAAAACAAATATTAAATAAAATCAACTTGTTCACACGAAATATAAACGGTAACAAAACAATAGAAAAAAGGGGTGAATAGTTTTTTCTTACTTATCATAAACAACAACCATATGAAAGTATCTATAATTGCAACCACGTGTGATTTGCAATGACAGAAAACGTAACACAAACGCTTTGCGCAGCGCCATCTGCCGAGTCATACAAAAGGGCGTGGCACTATCATTGCTTAATAATACAAAAAATCAAAGCATTGAATAAACAAGCTAACAGCGTAATTTACTATATGTTTCAAGTACAAATTTACGTTATAACACTCTACCGTGTTTAAAATCTCACTGCCTGAGAACGCACAAGTGTAAAATCAATATCTCGCGAACTCGCTTATTTATTGCATATGGGGTAGGGGGAAGAATAAATTGTGGTGAAAGGGTTTGTGTGACGATTGTGTTATACATTATACTTGCACAATAAAGCACAAACATCAGGGATTCTAAATAAAATAGTATATTGATAATCAGGCTTTTTTGAATGCGCTACAAGACTTTAACGAATAAAGATTAAGTAAAAACGCAAAACTCGGTTGTTTAAAATTGGCCACAAAATTGAGATTGAATGCTTAACAAGAAGTTTTTAGTTAGAGGTCTTCAATGTTGTCACCCAAGTATTAAAGCTTACACGGTATAACAATCAGTATGGCAACTAATAGCAAAATTTGTAGTAAAGATCGATTTTTTGAGAAATTTGCAATTTTTGGGGTAGGGGAAAGTTTTTCCACTGTGGGTGCCGCAATTTCCTACCAAATGATATGCAGCTACTTTTATTGAATGCAAAACACATTAGGCTGTGACAATATGGTAAAACATTTCACTTAAATGCTTTTATTATTTTTTTATAAGACATAAAAGAGGGCAAAATATTAAAAACGCAAAATTTTTGGTCTATTTTTTTCCTAAAATAGTTATTTTAAAAAAAAATCTGAAATGTATCAAGAAGTTTTTAACTTAAATGTCAACAATGATCATAATTCTTGATAACCGCATCAGTAATAAGACATTTTAAGGCCATATCGCGTCCATAATGCAGAATTATCAAATTACCGAAAAACCGGCTGAAAAATGCAATTCTAGTGTAAAAACTCGCGTCTGAAAAAAAATCGGAAACGAGTTCATTCACAAGACGCCCAAATTCGAAAACTACAGACATTTTTCTATCAGAAACAACCTTCAAAGCTTTTGGCCATTGACACATATTTCAAACCCCACTAGCTCTTGGGCTATATAGGGCTTTTCCCAAAATGCACACATTTTCAGAACAACCCCTGCAAGCCTATTTACACATTAGGCCAGAGTTTTCATAGTTTAAAGCCTATTGACACATCAGTTAAAATCTTTTTCCAAAGGAAACCCCTTTAGATTCTTCACACCAGTTTATCCAAGTAAAAAACTTGTGATATAGACAAATTAGGTTAGTTCCTATCTTAATGCCAAGTTTATTGGCACAGAAGGCATGCTGCTATTATCCCAGAACAAAAGCAGTTTGACACACCAGGCAAATTGCTTATCCAAGTACAAAGCTTAACGACAGTTTGTTGTCCTAGTACAAAGTTTTTTGTTTAATTAAGCAGGCATTACTGTGTCTATTGACACATCAGACCGGTGCTAGTCCCAGTACAAAGCCTATTATTTATCAGAACAGTGCAATCATTGCGCCAGTACAAAATCTGTCGGTTTTCATAGTAAATACAGTGTAGTTTGTTTATTAAATAGGCTTGTTCATAAGTGTTAAGCAACCTTTAGTTTAAATCTCATACTTTGGATCTAGTTTAGATTATAAGAAATACACCAAGTCCACATAGAGTTGTCTCCCTTAGACCTGAATTGATACTGACACTTCATCTGTGCATTGTACTTTCCAGTAGTTACTTCCCTTTACACCTTATAAAATGACTTGCTATGAATCATTGATAAATCGGATATTAATATTTAAACAAGGAAATTCATTGTTAAAATCGGTGTCTGATATATAGTTTATTGGAAACTCTATTGGACAAGCCTCACTTATTGTAATATCCCTGGAAGAACCACTTATCTCCCACACAGACAGAGAGCATTTTCTTGTAATTGTAATTGGTTAATTTTAGTTGTAATGTTTAACCTGAAACAGGACAAGACCTGTCAGAACATATTTCCTTTGTTCTTTGTGTAGGTGAGATAAAGAACATTGTTAGACTAAGACTGGAACCTTCAACTAATTGATTTTGAGTTGTAATGTCTGACTCAAAAAGAAAAAGAGCTGTCCGAAATCTTGAATCATCTGCACCTTTAGTCCACCAAAAAACCATAAGCCAAAACCTTGAAAATTCTGTCCATCTTTTGTACTTTGTGAGCTAAAAACCAGAGTCAGGTAAGGACTCAAACACTAAACTAACTGTACTTGACCAGCTATTAGTTGTTTAGATGGGTAATTTTTTTTGTAATGTCTCGATGTAAGTTAAATGATTTTGTGTAGGACGTTAAACACCATTACTCAAGTCTTTTTTGTGAAATTGACAATTTAACAAAAAATTAAACTCATGAGTTTTTCACTACCCCATCAACTTGTTGATATGCTGTTTTAGAGGGTCAGACAAACAAGCGCTCAAATGTTGACTTATATTGGAATGTTAACTCGGATAGGAGACAATTAGACGTCCAACACTATAGGTCAATAGTTTACCAGGCTTATTCTTGACCCTAATGTTATAATCCCACTGTGCAGATGATAGTGTATTTAGTGTAAAAAAGCTTGTTGGTTCACTTGCCTAGGGTCCTGGTTTCCTCCACAATCCTAAAACTAACTGCCTCAATATAGATGAAAGAACCATGACTCAGGTGTAAAAATCCATTGCTCCACTCAACTTCAATTTAATTGAAACAACCAAAAGCAACCTCTAAATGTCTTTATTTTAAATTTTGGATAAGTAAGTTTAGAAAGCAAATCATTCTGGGACATTATTGCAAAATTTAGATTTATAGAATCTATCCTGCTTTTAGAAAAAAAAGAAATCTCAAACAAACTGGGGGTAAGGGTTATTTCTTATTTTTTCAAGATCAAGACTCTGTCCATACAAGAATTTATTCTTTTTCCTCCACAGGAAAATGAAATTGATTGTTCATTTTGATAAGGTGCTTCCTTTACTTAGAAAAACTGAAATTTATATTTTGATGCCGTGATGTATTTAGCTTGTCATTTGGAAAGAGAAATCATACATGGATGAAATAGTGAAGCTTGTCGTTTAGAAAGAGATATTGTACATGGGTGAAAAAGGAAAGTATTTCTGTCTGAGAAGGGAGAAATGCTTATTTACATTGGTTGCTCTTTCCATCAAATAGAAAATTAAATAATACATGGATACAAATTATTTCCTTTTTACATATAAACATCAATGAAAATTTCCTTGGTACTTGAAAAAGAACGGATGTTGGTGTTGAAGAGAATTGAATTGTAACGATGATATAAAAATAACAGGAATGGTTTTATTATTGACCTATTTTAGTTTTTTTCATTGAAAGTTGGATATTTTGAATTTGAATTTTTAATTTTGTTAAAATTTCAAATTCATCTTTTCAAAATGTTTTAATAGAACTGAATCAATTTTAATCTAGAAATGTAGTAGATTAAAAAAAGTACATGTTATGTGGTATACTGTGACAAGTTACAATTTGAAGTATGTGAAGTATTGTATTGTAGGGAAGTAGATGAATATACTAGTATATATCTGATTACCGGTATATATAAACCATTTTTCATATTCATGTACCTAATAAAACATGCTGTTAATAATATGTCATAATGTGTATCAAATGAAGAAGCAAAGTATTACAATTTATTATCAAAGGGAGATAACTCTTATGGTCTTGTTGAACCCTGCACAGGTGATGTAATTTTACGGTATGTTTTATCACCCAATTGTTTTAAAAACTGATTGATACTGAATCCTAAAAAGATAAATGGAATATTTTCACTACTTTCAAAAAAATATTAAGAACTTTCTGAACCTATTTTGTCTGAACAAAATCTTATCAAATGAAATCTACTACTAGTATATATAAAAACAGGAATAAATTCAGAATTTAAAAAAATTAATAACTTTAACATAGAAAGAATAGCACACACCTCTAAAATAAGGAAATTAAGTTTGCAGATTTTATTGTCAAGAGTCTTTACATGTGGAATTGTCTGTAATATTGCAAGAAGATAGGACATTTAAACGTTTTACAATGTCATATATACCCTTTTATCTAGAATTTTAACACCTCAAATTCCACATATATTTCATGAAGCAATGAGAGTCATTAGACCTCTATTTTGTGATACAAGATACTTCAGATGAGTGATATAGACTCTGTTGGACCTCTTGTTCACTTTTATTTTGAAAACAATATAGTTTATACCTATTATTGTCTTGAATTAAAAAAATGCTTCATCTGATAAGGTAGACATGCTAATCTAGTTGCAATTTTGAAATTGAATATTTTTAAAAACAAAATAAACAACATTACTTTAATCTACCAAATTATTTCTTTTTTAAAACATTTTAACAGTTTATATATAGATGAAATAAAAAGTTACATGATTTATTTGACAATTACAGATTTTCTCAACTTCCTAAGAGTGTTTTGCTTTTTGTTTGGATTTCAAAATAACATTTTAAAAATGATAGCAAATTAACATGTTTCTGTAATATGTTTAATTTTAATAAATTAATTGATAGTATAAAAAATAACAAAGCAGGCATCAGTATGCATTTAAAGGTGTTTTGAATAAAATCAAGTTCTGGCAGTTGAGTATTTTAAGAGTTGTCTCCCTTCTAAGAGTGCAAAAGTACTGGTAATTTAGTAATATTTATTCTGCATTTTTGTATTGATGGCTCCAAATACTTCAGATAGAACATGTTTACTTTCTGATATAATGGGAATTCCAGTATGATATCTGTATAGTTGACCAGCTCTGTAAAACTATAATATTTATTGGTGAAATAGAATGGGTTCAGTTTTTCTGAACACTGGTAAAGTTTTCACCATTATCTTTTGGAATATTGAGCTTAAAAGTGTGAATTATCAGAAAGTTTTTAAAATTATATATTTATGGTTGGAAGAAGTTATAGGGATTTAATGGATGGGGAACTATGAAAATAAAAAAAACCCAACACATTACAGAATATACTTTTATCTTCAGTCATCATACTAAAAACATTTAGAAAAGGAAGTTTCATATAATTATGTCAGTAGGTAAAATCAGTATTGGGCTTAAACTTGATAGAACATTGTAAATACAGTTCGATGAGCATCTTTATGTGCTAACAGCAAATGTGATACCCAAGACATAATAATCCATCTGTACTGATATTATTTTACATAATTTGGTGATAATGAAACATACTATCTATATGCCAGTAATTAGAGGACAATAAGTTGAAAACATGCATGCAACACTTAACTGTGTAAGTACACCAAATCATGCATATCAAAGTGCAACTTTTGCCATGCTGTATTAAATGGGGCCCAATGTTTTATAATGGGTACACCTATTAGAATCAGTCTCGCTTGGTGGCAAGTTCAGTTGACTTAAGGAGGCTATTGATTCTGTTTAAAGCAGTTTAAAGCAAACTACACTGACATAACTTCTCCAGTACTAGACATTTGAACTATTGGTACCTTCTCCCTTGTTTATGCTCATACCTTTATTTTCTGCTGTAAGGTATGAGAGGTTTCTGAGTTTCAGTCCATTAAACTTGTAATTCAAAACTGGTATAATATTTTGGACTAATTCAAGAATCAAAGTGTCAAATTAAATGTCAGTTCCCCATTAAGTACCTCACTGCATACTTTTTCAGACCTTAAAACATATGACAGATGTATACTGACTGTAAACCAACTTTTATTTCCGGATATTAGCTTTCACAATTCTCTAACCGAAACGTTTTGCAACAACAAGTATTAACTTTTGCAATATGGACTAATGCTGAATATGTTGCATAAGTAATAACGTTTTCAAAAATAAGCTTGTGACAATTAACGTTCGCAGTTTTTAGTCCTTGTGAAACATGCAAAAGTTAATTACACATGAAAAAAAATTGGTTCTTAGATGCTTACTTTATAAAACCATATTACTGTATACATTTAGGAAATGTTTGCTGCATATCTCATAACTGGGCTAGCACTTCAAAACTTGCATGCTAATATCTTTGTATAATGATGGTTTTTGAGCATAGATAACAGAAAATGGGAAGATGCAATTGCCAAACTGGGACTCAAATCAGGGACCTTCCTGGTGTATTTAAGACTGAGTTTCTTATCTACCTATGAAAATGCAGTGGCCAAACGTGAGACTGAAATAAGAAACCCTTCCTGGTGTATGCAAGGTACTGTACTGACAGAGTTAACTGACCACCTATCCAAAATGCAGAGGCCAAACTGGAACTCAATTCAGAGACCTTTCCATTTTATGCACGGTGCTCTATAATAAGTTACCTTGCCACCTACTAAAAATCAGTTAACAAACTGGGACTCAAATCAGGGACCTTCTTGTTGTGTAAGGTGCTCTGTCAACTGAGTTACCTGTTCACCTATGCAAAAGGCACTGGCCAACCTGGGATTCAAATACTGTAATGGAAATTCCTGATATATGCAAGGTGCTTTATTGACCAAGTTGTCTTACCACCTAAGCACAATAGTGGCCAAACTGTGACTCAAATCAGGGACCTCCCTGTTATTTGCAAAGTGCTCTGTTGACTGCAGAGTTACCTGACCACTCATGCAAATTGCAGTGGCCAAACTGGCTAAACTGAACTCAATTAATTGGCTGTCCTGATATATTCAAGGTGCTCTATTGATCAAGTTACTTGCAAACCTATATAAATTGCTGTAACCAGACTTGGATTCAAATCAGGGAGTCCTTTGTTGATTGCAGACTTACCTGACC
Source organism: Anadara kagoshimensis (assembly GCA_021292105.1). Lineage (NCBI taxonomy): Eukaryota > Metazoa > Mollusca > Bivalvia > Arcoida > Arcidae > Anadara > Anadara kagoshimensis. The sequence continues at coordinate 41,907,314 of CM037864.1, forward strand.
ACCCATGCAAATTGCAGTGGCCAAAAGTGGCCAACCTGAGACTGAAATAAGAAACCTTCCTGATATATGTGAGGTGCCTTTTTAATGAGTTACTTGCAAACCTATGTAAATTGCAGTGAGTAGCCCAACTGGGGATTGGAATCAGGGACCTTCCTGTTGTATACAAGGTTACCGAGTTACCTGGTCACTTCTGGGGTCTGGTCTGCCATACATATTTTTTTCCAACCGGACTTTTACATAAATCTTCTTAAAAACACATAGATATTATTACTATTTATTTAAATATGACAAGTGTCATGGAGATGAATATTTACCAGCTTATTAAAAATTATAAGACCTAAGTGAACTGTTGGGAAAATCATATATATTTATAAAAATTATCTAGGTAACTGAAAAATTCTTAAACTAAGGTAAAACCAGATATATCTATAATATAAATAAAACAAAATCCCAAAGAAAAGCTGTCAAAAGTGACAACAGATTTCTATATATGGACTCCCTTCATTATTACACTGGATGAAGTGGTAACAGTCAGTACTAGTCTATTGTCCCTGTGTACCAGTCACCGACTTGTACCAATTATAACTTCCTACAACTCAATAACCAGCTAGTGCCCCAGGTATAAACCTATGTTTAATGGAAGTCAATACAATAATGTGAAGGTTCAACCTTGTAAATAATACTATATGCAGTTCATAATCTTGTAGTAAACAGGCCAAATTACAAGACTTGTATATGTTCCTAAAAAAATTCAGATTAATAATCCATTGGTCATACATGGGGGCACATGTAGTTATTTTGAAAATCTAGGTAGGTAAAATGTTTGTAATTGAAAAACTTTCTCATAAAGGTGTTTGCAATATATAGTTTTATTTTTGTTATTTAAGGGCCATTGATTGTGGTTTTCTGATCAGTAATTAATTATTTGTTTGTTCAACTTTTTGCGGTATTATGATATTGAGGCATCGTTAAAGATAAATATTTATATAAGTGTGACGGAGGATTTTTAAGGATAGATATTGAAATTAAACAAAATTAAATCTCGGTGATTCATTTGGATTTTATGTTTTGAAAATGATTTGATTTGGGAATTTTATAAACTGAAAAAAGATGAATTGAGAGAAAATTGAGTGATAAAATTTGAATGTAGGATAAAAATGTTACATTCATTGAACATGATCATGGACTCAAGACTTTACAGGTATGTGTTGTGTATCTTGTTTAACCAATTTAAAATTTTTACCAAAAAAACTAACTTTTGTAGATATACCCATAATCCTTTGTGTTGAGAAAAAAAAATAAAAAATCCATTTATTAAAAAAGAATATTTGTCTGTGCTTATAGTCAGTATCCCAAAATCACAAGTAGTAGCTACTAATTCCAAAAAGTAACTTATTTCAATAGTTTTATTGATTATGGTAAAACAGTGAAGAAAGAAAGAAAAACATAATAACATTCCTAGTAACAAACCATACGAACCTAAATTATTTTATTTTGTATAAGGACAAGTCATTGCTATTACACATATTTAGTTAATTAACTAGCTAACCTGTATAAAGATTGTTTTGTTTGGTTGGTTGGTTGTATTGTTGTTTAACATCACATCAGCATTTTTCAGCTTTTCTCGATAAAAACCAGGTTATTAATGTCTAAAGATTAATTTAAGAACAAGTGTTTGTATGTGTTAGATTTAAGGGTGTTCTTAATATTCTGCCTTGTACTAGGATGCACACAGACAACTTTAAGGTGCTAGCTCACAGAGTCAGTACATTGCAGACAAGCATACCAATCCCCAATCACATTGTAGACATACAGGTGAACCAGTCCTCCATATGCTGTCCCCTTTATACCAAGCAATATGTCTAACTGTGTACAAAGAAACCCTTTATAATCAGGACACATTTTTGTTCAATTTTATTTTATTCACATACCATTGAAGATGATACAAAAGTTATGACCAAAACAAAATTTCCATTTTAGAAAATAAAGGTTTTGATCAATAATTTATTGGCATGTTCTGTGTAGCTCATTTTTATCCCCTACCATTTGAAGAAAGAGTGGGATATTAAATTGGAGTTTCTGTCCATCCTTCTGTCTATCCAAAATTTTTGTCAGCCATTATTTCCAAAACTACAAAGCACTATTTCATGAAACTTGGTGCAAAGTATCAACATTGAAGGAGATTGGATATGATAATATTTCATATATAAAAACTCAATAATTATATATCTCAGTATCTTAACATTATGCGTAAAAAATTAATACAATTATTCAAAAAAAAAAAAAATTATAATAATAATAAAAATTTAGAAATATTTTGAGTAAAGAAATCCAGCTAACCATATAATTTCATAATATTTTATATGACATAACACCAAGCTAAATTATGATAAATGGCATGATTTCATGCTAAATTATTTCAAAAAATTGAGATGTCTTAATTTGAAATTTGAATTAGAGTAAAAATCAGCCTTCAAAAATATAAAATGTTAAATGTAACATTTTTGTACTTAAATGATTTATGTATTCTGTATATTTTTGTCAAAAACTGAAATTATTTAACTTTATTTTTGTTGGCCATAAAACAGGTTTATTCCAATTAATGAATTTATAATTAGGCATCTAAAAAAAAGACTTTAAAACCAACTTTCATCATTTATTTCTGGTTAAACCATTTAGGTTTAAAAGATTCAGTGAAATCTTAATTCATAGCTACTGTTCAATCCAATTTCAGTACATGTATTGTAAAAAGGATTTTGGGGCTTATAAAAAAACAACATATCTGGTAGGAATTATGAATTTTGAAACTTGAACACCATGCTCAACCCATGAAGATACCTTATAACAATGTTTTGCTGTATATTGGCATATACATATTACCATAGCAACCATATGAGCATGTTTGACAATATAAGTTGATTGAAATTGTACATGTTGTTGTTGTTGAAAGTTGCTTAACGTTACACCAGCAATTTTTCAGCTATTCATGACAAGAACTACTTGATTCATCTCTATATATATGTTTTAATCTATGAACAAGTTTTTGTATGCATGTGAAATGCGAGTGTGTTTTATGATCTGCCTTGTAGTACCAGCGCACACTCAGGGTGAGTTTTAGGTGCTAGCTCACAAGTCAGTATGCCACAGACAAGCATACCACTTCCTCAGTCACATTATACTGACACTGGGTGAAACTCCAACGGCAACAAAAATTCACTTTCCCACGAGTGGTCTGAGCGGAAATTATACATGTATCAAAATCTGTAGATTTGAGATCAGGTGCTGTGGAAATAAAGTGATTTAATTAGTTACAGTGACTACAACAAACTTTATAGGGATTTTATGTACACAAATCAGAATTAAATAGCAAATTTATATGGCAGCTTTAACATTAAAGTACATGTATCATACTGATAAAGGCAACTTATGTTTAAAAAAAACCTCATACAATATATGTGAACTAAAAAGGGGGTTTGGTCTTGGGATGACCATGTAATGGCCTAACCAGACATTGGTATTATGGTACATTGTACTTGTCTTCTTGTCATTCTTTCTTGCTTGCACTGAGTACTGTTATTGCCAGCATTGTATGTTAGGTCACTTAACAATCAACAAATTTATCAGTGTGTAGATAGTTGGACATAAAAGTCTGACATTAAAGTCTGATTATTCAAGTTGGATCTCTCTCTCTCTCTGTGTGTGTGTGAGAGAGAGAGAGAGAGAGGAGTGTGTGTTAAATTGTCATGGAATTGTGAATTCAAAACTTTGGAATTTTAAAAAAAAACCTGAGGCAAACAACCTTGAACTATTTTATTATCCCTTGCAAGGTTCAAGATATTTTAAATAATTTATGGGGATGTAGAATGGTTCTACTGATTACTTTATCAAGTGTTTGACCAGTTACCAGTGACCAGATCTGGACAGCTGATAATACAGTTTAATGGTCATTGTAACAAGAATTACAAATGTTAGATCTTATCATCCCTCCATTAGCCTTCAGGAAAATTCCAGGAAATTTATTAGCCATAAGTATTAAGGTCACATGACTTGATTTAGATATATGAATTTATTCTATTGATATGTTTCTATATATATTTATATATATATGTATATATAATTTAATTGCATGGTTGTGTCTGAAATATTTATTTCCAAATTGAGACAGCAGTTAGATTTCTTCTGTAAGGGTATGTACCAGTTCTAGGTCCCAGTATAGATTATACTTGATATGTAACTAGTTTTAAAAAAACCAGTATTTTCTGTAATATGTGTTAAATGGTCACATTTCCACAGGGTCCTTGTGGTCAAGTTCAAAGGGTCCTTGTTGTCAAGTTATCTTGATTTGATTTAATTAAGATACTCTGGATAATTTACGGTACTTTTGAAAGTTTTTTCAGATACTTTGTTCTCCTACCTATAATTTAGTGCCTTCAAAAGGAACTTTATGCACCACATGGTGTCCCATAATACCGTAAATATGCCAAACAAGCTACAGTTGAATGTTTCCTGTCTCAACAGATTTTTTGCAAATAAGACAGCTAGGTTTTCCATTGACTTAAGGTTTTGTTTACATAGTTTCCACTATGATAAAGATTAAAAAGGTTTTTGGTTTACTCAGGGTTCATGCAGTTTGCATGCACAGGTTTGATTGTGGTTTAGATAGGTTTTGGTTGTACACAGGATTCAGTTTTCACAGGTTCCACCATACATAGAATTTTGTGATGTAACATAAAATTCTGAAATAGTGTTTAGATATTATGACACTCACTCTCTTAGCATTTTCCATAACCAAAGAAGTATAGTTTTATACGCCAAAAAAGTTGCGAGATGTCACACCTCACATGAATGAATTCCATTTCCCTAAATATGCGGACAACTTATTTGCAGAGAACAGATATTGTTTAGCGACACCATTTGATACAGTTTCTAATCACTTCAATTGTTCTTGTATCCAGAAATTGTTCACATAACACAACTTTAAAACCCTATTGCAGTGACAAGTTGAAACAACTTTCAGGAGAGTAGTCACAAATGATGATTTTAGCTACTAGAATGGGAAAACTGCCAAACTACCATTATAGAACTATTGCTATAATCATATGTTATTCAGGGTAAGACATACATCTTCTACGTTGATATTTCTAGCTGATATATATTAACATTTTATTTTCTTCTATTTTTAGATGTTTACCTGATGACGCAATACCCGCCGTAGCCTACAGTATTAATGGCCATCCGCAGCCACCACCAAATAGCCACCTAGTGGATCACTACAAGTTAAACCTTAGTACCTTGCCACACTCCACACCAATAGCCACAACAGCTCCCCCTCCTATTGATGGTGGAATGTACAATTGTACTCAAGCTATCAACTCCTTTAATGGACAAGGCTACGACAACCATTTAATTCATCCGTATGTATTTTATTATATTAACAGTACTGTCATTCTGGGCCCATTTGCACAAAGCTTAATTAAAGTTAATTATTGATTAAACCATTAATAGTAAATCATTTAGTGTGGGGCTAATCATGGTTTAATTGGTGATTAATTTTAACTAACTCTGTGCAATCCAGCCCTGGTCATTTTAAAGCTCATATGTGGCATATCAGGCAAAAAACCATACTTATGGGCCATTTAATAAATTTTACAATTTTTGTTCCTAATCAAAGTCTACCCATTTCTCATTAAGATGATGTATAAAATGCTTTGTATATACAAAATTTTAATATTATGGTCAGAATCATGGATATCTACCAACAATTGAAAAAAACTATTTGACAGTATGCAATTGATGCAATGTCACATCAGCTTCTGTAAAAATAATGGAAAACTTTGAAAAATTTTCTTGCATCTTTTTGTTAGAACACTGCAAAGCCAAATAAATATGTTTGACACTTGACACTTCACATATCATATTATATCCTTGGCATGAATTTCATTGTGAATACATGTATATGCATTAATCTAAATCATTGTTTCTTAGATCATGATGGTCTTCTCTGTGTGCAGATATATTTTTACTTAGTATCTTGTTCGGACATATTACTAGTATATCCATTGGCACTTCGTCTTTCAAAGCCTTAGTGGCTGTGTGATTTAGAGCTTGGCCTTATACTACAACAACTGTCAGTTACTAAGTTTGAATCATACTTGGGCCATAACTAGTAAAACTAGAATTGTCTCTTGAGTATATTTTTTGTGATTTATTTGTAAAATTCACTATCAAAAACAGTTAAAAAACATTAGATTAGCATTTAGTCTACACTATTCTTCTAACAGCTATTGTTAAGTTTTAGGCCAGTTTAATATTGCCAAGGTGCCCTTTATTATTCCCCACCTTCGAAAGGTGGGATATTAAATTTGAGTTTCCAATCTTCTGTCTGTCCTTCCTTCTGTCTTTCAGAAATTCTTGTCTGCGCTAATTCTCCAAAACTATGAAGCACTATTTCACAAAATTTGGTGCAAAGTATCAACATTGATAGGAGATGCACAAATTGTTAACCCATTTGCTCATTTTTCTCAGAGTTATGGCCCTTTGAACATAAGTGCAAATCACAAAAACAGAACCTGAATTTGCTTGTTTTGAATAAAGATGACTGCTGGTTGCAATTATTACAATTCTATACTTAATGATAATGAGCACCAGTGTGCATGTGTGACATAATAAAAGATTTCAAAATGATGTATTGTTATAATTATTGTGTGGCGCCAACTTAACATGGCAGTAGTTATACAGAGTTGTAATTGATGTTTTTTTGAAAAAAAAACTGTTATAAATTGAAATTTGATACCAACTAAAGGACGATTACATTGTTACCAATCGATAGTTATTACAATATTTGATTTAACTTGTTATTGACGAGTTTACAATATTTGATGAGAAAAAAGATTGTTTCATAAATTGAAAATGGCACTTTCATGAGGTTTAATAATCTTGATTGTTGGATTTAGACTTTTAATTGAACAGATTCTCATCGTAGAACTAAATACATACACTATAAGGATAGAAAAATTAAATCGTATCCAACAACCAACTCTAACAACCAGGGTGTCTTAGTTAGTTTATTATGGATTAATACTAAAAACATACGGTACTAAAAAATTAAGAAATATTGGTTTGGGATAATTTTTTGTGAGTAATGATATCTGCATTTATTTTTTGTGAGTAATGATATCTATTTATTTGCAACTTTCATTATTTGGATCATTTTATTTTAAATTTATTTAACAATGATGTAGAACACAAATGGATGTCACAGACAGGTGATGATGAAACACTCACTAAAATTATGTTTCATAGCAACTGTAAAAATTCTAGATAATCATATATTTATTAAATTGGTTAATTACAACAAGATCTGGAGTCAGTAAGGTGACATGTGTAAAAAAAAGTTGTAATTTCAAAATGGTATTTTTAAAATTTTTAAAATAAGAAATAACTATTGTGTTTGCATATATAAAATAATTTTTAAACACTTGTCACCTTATAGGTACCGCAGGTGTAAAAAAAAGTTATTTTGTCATTTCTAAATAGTAATGTGAAAATAAGAAATAATAATAAATATATGATATAACTTTAACACATATCACTTTACGGGTATCGCAGGAAGAGGTAAATGGTCAAATGTTTCTTATAATAAAAATGAACAAAGAAGATTAAAGTTTAGAGAGTTGGCTTCATTGTATGAAATAGAAATATCCTTTAAATGTTTTTATGCAATATTTAAAAATAAATTTTAAGAAAAAAACATAAAATGAGACATTGTAACGAGTTTTAAAGCAATTATTAAATTTTAAACTTTATAATAATTATGGTTGACATTTCATGTTTATTGGTCGATTCAATAAGTTCAATGACACATCAGCGTCACCGATCAGATATCATGAAATGGTTTTTCTTTGAAAACTTTGGATTTAAAATCTAGAAATGAATCTAAAACAGGGCTTATAAATTGTGATTGATATGCCAAGTAATATGATTTGGTAAGACCTAAGAAAACAATATTTGTGCTTCCAGTAACCCTACCTTTATGTCCCTAAATACTAGGTACCACTGTAACATTTTAATGAAGCATCGTTGAAGTCAAAATCCATGCTCTACTTTGAATGTACTTTTTGCAGGTACAACATTTTATGGCTTTACAAACTGTGGTTATTGATTTTCAAGGTTTTGTTGCAAATTTCAGTTTTTCTGACCTAGATACTTTTTTACAGTACTTTATATTTCTTGCAAAAAGGTTGAATGTGAAAATTAATACACCAAAAAAAGAACTATTACAGAATATAAACTAAGTCAAAAAAAAAAAAAAAAAAAAAAAAAAAGAAATCAGAAAAAGTGAAATAAACTTGACCTACCCTTACATTGTTGGGACTGTTATCAAAACCAAAGATATTTTTATATTTGCCCTTAGAGGTAGAAAAACTTGGAAGAGGTTATATGTTAGCTTTGTTAAGGTGATTGATGGGGTGGAAAATATCAGGTACTCAGATGATTTTAGATCCTACCTGTACATGTCCCCACCATCCACCTACCTGGTACCAAATCCATAAAATAACTAATCTTAACAGCCATATACCTTAATGGATTTCTGTTAAAATTATCTTGATTACAAATTCAATTGGTAAAGTGTATGTTCTTATTTACTTAAGCTGTTGAATTTAATGTGAAAAATAGGGTATGATTGACTTAGATTTTAAATTTATAGTTTTAAAAACTATAAATCTTTCAAAATATTTCTTTGTTTTGGTGCAATAATTAATTTCATCAAATGAAGCTTTAATTGATTTTGTGATGTATGGGGACCATAGTAGTGTGTGTGTTAATGTTTTTGAACTGCCAAAATCTTAATTTGTATTTCAAGGTCATTCGTTTCCAAGTTTCCCCTTGTATTACACAGCTGGCATGACAGGTGCTTGAATAATATTCCAATTCAGATATTACCAGATCACAGCATCTCTCCCCGCTTATTTTCAAATCTCACTGTCGGTTATCTTAGAGTGAGAAAGTTTGCTTTTTGATTGTCAAAGCTGGAAGGTTTTCTCAAGGTTTCTTGATTTCTCCACAATCCCAAATTTAAAAGGCATAATCTTGACTGGAAAGAAAACAACATTCCAAACTGTGTGAGATTCTCTATTAATTCCACAGCTGATTTTGGTTGATTATTGGAGGTCACAGGTATGTTCTTATTTAGGAGAGCTCTGGTTTTTAATACAGAACATTGAATGTTTTCAACATTAGCCATCTGTAATGAACATTTGTAAAATATGACACTGAAAACTCTGGAGTACAAATGACATCTTGATAATGTAAATGAACACGGAAAAGCCATTTGAAAAACATAGAAACCATATTTGATGTCAACCATATAAAACAGTATGGAAAAATGTGGTACACAGTATATGGAAAATAAGTTTTAGGCATTCTATTGAAACCTGATTTGAACATTATAAAAGTCACCATATCAAATCAATGCTTGATTGCCATTTGTATTCAAATGATACATACATTTTACATACAGTTGTATACATGTTTTCCATATGGTTACCTAAACATACATATTCCATATGAGTAAATCAATGTATTCCATGTGGTTTTCCCCATGGTTATCTAAACATAAGTTTGTTTTCCATTCATTTAAATGCTCATGTCTTCATGTTTTCAATATGGTTACCAAAACATATGTTTTCCATATCATTTTCATATGGTTACTGAAACATGTGTTTTCCATATCATTTCCATATGGTTACTGAAACATGTGTTTTCCATATCATTTCCATATGGTTACCAAAACATGTGTTTTCCATATCATTTCCATATGGTTACCAAAACATGTGTTTTCCATATCATTTCCATATGGTTACCAAAACATGTGTTTTCCATATCATTTCCACATGGTTACCAAAACATGTGTTTTCCCTATCATTTCCATATGGTTACTAAAACCTTAATGTTTTCAATATCATTTCCATATGGTTACCAAAACATGTGTTCTCCATATATTTCCATATGGTTACCAAAACATGTGTTTTCTATATCATTTCCATATGGTTACCAAAACATGTGTTTTCCATATCATTTCCATATGGTTACCAAAACATGTGTTTTCCATATCATTTCCACATGGTTACCAAAACATGTGTTTTCCCTATCATTTCCATATGGTTACAAAACATGTGTTTTCCATATCATTTCCATATGGTTACTAAAACCTTAATGTTTTCCATATCATTTTCATACGGTTACCAAAACATGTGTTTTCCATATATTTCCATATGGTTACCAAAACATGTGTTTTCCATATCATTTCCATACGGTTACCAAAACATGTGTTTTCCATATCATTTCCATATGGTTAACAAAACATATGTTTAACATATTGCTACCTAAACATGTGTTTTCAATGCAACTACTTTAGCATATGTTTTCCATTTTCTATTTGTACCCATTGGTAATAACAGTTCTAACAATTAACAATTGGGTATCACATGATAAACATGTGACTTCTATTTGGCAAGATGTTCATTTATCCTGTAATTGTCTCCTGACCCACAAACAGTTTAAAAATAAATTTAAATTTTCAAATATTTTAATGAAAAATATTGATTTATTAAAACCACTTTATTATGCCCGGTACTTCCATGGCACAATACATTATGTCATACTTTTGTCATGTCAAAACCAGGAAATCTCACTTAACCACTTAATTTAAAACTTCCCTCAGTCCTAACTCGAAATATCTGTTAAATTATCAATGATTGAACTTATGACTGAGTACATATCAGCCTCATACTGATGTATAGAAACTGGGACACTGAACTGGTGTCAAAGTCACATGGTAAAATGCACTTTATGTACTGTTCCAAACACCATTAACACATTGAAAAAATATATACAGTAAAACCTCGATTCATCGCCACCATTTGTTCAGTCAAATTTTGGTGTCATAAAGGGGTTTGGCGATAAATCGGGGGAGGTGGATAAAGAAAAACATTAACAAAATGGATTTTGGGACTTCAAAATAGTGTGGCGATAAGCGAGGTGGCAAAGTTATCGAGGGGCATTATAACGAGGTTTTACTGTATATATATCTAGAAAGATTTGAAATGTCCCATGATTTGAATAAGAATGGATTTTTTAAATAAGTCTAAAGGTATTTGCCGTAGCCATGATAAGAAGTTCCCAGATTTGTTTCTTTAACACTAGCTCCAAATGATTCCTTTTGCTCTGCATTAATTCCAATACTTCTTGAAATGTATTCATGATTTAACATCACAGAATTTCTTTAAACTAAAACTGGGAAGTATTTTACTTTGTTTCTAATAGATATACATGGACCTCTTCAAATAAAATGTCAGTATACTGTAAACATATTTATTTTCATGATGTACAATCAGGGCTCTACATTAACTTTTTTTGCCACTTGTCCTGTCGGACAAGTGAATATAAAATGCACTTGTCCGAACAGAATATTCATTTGTCTGACAATCAGAAATAAAATTTTTTTTATTTTGATATCTTAGTATTTATATTGCTTACTTTCCTGTGTGTTTTTTTTCAATGCTTTCCTTTCTTGGCATTTTATATGGCAAAGACTTTTCCAGTGAGATGTCAAAGTGTCTTTTCGAAAAGCTGATGTACCAACGAAAAGTGTGCTGCTTTTATCAGCATATTTATCATTTTCCCGGCATGTTGTGCAAAACATAACGTTTTCAGTTTCACTTTGACCCAAACCCGGAAATTCACTCAACCATAATTGTTGAAATTTTCTTGAACGTTTACTTTCGTATTTTTTTATTTTCTTTTTTTCCGCCTCTGTTTTCTGCTTGAGGTGTGGCCGGTAAACCCAAACTTGGTCAGATTCATGATGAACCAGATCGCATTGCATCATGTTGTTAACGTAACTTGTCTTTAAAACGTTTTACACAAGTGTATCATATAGTCATTAATTACAAGTGTTTCAATGATTTTGAATATTAAGTGATTCTATTAAGGTGGGATTTACCGATATTGACTGTGAAGCAGATTACGAAAGTTGGAATTGCCGAAAGGAGGACTGGCGATCTTTTCCATCGATTCTTTTCTAATTAAAATTTATTCACTTTAAATTTTAACTTGTCCCGTCGGGCAAGTAACATGGCTGTTGAACTTGTCCGACGGCACTTTTGACTGGTACCGGACAATCGGACAAATGTTAATGTCGAACCCTGACAATGTACTAATTTTCGCTTATTTCATGCTCCTTTGTTTTGCACGGAAATTAATTCAGAATGAAAATTATATTATGCTCATCGGCTATAGTGCATGTTTCAAAAACGTGAAAATTTAACTACATGGATATGTCTTAATTTCCCATAATTCGAAAATAAATATGCACAAAATTAAATATGTTTTACAGTATAAAGAACTTAAGAATTATTTTTTTTAAAATTCAATTTTCGATACTTTCAGAACTCTTCCTGATAGTCCACCAGACTCTGAACCTTACTCTCCACCTGATGGTCACAATTCATCTATGAATCACCAAGGTAATGGCTTAGGTCACCAAGGAAACACATTGAATCACCAAAGCAACAGCATCAATCACCAAGGAAATGGTATTGGTCACCAAGGAAATGGCATGAGTCATCAAGGCAATAGCTTATCTCATCAAGGTATGTTCTTTGAGATCTTGCTTAGAATTCAGTATTTTATGTACCTCAGGTCATCTAGCTTTTCTGTGACAAAGAAATCTGAAAGTAAATTTTATGTACCGGGTATGTTAGATTTAGACTGAAATATTGCCAATACTGCTGTAACAGGAAGGAGGAAACATGCAGCATCAGACAGGGGATAGAACCAAAGACCTCATGCACTGTAGGCATGTTCTCAAAAAACTAAGCTACACTGCAATAATCAGTTTAAAACCAGATCAAAAGATTATGCACCCAAAACCTTGTACAGTATCCTGCACTTTTCATCTAAAACAGGGGTAATTTGCTTCAATATTTTTTTCTAAAATATTAGAAAACAATAAGGGTTCAGTTTTCACAGGTTACACTGTAGTTCAGTATAAACTGGTCAATTTTGGAAGAGACTTGAAATAGTACTCAAATTATTTTAAAATTATCTTTGAACTTAAAATTGATTTTCATATATGCTGTGAACTAAAATATTGAAAAATATGTTGTTACATTCTAAACAAAAGGTTGAAGCAAGGCCTCGTACCTGCTGAACAAACATAACACAAACTTTCTCATATTCTGTGTAACAACACAGTATTTATATGTGTTTGTATATTCTTATTCTAAATACAGTCTAACCTGCCTTAAAGGTCACCTCTTTTAAAGGATCACCTGCTGATAAAAAGGCCAGTAAAATTGTATCCAAATTGTTCTTTATTCATATTAGTTGAACCTGTATATAAAGGTCACCTGCCAATAATGTTCACTTTTACTGGTTCCTTTGGTTGGTCTTTATAGACAGGTTTGACTGTATTATTAACCCTTGTGCTGCCAAACCATTGTATGTGTCTTCTAGTTCTACCAGCAGTCTGTCACCAAGACACATTTATGTATTATGTCCTTCAATGAAACTGACAACTCTGGGGTAATAGACAAATATTTTTGTAAGTAAACAAAAGATGCAATTTTGACCATTGAGATTAAAAAAACTACCGGGTACCATTCTTTTGTGATGTCATATGACTACAAAACCCAATTGATATCATAACCTGTTGTTGATGTCATATTTTAGGCACTGCTAAGTTGAATTTGGCTCTGCCAGCATTGTGTTGAAATTCAATTTGGCACTCTCAAAGCTGTTTCCAAATTCAATTAGGCAGCAAGATTGTTTAGGCGTAATCAGAATTGACATTTTAAAAAAAATACAATTTTCACTTCCCAATGTGATATTTATAGATTTTTTTTGCAATATGAGTATGCTTTTTACCAAATCATTTATAAAAATGAAATATGTGAACAAGTTTGGTTACAAAACTGATGTACCAAAAGTGTTTCTGGTACAATGAATCGTTTTATCAAGACATAGTTCATGCACATCAGGGAATCCATCGCTAAGGAAAAAAAGACACCACAGAGTTATTGTCATCTTAAAAAGTGACATTTTAATTGGTTAAGATTATATTTTTTTATAATTGAATTTAAAAATCATGCAAAAATCAAAATAAATTGTTTTCTTTTTCTTTGTCAATAAGTCAAGTTTTATGGTGAATAGGCAAAGACAACAAAGGGTCAGACTGATATTTTTATTGGTGCAGTAGATGAATTCTTTTTTCAATTTTTTTTTTCTTTATTAATAAGTCCTTGTAATTTATACTTTAAATAGATGTTATATAGTCTATACTACACATATCACACAGTATAGTGTAACATCAAAATTTCCCATGTCTAAAGGCAAAAAATAATGGTAACAACATTTGTGATTTAATCTCTGTCACCTTAGGCCTGACTATACTTAGTGTAAACTGGTACAGGATGCTAGACAAGGATTTAACAGCATGGTACTAGATGGACGGGTTAAAATCATTTATAGTGGAAATGTTAATTGATTGAAGAGGTTCTACCAAATAAGTATAGGTTTTTCTGGTGTGTTTGTGATGAATATATATCGGCTGTACGCTGGTATTTTGGTAATTTATTTTGCACTCCCGAGTAACAAGGGAGCCGTACAAGAGGTACAACAAGTTACATAATCTTTCTTCTATTCTTTAAAGTTTAAAAAGCTATTAAGGTTTGAACAGTTGAAGTGTTTTGAATAGCTGCTATATTAGACTTTGAATTGATAAGCTTAAAAAGTTCTGACTTCTTATTTGGAAATATTTCAACACTTGACTGTATTTACTTATTCTGCATAAAGGAATCTTTTATCATCCGTGTTTGAAAAGATTTGAATGAAACGGGAAAACTGTCCACGGTGGATTTGATCACAGAAACTTGAAGGTTACACAAGTATTGACCATTTTGGAGTTATTTCATAACTTTGGACATTTAAATTCATAAAAGTTATTTATTTGTGATGGGGATTTTGCTTTGTGGATATGTTTACTGAAAATCAAATGTGTATGCAAACAAGTGTTATAGTTGACTATTTTTCAATTTTTGATTTATTTTTAAAAATTAATCAAAACTTTTGATGCTAAGAAATCGTTGCCAAGTGTTACTGTGTTTGACTTTTAAATTATTTAAATGACAAAATACAGATTTTTGGTAAACCGGGTTGCAGAGCCAGTGCAACCTATTTCAGGTAAGAAATAGAAATATTATATATCATATAAAGGGAGCAGAGAGGGGTCATAGTTCAAATTACTGAAAAAAATTAAGATGATACTTAAAATCAGGTAAGTAATATAAAAAATATTTTGTATAGGGGTGATGGGGGTCGTAATTAAAATTACCGATAAAAAAGATAAAATTATACTGAAAACCAATTCTCTTTTGAAATTGAAAAAATAATAATGGGAAAAAAAAAGATTTTTAAGACTTTTGTGTCATCAACCGTACATAATTATTCACTATTCCAAAGTTAAAAAAAAAAAGTAAATATCATTTAAAAAAGGATTTTAAGACTTGTTGTTTCATCAACTTTTGCCATTCTAAAGAAAATGATTTTTCAGCCTTGCTGTATCATTATTAAACACGTCTTTGTATACACTGCTATTATAGATTAATGTAAGCTTTTTTGTACATATTGACTCCTTATTTGTCTTGTCATAAATGATAGAATGATAATTGATAGCATGTCTGGGTTTGAAGTTTTAATGTAAACTTTGTCATGAAGTAAAACAAAAGTAAATGCATTGTATGTTAGTCATTAAGATGGGTCATCCAGTGTAGATGGGATGGGGGTTTTATGCCCCAGTCAAGGTCATAGGGGGTCAGTTCTGGAATGGTAGAGCTGACCACTGCAAATTATAAAACAGAAAAATCTTAATCATTACTCTTTTCCAATGGGGTACTTGGTGACCAAGTGGTCTAAAGTGCTCACACACAGATCACAGTGCCTCTCGTCGCCTAGGTTCAATCCCATAGGGGATATTCTGGCTGGTTTTCTGGGGCATAAAACACCATTGCTCCACTACATTAGACTTCACTCTTTTCTACTATATAAATTTTTATGGGTATTCCAGTTTCCCCCACCATCCTAGAATTTACCACCTTGATATTATTGATCTATGCCATAAACACTATTACCCTACTCAACTCCACTGCACTCTACTGTATTTAAAAAAAGTATTTTAAAAAACTTTAGACAGATTTACAATTAAGATCAGACATTTAAGTCCTTGTTTGGCAGGTGCCCTTTATAAGAAGTTGTCCTGAAAAGAAAGCTTATTATATATTATTAAAATGATAAATACTAATCGGTCTATATTGAAAGATATGAATTATTATGTCATAGTTTTAAGTTTCAGATTAAACAATGCCATCTCAGAACCCAAAAACAACATATTAAGTTGTTGATAATTTGAGAACATTTTATATTAACATTGTGCATAGAATCAAATTTAAGTACTGACACAATGAGTTAATAGTAGTTTGTCCACCTGAGATCTTGTGTCAATTTTAAATATGGATTTTTTTCCGACGGAATAGAGAATGCGTTTTTGTCGACATTTGATCGGTGTCTGGCGGAGACTGTAAGAGACTGGTACCATTTATTTGAGAATTTTTTCACACTTTGTCATAATTAACTTTGTCAATATGCTGCATTTTTTTAATCTATTTAAAAAAGATTTTTTTTCATCTAAAATTAAAACGCAAACTGATCTGATAGACTTATCTTAAAATAAAGAGTTTATGTTACACAGATCATGGTTGCTTTAGTTCTACTCAGAAAATAATTTCTACATTTTCCCTTTAATCGATCTCTGAATTTCTTTATTCGGAAATTTCTTGTTATTGACCTGTAGTAATTTGATAGGTCGGTATAGAATTGTTACACAAATCAAACAAAAAAGTAAATGTTATTTTTCATTCTGAATTATCAGTTGATTACTAGATCAGTTGATACATTTTCATTTATCATAGTATTTGGGCCCCCTGACTAGACTAGAATAAGATGTTTTATCCAGAAGTGCCTTTGAAGTCCCCAGCTAAGGCCAACTTATATCCACAATATATTGACAATCTTATGTAAATATATGTGTGATTTTAATATTTAATTTTATATTGTATCATGTTATATAGGAAAGGTTTTAATAACTAACTACTAAAATATGGGTTTAACTTCTTGGATGTTTTACTTAGGGTGCCATTGTGATGTCATAAATGGTGTTTGTTTTATTAGTGATGACAAAATGATGTCATAAATATTGTTTGCTTTATTTATGATGCCATTGTGATGTCATAAATTTTGTTTGCTTTACTTATGATGCCATTGTGATGTCATGAATATTGTTTACTTTATTTATGATGCCATTGTGATATCATAAATATTGTTTGCTTTACATATGATGCCATTGTGATGTCATAAATATTGTTTACTTATTTATGATGCCATTGTGATGTCATAAATATTGTTTGCTTTATTAATGATGCCATTGTGATACCATAAATATTGTTTGCTTTACTTATGATGTCATTGTGATGTCATACATATTGTTTACTTATTTATGATGCCATTGTGATGTCATAAATACTGTTTGCTTTATTTATGATGCCATTGTGATGTCATAAATGTTGTTTGCTTTACTTATGATGCCATTGTGATGTCATAAATGGTGTTTGCTTTACTTATGATGCCATTCTGATGCCATAAATGGTGTTTGCTTTATCAATGATGTCATAAATGTTGTTTGCTTTATTTATGATATCATAATGATGTCATAAATGTTTTCTTTATTTTTGATGTCATACATGGTGTTTATCAATCACAGTGTGTGCCTTATATGCTGGGCTTATGCCATGATAAAGTTTGCAATCATGCATTAATATTAATTATCTTCTCTCAATTGACTGAATCATTTTGGTTAGCCAGCTTACCACACAAACTCCAGGAAGAATATAATTTTTATGGAAAAAATGTCACCTTATGCAATTCAATATAACTTTTGCTCAAACATCATGGAGCATCACATGGTATGTTGGTGAACCTCCATTTGAATTTTTGTTTTTGATTAGACTTAAATTGCTTCAGCATCCCAATTCAAAGTTCAACAGTACTGTAACCTGTGAAAAATGAACTTTAAGTAAAATGAAAACCTATGTAAACTGATACAGTTTTTGTGGACACACCAGTAATATTGTCTGTAGAATTAACCTGTATAAACTGAACAAAATCCTCTGTCCCAAAGTTGTTTGATATGGACAGGTTCCACTTTATGGATAGCTTAAACATAAATCAGTTTTGTTCAGAAAGCAATTAATTCTCATATGTAATACATTTTTCCAAGAAATACTTCATAGAAACAAGATGGTATATTTCTGTTTAGCAGAGCTTCACCCGAAACTACCTGGCCAGTTTGAATCAAATTTGATTGTGAAGGTTGATGGAATTTAAAAATCTTAAGGTGCTCTGATGACAAATTGATAAATATCTGTAAAATATTGGCAAAATATTGTAAAATAGTAGATATCTGAAAGGCTTTAAAGCCCTCATCATGCTCATTAAGATAATGAATTCAACTAGTATAGTACAAGGCTAAAAATTGTGTGCTTCTCTTGTTATTTATATCAAATGTTTGTTCTAGCACTAGGAATACTAGCACAAATGGTTGATGGTGACATGTAAGATTGTTTTAGGTGAAAAACAAAGGTGCCTGTTTTATCCATAGATTGATCTAAAAACTGACTAGAAACCAAAGTCAGAGATACTCAAATTAACTGGTGAATTTTAAAAGTTAAACTATGGACCAAAGTTCTTTGCTGAAATTATTTAGATGTTTGAATTATCATATGATATACTAAAGTTGTGGAATTTGTCATGAAAGTGTCATTTGAATGATATATGTCCTGTTTAGGGATATAAAAATCACAGACCTTCTATAAATGATCCAATAAGCTTTCTTATGTCAGGCACATGGGTTGGGAAAAGGGGGCAGAGGGGAGGGACCCCGTCTTGAAGCATTTACTTAAACATGGAATTCATTCATTGTTAAAAATTAATTATACTTTTCCATAATGCTTTAGTCTTAAAAAATTTATTTCCACTTTCATTATGGTATTGTTCAGTTTAAGTTTTCATTGTAATCTTTATGGCAGATTTAATATTTGTAAAGTCCTCCAATAAGTGTGTTTATAATTATTATCAAGATGTTTAAAATACCTGAATCATTTAGAAATCAGAGAGGGGGCGAGGATAAAATTAGACAATTGTTTATCATAAAATTAGATTTATATACATAATGTTATAGTGAAATATTTGGTTTTCTTATTTCGTTTTGTTTCTTTAAAGTTAGAAACTTTAATTTTAACTTTTTCTGTGTTTGGGTTGGCACTTCATACAAAAAATTCTACAATAGCTTATTTAAACGGCATAATGGTTGACATGTTTAGTATGACTGTCCTGTTTGCTAAGCACCACCTGTGCCAATTACCCCAAACACCTGACCGCACAAGTAATGTTGACTTACATTTCACGCTGCAGGCAATTTCTATACAATCCATATCATTTTTACACAAACTCAGAGGGCATTGGTCTTATACAAGTTTTATTAAAAACGCAAAAAATAGCAACACCTAATTTTTAAATTCACAAACATGTTGAATGCCTCAACAAAAGATTAATCAATATTGTCATTATTGTCTATTGTCATCAAATATGTTTTGTACGAATTTGTCACGAAGCACTGCTATATATGGTCCATTCATGTAAATATTGTACGATGACGGCTAAATAAAAACAGAGAGACTGATGGGATTTGTCTTCCTGTTATAAATTTGTTCACTACATCAGATGCGTGTGTAACGTTTTATAACAATGTCATCAAACAAAAGTGTTAGGTCATCTACAGAAGGAATTTTATTATCAGATTATTATTTTCATGGTAAGTTTCCAGAAAAAGTTTCACTAATTGGCATTAGGTGGTTGTCTATTTTATCGTAATCAGCTTTTAAATATGCAAATTATTTTGTGTACATACTTTCAACAAAAATTAAAAACATATTTATTACATTCCTGTATACACATGTTTTCCGTTAGAAATTTTCACAAATTAATATTAAAGATTGCATACTGGTAATTTAGGATTCAAAACCCAGATTTCAGACTCATTTTCGTAATGTAGATACATGTAGTTCTTTAGAAGTTTTCAAATATTTTAAGAAGTTAATTATCACTTAGATGTCTGCATCTAACTTGAGCAAAGCATTTGAAAGGTTTTGTTGATACTAGCATTCAAAAAATTTCCAAATTTAATTCCATAAAAAGCAATCAAACTAAGATTTCAGGAAGAATGCTTATTGTTGAAAGCATGATTGTGAAAAAGCAATCACCTGTTTTGTTGAAAAAGTTAATTTACCGGTAATTAATTTTAAAAAATTATTTTTTGTTTATTTATATTGTGATGATTTATTTTTTGTAAAGCAAGAAAACCACCAAGCTGTTCCTAAAAACATTTGAAAAACGTGATAAAATATCATGTGTTTGATGCTTATTTTTAAAAAACCCCTGAAAAAGCAACAAAAAAAAAAAAAAAAAATTTGTGTCTGTCTGTAAAAAATGGTCTTTGTCCTATTTTGAATAAGAACCTTAATTTGAATATTGTTGATCTTTTAAAATCTGAACATTTTAGTAGAATTAAAATGTAACTTAAGAATAGTACTTTTAAAATAATGTATTTGTTAACCTAATTTCCCATTGTTCATCGGTGTTCGAGTGGAAATATTTATTAACTGTTGTCAAAAGGGCATGTGTTCATATGGTCACTCATAAATACAACTGCATCAGATAGAAGAAACATGAATTACATGGAGCATATGTGTGTCTACGGCGGTAATTGATTTTTAAGTTTTTTTCTGGTTTTTGTTAAGTTTTTGGTTAGAATCTGGTAAGATTAATTCATTTTTGTTTTGCGAGGGAAACAGGTATGAAGTTACTTACAACCCTGAAGGTTACCCAAGTAGGGTATTTTGTAATACATGTTTTAGGATCATTTCACCAATTTTTAGAAGTTTATTTTTCAAGATTTTGACTTATTCTTGTTAGTTTGTCAGAGAAAAATGTATATTTTGTTTTGTTTTGCGAGGGATATGAGTAGGAAGTTAAAAGCGTGAAGGTTACCCAAGTAGGGTATTTTGTAATCATAGAGAAGAAGAGTTTCACATATTTTTGTAAGTTTTTTTTTAGGATTTTGAATTGTATTGAATTTTTCCTGTGTTATTTTGTCAGAGAAATTATGTTTTGTTTTGAAATACATCGTAAAATTCTTTGGAATCTATTGTTTTGTGGCTTTAATGTGAGTCAGTTCTGTGATGTCAAAATCTAGGCTTCAGTTTGAAATCCCGGATGTAGGTTGAAACGAACACCCGTAGTGTGTCACATGCATATTTAAACAGGTTTAATATTGCATGTTATACGGAGGACATTTCAGAGGAATCTGACAAAGTCCTGGCATTCAATATTATCTTTTCTTACCAGGGAAATTTAAGGAAAAGATAGTTGAGCAGCACCGAAAATTTTCCATTGTGTTTACTTGGAAATTTGTTTCATGTCCAAAGGCAAGAAATAGTTCAACTTCAATATATTTTGAGACCTTCCTTAATGTTGTTGAATTTGAATTTTTATGACAGTTATTCTTGAAAGTTGTGAAAAAATTCAGAGTTTAAACTATATTACTGTATTTATTTTAGTATGTACAAATTTTAGCTCAAATTTGTTTGGGAAATTCACTTGAATTAGTGTAAATCTCATTGATCACCTTATGAACTATGATCATATTTAATTTGGCAGGATTTAAAATAGTGCTTTTGTATCCTGGCAAAAATTGCTAAAATTAAAATGTTTACAATATTTAATTTTCCTTCAGAAAGAAAACAAATACTATATTTACAAATAATTTAGTCCTACATTTGCTTTAATTCTTAAAAATCATTTACACATTTAAATTATGGTCGGCTACAAATAAAGACTATATCTTGTCAGAATTTTTGTAGTAGTTTAATTTGCTTCCAAAACAAGTTAAATTTCCAATGCATTTACCTTTAATTTTTTTAAAGGACTTGGGCTATAGTTATGAATATTTTCAATATTATAGAATGCTTATTTAAATATTTTATAATTACAGTATACATGTATATAAATTATAATGCATATATATATATACACTGTAAATTAATATATATTATTAAATTTAGCTCTGAATTGCTGCAAAATTTCTGGTTTTGAATTTGTAATGTGATTAAGTTAGCAATATTTTGGAAAATGATACCATTATATTCAAGAAGCTGCAAATGGTATGTTCGGAGCACAAAGATTGGAATATTGTGGTGTTCAGCTACTTGTACCAAATGGAATATACTGGTATAATTTTTTGTAAAACAAAACTTATATAAAAGTTTATGGAGGAGTTCCTTTGGTTTTGGTTTTTATGTGGAAAAAAGAAAATATCTTTCTCGCCATTCCTTTGATTTTGTGTTTATGTGGCATTCGTTGGATTTTGTTTCTCATGTGGCATGGAAAACTATGTATAGCACTTATTTTCATATTTTATGTGGAACGGGAAAGGAAAAAAAAAAGTTGCTTCTTGAAGTTTGTAATGGAAAATATCCATGATGATTCTTTGAAAGACTTTAATTTGTACCCTCCAATTAAAATTCTTTTTCAACTGAAAAGGGCTAAAATGATGGAATCAAGGCATTTAGAACATTTTTGTGAAATATGATTTTCAAAATTTTTTAAGAATTCTTAACCAATAAGATTTTGTTTTGCTAATGAAAAATATCTCTGAAAAAAATCAGAAATGCATGTTTTGTAATAGGGTAAGTATCATGTTGGAAACTGGTTACCATCTATGCAGGTGCTTTGTTTAAAATATAAAAATTGTGTGCAGCTCTTCTTTTTCATTAAATTGGATTTTCTACCTTTGATATAAAGTGTATAATGGACTTACTGTATTTATTTATGCTAATTGCAGTGTACAACAACTGGAGTTAACACTTATCAGTAAAAACAGATTTTATTGCCGAGAAAATAAGAATAAAAAAATCACCAGATTGTTGAAAAATCGCTGATTATTAAATATTTTAATGTGCTCATACTGTTATAAGTACATAAAGTCTAAATAAAAAAAAATATACCACCCACAAATTACAACTTCAAGGCCAGCAATAAAATAAAAATATGTTGGGGAAAATTGAGTACCGGGTATTTATTTTTTAACATTTATGGAAAATTTGGTAAAATTAAATTAAACTGTTAGTGACAAACAAAACATTAAGAGCATTTTAAAAAATATTTAAAAAATATAAACTCATTAATTACACTACGTTTCACTTGTCTTTAAAATGAATAATTTGGTATACTTGAACTTTGTTCAAATATCTTCATTTGCTAGACTGTTTGTTTGAAAATTTTAAATAAAATTTTTTTAAAAATATTGGTGTAATGGGAACTTGTTTTGGTGAGTTTCTCTGCAATTAAAAAATAAAAAATATTTAAATTCAAGATATTGAATAGAAATGAAGTTTCTGAAATTATTTCTGACATTTAATCTAGTGAATCTTGATACCTTTAAGAAGATAATTTGACTAAAGTTAATAGCTGATCATTTGAGTAATTACATGGCACGTATCATTTTAAGCATTTTCTTTTGTAGGAATTTTTTCATTTTTCATGTTGCATTTTTTTTCAGGAACAACAACTTATCTTTCATCATCTCCTTATAGATTTCTATTTTCATAAACAATATATAAAATATTTTCATACAATTACTTATTGTTGTATTATTTTATATTTTCAGAAACAAAATACCCAATGAATCCTGTGGCAGCAATGCATCAACACATGTATCCCTCTCACCATCGGCCACCAGGAATGCCACCAAAGATGCCATCAGGGTACAGTGAACCCCCACAGTTGAATCATTTACCAGTTACGCAGCCTCCCCCACCACCCACCACCTCTACACCACTTCCTCATACTACCTCCTCCATGAACCCACAAATATTATCACCAGCTCATATGAGGTATGATCATATTATTGTGTTATAGTTCTACCATATGATACTCGCTTATAGGTAAACAACATTGACCTGTCTGTTTGATCTTTCATTAGAAATATTCATATAGAAGGGTCCAACCAATAAATGGGTAGAATTAAGGTCCTAGTTATTACATACACAGTGCACAGTTTTACTCTACTAAAACTCCTCATGAAGTATACAAAATAAATACCTGTGTTCCCTATACAAAGATGTACTTGGTCCATGATAAATATTTAAATGAAATGTCAAGCGGACAGGTCAAAGTTGTTTGCCTATACATTTGTTTACATCTTTGTTGCAATTTCCTTGATTTATGTAAATTTTTACAGGAAATTCAAATACATGTACTGTGAAAGTATTAATTTTAGTAGTGTATTACTTTTATGATATCGTAGTTACATTCATTGGCAAATTAAAAACAGCAAAACCTTGATTCATCTTTTGTTCTGCCAGATTTTGACATTAAATCAAGGGGGGGGGGGGGGGGGGTGGGGGGTGGGGTTGCTTTTAAAGAAAAACAAATGAAATTTGGGATTTCAAATTAGTGTGGTGATAAGTGAGGTAGCAAAGTTATAGATGTTATTATGACAAGGTTTTACTGAACAATTATAATACACAAGGTGATCTATTAGAATCACACTAATTTTCGTCCACAGGAATTTATCAGATTATAATTTGCACTAAAATTTGTACACACTAAAAAAATACATTCTCAGTACACATGTTGAGTTCCAAATCCAATGGAAATTAATAACTACATAAATATTAGGGGTATCATATGATATGTGGGTAAATCATTGGCTTTTCTTTTTCTGTAGACAACTATATTATATTAAATAAGGCCATATAGAATTAATTTCTAGGTTTTCATCAATTTCTTTTTCATAATTAGGGGTGTGTGGATTTTATTTTTTATTTTCAGATTCAAAAGAAATAACAGTAATGGCAACAGAAAGTGCCTGAAAGAAACTTTATTAAAGAACACAGCAAAAATAAACAAATAAAAAATTCTGGGGTGGGCTGAAAAAAGTGGGGCCTGTGGGGATTAAAATTGAAGAATTAATTTTATATGGCCTAAATCATATTTGCATGTTGTCTGATTTCATCTATAGTTTGTTGTTTACGTATATGAAATATAAATGCAAAACATCAAACCAAGAGTTTTTGAAAATTATGTAAAATACTGTGAAATCATTTACTTTTTTGTTGTCCAATTGTTGTGGCTCTAAGAAAAAATGCTGTTTTGTTGGATTGTAAATTCATGGTTTGTGATTTCTTATTTAGGTAGGCTTGTAAAATAAACTACATGTATTTTATTGCCATTTAGATTTATGGATCAGTGTTTTCACAAAAAACAATGAAAATTAGGACAACATGAAAATTAATGATTTTATGGTAATTTTTATTTTAAAAATTCCACACAACTAGCATGCTATATAAAACATAAAATATATTTTAATTTAAAAAAATGCTTGTATTTATATACCAGTATAACGTATATTAAGTATGGAATGGATTTTCCGATTCTCAAAAAATTTGATACCTGACTAAAAATCCGCAACTGGCAATGAAATTACTTCAAAATCCAAAATCCTTGAAAACAGTTTTTGTAAACTAGTTATGTAATGCATGATGAGAATCAGGGAATTCATATAAAATGTGTTCCATATTTTGACCCTTTGCAAACAAAGCATGGCTTGTATATGCTCCCATACTATTTTCACAGATGAGACAGTTAATAAAAAAAAAAGATAAAATAGATTACCAGTATTAAAGTTTCAAGTGTAAACATACAGCTAAGAATTATTCAACTATAATGCTGTTTGCAAATTAAAACCAGATCACAAAATTTATAATATGGAAAACAACCCTTTCTTTTGGGTATTTGAAGAATGTGTTCACACACACACACAAATGCACACACACACACACACACACACACACACACACACACACACACACATGCATCTATTCATTAATAGATTACATTGTAACTAAAATGAATCACTTAGTAAAAAAATTTTCACAAAAAAAAACTTGAGTAACAAACAACATCCAGTTATATAAGAATCAGAACTCACAGACTGGTCTACATCTGATACTTGTTCTTGGCTACTACTTGTTCTTTCCATATTCTTTCTCATACATCAGTGTCTTAACTTTGGTCATGACCTGTATGTCAATTCAGTAAAGTATGCTTCATGATTTTCATGTTCCCTGCAGTTCAACATGAACAAATTTGTTTTAAAACGAAATGGTATTTTCTTTATTTTAGCCCAAATTTGAGTGCATCTAATAAAAAACGGAAATACTCAGATTCACCAAACAACACGATGACAAATGCCCTTTTACAAGGATCAAGAAATGGACTACCACTTATCAAACAAGAACCAAACAGTAAGTTTTGTTTTCATATTTTGACTTCCATAAATTACATACAGAATAGCTTATGTATTACCCCTGGTGTAAATGTGTATTTACATGTACATCCAATGTTAAAGTTTTTTCATGGACTATATATGCTGGCGAGTTATGTTTTTTTAACATCTCTTGATTTTTTTACCAGTTAAAAAGTAGCATATTACAAAAGATATATCACTGGTATCGAAAGTCATATGTTCAAAATTTGCATCATCTCAAAGATGAGTTAAGTTAAAAAGTTTGATGATATATTTAAAAAAAAAGTTAATTTTTTTCAATGTTTTGTCAACCATTTCATTTGGCAAGTACAAAAATTTATTTACAGAATATTAAATAGTTTTTGTCTTGTATGACAACAAAGAAGCAGATTTTGGGGTTTGCTGAACATTTTTTTTTTTTTTTTTTTGGATAAATTTTATATTCTTATTAACCGTACATTGAAATATGTTCAGAATAACCCAACTTGAAATTATTATATACAAATTATGATGTTGAGTTTCCATGGTGTTGTAGAAACTTTTATCAAAGTTCTATTGTATTTTAATTTTTGTTGGATATCTGGTTTATGTACTGGACTGTGAAGAGTATTTCAATATTTGTTCGGGTATTTTTAGGCTCCAGTTTTCCAGGTTATTTACCGGACTGTGAAGATGACTATGGTTACGATCCAGATTCCAATAACTCAAGTTGTCTTGATGGAACTTATCAGGTGATAAAATGGCAGCCATATCAGGTACAGAAGTGGGCAGTACTGACTGACGCTAATCTTAAAGATTTGTAAGTAACATACCGTAGCTATATTTGAAAAAAGTTACTACACTTATTTTACCTCACTTAAAATTTTATTTTTAATTACATACTGGAGGTAGTGAAACAAAAGTGTAAACTTCAACAAAAATTTCTGATTTTACCACACTTAAGGTTTATTTTTAACCACATACTTGGAGTTTTTTTTGTATATTAATCTCGCTTTAACATCCATCAAAAACTATGCCATCCCCTATCACCACACTATTTTGAAGTACCAAAAGTACAAAAGTTCATTTTCCAAAGTTTTTCTTTATAACCCTTCTTCATTTTATCACAAAATGTCAAAATTTGACTGTACAAATGGTAGCGATAAATTGAGGTTTTACTGTATATGTTTTTAAACTCTAGCAGGACTATTGAAATGGGACTTGTAATGGATGTATACTAAAATAGTAAAAAATAGTAATAAATGCTAATTATAGAATGATTATTTTTCTATCGGTTTGATAATGTTCTCAAGAGTATTTGAGAGTTTATAATAACAGGAAGATATATACAAGTAGTCAGACCAGTACGTTCTCATGATAGAATTTTGTACTTTAGCCGTCCGTTTTCATTCACAAGAATATTAAGTTTAATTATACATATAATACATTTGTATTTAATGACACCGAACAACTTGACTTTGATATTGGATTTTAAACTTTCAATAGAAATATTTAAAAATAGCTAGCAACAAATTTTGACCAGGATCTATTTTTAGTACAAAGTTAAAATGAAAGTAATGAGTATAACTGTTAAATGCTATTTATAAGTGTACAGTCTTTAACAGAATGTTACTTTACATGTATTTTCATCTTCATGACTTGATTTATGCCTCTTGATTCCCTGGAAAACAAAGGGCCGCAACAAATTTTGTTGCCATATCTGTAACAAACATTTTTAAAGCATCAGCCATGCTGAATGCTTTATAGCGATCGTTGGATTTTTTCGTATTTAGCGCCGCTCTCATTTCACCTTGACAGCCAATCAAATCCTTCGTTTCGACTGAAATTACGGGAATTTCCATATAGGGTATCCCAGGTATGTATAAACTCTAATCTGAGTGATTGGGTCTCCCGGAAAGTTACGAAAGCAATGTTTTCATCATGTACACATGTGCCGATCTGACGCGTATTAGTCCGTAATTGTTTTTGCTGGATATATATTTTAATTCTTCACTTTTGTATAAAAACCATAAAAATCAATGAAGTATACGCCCCTCGGAAAGCCCAACAAAAATGACGATCTTGTCATTCTTCTTTTTGACCTACAGTGCTGTACATGTGGTTGTTTTACAGTCGCCGCCATATTGGATTTTTTTTTTAATTTACGCAAAGTGACATCGATAAATAAACACAAAGTATGCTCATTAAACAGTTTTTAAGTTAAATAACTCCAAACATGGATCACATTTGATAATAAATTATATATATTTTTTGATTGTCAATAATATTTCGTGTTTGGGATATCCCGACCTGGTTCATTAATATTCATCATAACGTCACGAGGATTTTCCCGCTTTCATTGGGTATTAAAATTCATTCCCCTGTCAGTTTGCCGGTAGCGAAATTATGCATAACAAAAAAGTAGAAATCAAAGATTATTCCCAAAAATGTGATACGAAACTGAAAGAAGAAGTTTATTTACAAGTTATTGGCTATGTTGATAAATCGTTTGTGACTCGTGAAGTTGTGTGGGATATCGATACCGTAGTTCATATGCAAATTAGCCATGTGTTTGGGGGCATGGCATTTGACACCCGATGCCCCTGCTTAAATGTATTCACATAGCGTAGTGACTGACCTTTTTAGTCCAGTACACCCTTGCCCCTTTTAAAATGATCATGACACCCTGTCCTTTTCAGTTATCAGTTTAATATAAAAACGACATGCTTTATTCTCGAATCTCTGCTACATACTTCCGATCTTCCGCACTCACTCCACTTCTCACCATGTCTCCGAAGACAGACAATTTCATCGTCAATGTTCATTAAATACCCTTTCCAGTTGTTTATTTTGAAACAACAAAATAAATCGCAAGAAGGAACAACTTGAAATCAAAATCTAAACAAAACTGAAAAAAAAACGATGTTTTAAAATTTTCAGATAAAATTTATTTACCTTGTTACAAGTCCTTATTAGATCGTTTTACAGTGGATATCCGATTAAAGTTGTTGTCAGTAGTTTAATCCATGGTTTTTACAACCTTTAATTTCCTTTAATGAAGCCATATTACTTTATTTCACATAAAATGCGGCCACTGGACATGGAGGAAAACTGTTATTGTGCTTTCTTAAGTTCTTCCGATTTCTAGAGCACCGTTGGTAAAGTAGAACAGAAACTAAGGGCGGGGAAAATATGGTACCAATCTTGTGAACTCAACTCCTCTTACAGTTTTCAACCAAAAACCTTGAAACTTCACAGAATGTTTCTATATATATTGAGGATGTGCACCTGACTTTATGGAAATATTTCAAGATTTTTTCCCCATTTTTCAAGACTTTGAAACTTAGTCACTTTTTAGCAAGTATTTGAATGGGGGTACCTACTTTGTGAACTCAACTCCTCTTACAGATTTCAACCAAAAACCTTGAAACTTCACAGAATGTTAATATATATATATTGAGAATGTGACCTGACTTTATGGAAATATTTCAAGATTTTTTTCCCCATTTTTCCAGACTTTAAAACTTAGTCACTTTTTAGCAAGTATTAGAATGGGGGTACCTACTTTGTGAACTCAACTCCTCTTACAGTTGTCAACCAAAAGCCTTGAAACTTCACAGAATGTTTATATATATATTGAAGATGTGCACCTGACTTTATGGAAATATTTCAAGATTTTTTCTCCATTTTTCCAGACTTTGAAACTTAGTCACTTTTAGCAAGTATTAGAATGGGGGTACCTACTTTGTGAACTCAACTCCTCTTACAGTTTCTCTTAAATTCAAAGTAATTTTATTGTAACATTTTAGTTGTCTAAATAATAATCAATTAATTTTCAATTAATCCTATTCAGAAATATTTCCCCCTTTTGTACTCAATTCTTGTCAACGAACTTTTTTTGAAAGAGACAGTTGCCTGGACAACTTCTGTAATTGGGAGGTACAGATTATTAGCTTATTGTGTCAGGATGGTTTATACCAATTCAGGCTTTTGAAGCTCACTTGGACAATTTATATATATTCAACAATAATTTTAAATACATTGAAATAATTTCTAAAACAAAGGTTTTATTTTTATTTTTATTTTTTTTTTCAAATTAATTGTGAATTCAATGAATAAAATTAATGACTTCAACAATGGTTAATCTGTCAGTTGCAAGTCAAGGGAAATAGCTGGTCATGGTGAAAGTAAGTTTTTTTTTGTGATGATGACACTATGGCGATGATGATGTGGCATGATGATCTGGTGAAGATGATGACAATAATAATGATGATGATGACATTCAGTTCTGCTGCTGCCGATGATGATGATGATGTCACCATGATGATGATGATATGACATGAGGAGATATAATGATGATGATAATGATGATGATGATGATGTCACCATGATGATGATGTGACACGAGGAGATATGATAATGATGTTGACATGAGTTCTGTTGATGCCGATGATGATAATGATTATCGTGATGAAGAAGATGATAGTGATGGTGGTGATGAAAATAAGCTCTGCTGCTATGAATGATGATGGTGATGATGACGATGTGACTTGATGAACTATGATGATGATTATGATGGTGACATGAGTTCTGTTGCTACCGATGATGATGATGGTGGCAATGATGACATTCAGTACTGCTGAGCACTGCCCATAGTATGATGATGATGATGATGATGATGAAGATGGTGATGATGATGGTGATGGTGGCAATGATGACATTCAGTACTGCTGAGCACTGCCCATAGTATGATGATGATGAAGATGGTGGTGATGATGATGATGGTGGTGGTGATGACATTCAGTTCTGCTGCTGTCGATGATAATAATAATTCACAATGATGATGATGATAACAAAGCCAATGTGTTCATGCTTATGATGTGACATGATGATGATGATGATGATGATGATGATGATGACATTCAGTACTGCTGCTGCTGATAATGATGATGATTATGTGACACAAAGAGCTATGATGATGATGTGACCATATTAATGATGTAACATGAGGATTTCTGAAAATGATTAATATAATGGTGGTGGTGATTGTCATGGCATGGGTTCTACTGCTGCTGCTAATGACGACGATGATGATGATGATGATGATATCTTCATGTTGATGATCAAAATGTGATATGAGGAGTGATAATGATGATGATGATGGTGATTATAGATCCAGTTTGGGTTTTCTTCCAGTCAACTGCGTTTTTAGTGGAGTTATGCCCCTTTCACTTTGTGATTTTTATCAAAATTATGGTTTCTCTGGACTTTTTTCCGTTACACTTGAGATATTTCACTCAGATTTGGGGTCGGGTCTTTAGTAGCCTCTCTTGGTTTTTGAAAAATTGAAAATTTATATTTATGCGAATTACTTAGTTTACTCAATTGATAAACATTGCGTGTCATGTCCATTGTGACCATTGTAACATATTTATTCGTTAGAACCTAACAACTTGCATAAAAAGCAGACTTGTTGTTAGAAGCTTCATTAGACAAATCTCAGTTTCAAGTGCACATTTTTTTTATCAAATTGCTCAGTTTAGCTGATGCTTCAGTACCTTCAGTACTTTGATTTTTAACAGGATAGGGATGTTAACCCTATGCCCAACCCTCCTCTTTTATCGGGTCTTCGGATCAGCTGATTATATCTGGAAGGTTATATCGGCAGAGTTTTCATCTTCATGAGTTCCCATATTTTCTTTTATGTGCAGTTACTAAGTAAAGCCTTTTCCTCAATCAAAGTTAAGGTTGCCATAAGACAAAATAAAGTTTTCATAACATTTCTTGATTCATTTTCTTTTCAAGCTTCTCCTGAGATCAATTCAATTACTATTCTGTTTCATATATACTTATAAATCACTGTGCCTCTCACTGCCTAGGTTTAAGTCTGACTCGTGCAAATCAGAATTTGAAAATGATTGTCACTTCGCCTACCAAAGGTTGGTGGTTTTGTCCAGGTACTCTGGTTTCCTCCACCATCCCTGAACTGATTGCCTTAATATAAGTGAAACAATCTTGACTAGAATGTAATTTCAGGTAAAACACTATTAGTCCACTCCACTTCCATCTATTTCCACTATAGCTGTCCTCCATACAGATATATTTTGGTCTTCCCCTTGGTCACCTCCTGGTGGTGTCTATGTCAGTCCTTTTGACACCATTACTTCACTCTGCTCCCTTCTATTTTGCTTCATTGGTCCACACACAAAGATTTTAGTCTTCCTCTTGTCACCTCCAGGTGGTGTGTATGTCAGTCCTTGTCACACCATTAGTCCATTCTACTCTCGCCCCAGCAGTCTTTTATTCAGATAGATTTTGGTCTTTTACTGACCACTTTCCTTACGGTGTCTAAGGCAGTCCTGTTGTTGATTCTAGACATTATGACATTGTTTAATGCATTTTATTCTAAGCTAGCACTAAGGTTATTGAAAGGTTTTTACGGGGCATAAAACACCATTAATCCACCCTCCTATTCTGCTTCAGCAATGCTCTGCACAGATAGATTTTGATCTTCCCCCCTGGTCACTTTCCTTATGTCATCCAAGGCAGTCTTTTTGTTGTTGTGTCAACACATTCTTATATTTTTAAATGTATTTATTTTAGGCCAGCACCTAACTACAGAGTGGATGCCGATAAAGGATTTAACTTCTCTGTACCAGATGATACTTTTGTTTGTCAGAAGAAGAACCACTTCCAAGTAACTGTTCACGCCGGCTTAAATGGTGATCCTAAATACTGCAGAACACCTGATGGAATCAAGAAGATTGATTCATTTTACCTCCATTTTTATGGAGTTAAGGTAAGAGTATACAGTGAAACCTTGTTATAATGTAATTAAGTAACTCAACTCGGAGAACAGATGTTACGACAAAAGATCCATGTGATCAACTACATCATTTGCCGTTTCCAGTTATGCTGATTGTTCTTGTAACAGGAAACCATAGTAACAGAAAACCATAGACTCATGGTTGTCACAAGGCAAGACTTACAGACTATTTAAAGATATATAGTAAATCCTTGTTAATAATGGCCTCCACTAACTTTGCTACTTTACTTATCAGAATATCACCACATTATTTTGAAGTATCAAAATTTATTTCTTCCATATTTTCTTTATAATCTTCTCTCAGTTTATCACCAAACCCCTTTATAATGCATTTACATGTACCAGAGTTTGACTGCACAAATGATGGTGATGAATCTATGGGCTATATTGTAAAGAAGTTTTGGTCGGTTTAATGGTATTGTACACCTTGATACCCACTATTGTGTGTGTTGTTCATGTGATATATCGTCATTAATAATTTTACAAAGGAACAGGAAAATTTCAGATATTTTAATTCTTTATCCAATGAAAATAACAGTTCAAGGGTCAACAAATTTGAATTAAGATTTGACTGTATTCATATATCTGTTTTAGATGGAGTCTCAGACACAGATGATAAAGATAGAACAGTCCCAGTCAGATCGCAGTAAGAAACCATTCCACCCTGTCAGGTAATAACAATGTGTCATCTATATTTTATTCCGCAAGTTAATCTCTGCTCATAAAGTATGTCAGTTAATTTAAGCAAAAATCATCATTTCATACATTTATTTTGTATTGTTAGATAAATGGTAAGTGCAAATGCAAGTGAGATATATCAAATAAAATATTCACAATTTTTTTATTTTTGCTCTCACAAATTTATGTGAAAAAATACTGATTAAAGAGGTTTTATATATATCAAAATAAAATCTTTGTAATAGTTTTTTTTGCTCTCACAAATTTATGTGAAAAAATACTGATTAAGGAAGTGTTTATAATTATCAAAATAAAATCTTTGTAATAGTTTTTTTTTTGCTCTTTGCTCTCACAAATTTATGTGAAGAAATACTGATTAAGGAAGTGTTTATATATATCAAAATAAAATACATGTATTCTCAAAAGTTTTAGTTTTTAGCTCACCTGACCGAAGGTCATGTGAGCTTATGGCATAGCGCAGCGTGTGTATGTGCGTGTGTGCGTGTGTGCGTGTGTGCGTCGTTAACACCTATTTTCGACTTCTCCTCTGAAACTACTGGACAGTTTTTAATGAAACTTTGTCAGAAGTATATATGGGCCGGTGCAATTCAGATTTGTTCGTGGCGTTGCCATGGCTACCATAACTAGGTCAAGGTGACCTAGGGGTGCAAAAATCTTAAAAAATCTTCTTCTCCGAAAGTACTGATTGGAGAAAAAATCTGATGTGATATTTGGCTTCTCTAGGGTCTTAAGCCTATAGTTTGTTCA
Organism: Anadara kagoshimensis; assembly: GCA_021292105.1. Lineage (NCBI taxonomy): Eukaryota > Metazoa > Mollusca > Bivalvia > Arcoida > Arcidae > Anadara > Anadara kagoshimensis. The sequence continues at coordinate 41,942,104 of CM037864.1, forward strand.
TTTTGTAAAAATCGGATAAAAATAGGTTACGCGTTTTTGCGTTTAATTTTGAAAAAATCATAAAATAGCTTCAAATTGTTATAACTTGACTATTTGACCAGATAATGACATGGGGTTTTCAGTTTTGACATCTTCTTGTTAGTATCTTCAAAATGAGGTCAAGGTCAATTGTGAAGGTCGTGACCTAATTTTTTTTACCTCTGATTATAATTATTATCTCGAAAACTATAAACTTTTTGTATAGGCATGTATATTAGAATGTTGTAGGTATTGATACAACGATCATTTTGATGTATAGAAAAAGGTCATGGGTTCAAAGGTCAAGGTCACAGATGTGAAACAATACCGAAATGGTTAATTATCTCGAAAACTATAAACTTTTTGTATAGGCATGTATATTAGAATGTTGTAGGTATTGATACAACGATCATTTTGATGTATAGAAAAAGGTCATGGGTTCAAAGGTCAAGGTCACAGATGCGAAACAATACCGAAATTGTTAATTATCTCGAAAACTATAAACTTTTTGTATAGGCATGTATATTAGAATGTTGTAGGTATCAATACAATGATCATTTTGATGTATAGAAAAAGGTCATGGGTTCAAAGGTCAAGGTCACAGATGTGAAACAATACTGAAATGGTTAATTATCTCGAAAACTATAAACTTTTTGTATAGGCATGTATATTAAAATGTTGTAGGTATTGATACAACGATCATTTTGATGTATAGAAAAAGGTCATGGGTTCAAAGGTCAAGGTCACAGATGTGAAACAATACTGAAATGGTTAATTATCTCGAAAACTATAAACTTTTTGTATAGGCATGTATATTAGAATGTTGTAAGTATTGAAACAACGATCATTTTGATGTATAGAAAAAGGTCATGGGTTCAAAGGTCAAGGTCACAGATGCGAAACAATACCAAAATGTTTAATTATCTCGAAAACTATAAACATTTTGTACAGGCATGTATATTAGAATGTTGTAGGTATTGATACAATGATCATTTTGATGTATAGAAAAAGGTCATGGGTTTAAAGGTCAAGGTCACAGATGTGAAACAATACCGAAATGGTTAATTATCTCGAAAACTATAAACTTTTTGTATAGGCATGTATATTAGAATGTTGTAGGTATTGATACAACGATCATTTTGATGATAGAAAAAGGTCATGGGTTCAAAGGTCAAGGTCACAGATGCAAAACAATACTGAAATGGTTAATTATCTCAAAAACTATAAACTTTTTGTATAGGCATGTATATTAGAATGTTGTAGGTATTGATACAACAATCATTTTGATGTATAGAAAAAGGTCTTGGGTTCAAAGGTCAAGGTCACAGATGTGAAACAATACCGAAATGGTTAATTATCTCGAAAACTATAAACTTTTTGTATAGGCATGTATATTAGAATGTTGTAAGTATTGAAACAACGATCATTTTGATGTATAGAAAAAGGTTATGGGTTCAAAGGTCAAGGTCACAGATGCGAAACAATACCAAAATGTTTAATTATCTCGAAACTATAAACATTTTGTATAGGCATGTATATTAGAATGTTGTAGGTATTGATACAATGATCATTTTGATGTATAGAAAAAGGTCATGGGTTTAAAGGTCAAGGTCACAGATGTGAAACAATACCGAAATGGTTAATTATCTCGAAAACTATAAACTTTTTGTATAGGCATGTATATTAGAATGTTGTAGGTATTGATACAACGATCATTTTATGTATAGAAAAGGTGATGGGTTCAAAGGTCAAGGTCACAGATGTGAAACAATACCGAAATGGTTAATTATCTCAAAATCTATAAACTTTTTGTATAGGCTTGTATATTAGAATGTTGTAGGTATTGATACAATGATCATTCTGATCTATAGAAAAAGGTCATGGGTTCAAAGGTCAAGGCCACAGATGCAAAACAATACCGAAATGGTTAATTATCTCCAAAACTATAAACTTTTTGTATAGGCATGTATATTAGAATGTTGTAGATATTGATACAACAATTATTTTGATTTATAGAAAAAGGTTATGGGTTTAAAGGTCAAGGTCACATATGCGAAACAATACCGAAATGTTTAATTATCTCGAAAACTATAAACATTTTGTATAGGCATGTATATTAGAATGTTGTAGGTATCGATACAACGATCATTTTGATGTATAGAAAAAGGTCTTGGGTTCAAAGGTCAAGGTCACAGATGTGAAACAATACTGAAATGGTTAATTATCTTGAAAACTATTAACTTTTTGTATAGGCATGTATACTAGAATGTTGTAGGTATTAATACAACGGTTATCATGATGTAAAAAAAAAGTCATTGGGGTTTAGTATTTATGTTTTCTTTAAATCTATCAGCTAGCCATTAGTTATCAGGTGAGCGTATCAGGCCCATGGGCCTCTTGTTTTGTCTTGTTACACTCAGCTAATGTCTTTGAAAAATAAAACGAACATAAAAAATGCAGAGTTACCGTGTTTAATCTGCATTCATATTTAACTAAGTGTTGATTATATATTTACCTACAGGATAGACCTACTGCCAGACCAGAACAACAAGCTTACAGTTGGACGTCTACACTTCAGCGAAACCACATCTAATAACATGAGGAAAAAGGGCCGTCCAAACCCAGACCAGCGATATTTCATGCTGGTTGTCTCGTTAAATGCCCACAGTGGTGAAAATAGTTATGTTGTGGCTAGTAGTGTGTCTGAGAGAATAGTTGTCAGGGTAAGACTTCTAAGTTACCGTATGTCATAGAAATTATTGTTTAATAAAAATTAACAAGTATGTCTCCCTCGATTTTTCAACACACTGCATTATAACGCCAAAATCTGACTGAACAAATGATGAAAATGAATCTAAATTTTACTGTACATTGTATTCTTACTGTAATATGTTTTTACAATGAATCCTACTTTTGAATTTTGAGTTGTCCCGGAGTGTGAGTTTTCAAAAATTGATAACTAAAAAATCCAGAGGGAGCTAATAATGGTTTATTTTGAGAAAAACAATGTTCAGTTTATCAGAGTTCTGTTGCCATTTTAAATACCTGTAAGGATTTTAAAAAATCTTTGCATTCTATTTTCTGACAGAGATGCTGTGTACTTTAGTGTTCATTAATTACGACAAAATGCATACATCACAATTGTATGTGACATGATACAAATTTGTTGATTTTCATATCTAAAAACCTTGAAAAACTGGTGCTATGCCAAACATGAATTAAACAATAAGCTGCCGGTGCACTATTACTGTACAATGAGAACAACATACATTTGTCTGGTATAAACTGTATTACTGAGATTATTTTCAGCCTGTAATGATATGTTCAGTTTTAAACATGTATAACTATTTATAGATGGCAGTGTATATGAATTTGTGCAATGTATCTCTCACAGACTTCAAGATAAAACATTATTTTAGCTTAAGAACACCCGGCTTTAGCAGAATATGTTTTAAACAGTTTAATTTTGTGAAGATTTTCAGCCTGTAATTACTGTAAACATATTGATATTTGTGGTGTACTAATTTTCGCTTATTTCGCAGTCGTTTGTTTTGTTTAATACCAAGTGAAAATTATATTGTGATCATTGTTTTGTAGTGCATTTTTAAAAAAAAAAAAAAAAAAACCATGAAAATTAAACTACACGAATATGTCTTAATTTCATATACCTCGAAAATAAATACACACGGAATTAAATACGTTTACAGTATATGATCAGTTTTAAAAATGTAAAACTATTTATAGATGGCAGTTTATTATTAATTTGAACAATGTATTTTTCACAGGCTTCAAATCCTGGACAGTTTGATAGTGATGTGGATGTTTTGTGGCAGAAAGGTCAAACTCCAGATGGTGTGTATCACATGGGTCGTGTAGGTGTTAACACTGATCACCCAGAGGAAGCACTGACCGTCCATGGTAACATGAGACTGACCGGTCATTTACTACAACCATCTGATATCAGGGCTAAACAAGATCTTAAAGAGGTTTGTACACTGTGTTCTTAATAAAATAAATTTGGAGAATAATTTTAGGTTGCCTGTATGAATTGCAAAACCCCAATAGTCTCAGCATGGTCATCTGTGTCAATCTGAGTATGTGTATGAGATGGCATTATATAATATTTCATTTGACAAAAGGTTTGCTTCTGTTAAAATTAATTATTGTAAAAATAAAATTCTGATAATGTTTGATGGACTAGAACCATAGGTTATATTGTAAATCAAGTAGCTTACCATCTCTAGTTTGATTTAAGCTGTTCTTCTAGTTAAGTCACCTCAAGAAATATGCCAATGTAAGTTTGAAAGTGTGGAGAAATGTGGCTTCAATTGTATTCATCAGACAATTAATTTAATTTTCTCTTCATTTTTTTCACAGGTAAACTCTAAAGACCAACTTAAGAAGGTGGCTCAAATGAAGATATATGATTTTAACTACAGTAAGGACTTTGCTGATGTGGTAGGCATGCCTGATAACCAGCGTGAAGACAGAGGGGTTATAGCTCAGGAAGTGAGGAATGTGCTACCTGATGCTGTCAAGGAAACAGGCGATATAAGATTACCTGGTGGAAAAACTATAGAAAATCTACTGGTTGTAAATAAGGTATGGATAATAAAGGTCACACACAAACATACAGATCCACGTCCAAATCACAGCCCCAAGAGCAAAGTATAAACTTTTAAAACTGGCAGATTAAGGTGAACTTGTAAATGTGCTCAGGAAAAATTTACTGTTTATCACATTTAATTCTTTGTATCATAATTTTTTGGCAAATTTGTGCTAAAGTTTCTTTGTTATCTTAAAGTTTTATGATATACAATCCATGAAGTAATGACCGATTTGCCATACGCAACTCTGTTTATAAACTTACATTTTTGCACATTTAATTTTCACAATTCATCAATATACATGTATTGCGTTTTTAGCAAAAATAAAGTTCTTACCAAAAAGGTAACTTTTAGTGCAAATGTACAATGGTTTATCAGAAGTGCATGCTTACAGATCAATGCACCTCTTACTGCTTAGGTTTGAATCATACTCGGGATAGATCCTAACGGGAGTTGTCAGATTGCTTGTTGAATGTCATTGGTTTTCTCTGGACACTCTGGTTTCCTCCACTATTCCAGTATTGACTTGATGTAAGTTAATGGATCTTGACTGGGAATTTTAACTCTATTACTCAACTCCACTCAATGATTTGTAGTTTTACTATCTGGGCATTCAAATTATATTTATTTTCTGTTACAGGATAGAATATTTATGGAAAATGTAGGTGCAGTGAAAGAATTGTGTAAATTAACGGACAATTTAGAAAATAGAATAGATGAATTAGAAAAAATGAATACTAAATTATCCAAATTAAAGAGATTTGACAGTATCAAGTCGACAGTTAGTTCTAAATCAAGTTGCAGTGTTAGCACCATCAGGTATGTTTATAATCCAAAAAGCAATTTGTGTGATCAGTTTGAAATTTTAAAAATCACAAAGAGCATGTTTTATTCCATAATTTTAGCATCATTGTGATTGTCATTTTTAACACCAAATGTTAAATTTTTGTTTCAAAATTCTTGGCGAGTAACACTCTTGTAACACTTTATTTTCAAGTACTGGTACTGTTTAGTTGCTTTTATTCACTAGAGATTTAACTTCGCTATATACGCGGTTTGACTTTATAGTGCCAAATTAAATACCAAGTAAATGTTGTCATGTAGCATGCATTAAACATTGACTGAGAAAATCAGTGCAGAAAATTGTTTAAAACTGGCCACTGCGAAATTTTATACCATTGGATAAGTTCCAGTGCCTGAACCATGAAATTTTATCCCCACAGAATAAAACAACTATACAGTTACCGATTTAGCTATGTAAAGATGAGTTACAATATTCTAACAGATTCTCTGTGGCCAAGTGGTAAGAAGCAAGGATCAAACCACTTCTCACTATTTAGGTTCAAATCCCAGTTGGGACAGATCCTAGTGTGAGAAAGTTTGTAAGTTCACTAACCAAGTGTTGATGGCTTTCTCTGGGCACTCTGGTTTTCTCCACCATTAGTTTTCACTGTAACTACTAAGTTCTATATGGGGAAGCATTTCTGAAATTGTGTTCCATAAAATAGATACTTGTACTTACCTTTACCTTAACCTTATTGTTCTCCTCTCTAGAAGTCGCAGACTTGAAAGTGGGAAGTGACTGTTTTTCGCCAAGCACTCAGCATTAAGAAATGAAAGTCATAGTTCTTTTGGATAGGAACTTAAAATAAATGAGGTCCTGTGTCACAGTGAGCTTGGCGAGCTAAAGAAACCTGCTATATAATGCCATCAACGCTACACACAGGCAAAATTTCTGCAACTTCAGATATAGCTGCCATCATCATAAAATAGGTGAAATATTCCTAACTGGGATGTTAAACATCATTACTCAACTCAACTCTAGAAGGTGCATAAGATAGCAATTCTATCTTTCCATTTTTGCCTGGTACAACCTATACATTATTTATATTTTTCAGTTCTGTTCCAAAAAAATCAAGTAGTCATCATCACCGTCATCATCATAGTCATCATGTTTCATCATCTTGTCGTCAGTCATCACCCAGTAAATATTCCTCTACCACGCCGTCGTCATCATGTCATCGTCGAGCTAGTCCCACAGACAATGGATGGTGCAGTAACAGATTTATACAGATTACTATTATTACTCTGATACTCATTATGGCATTTTGGTAAGTAGGTTTATTACACTTCTTTTTACAGACAAACCTGTCTATAAGGGTCACCCAAGGGAATCGGTAAAAGTGGCCTTTCTGTGCAGTTGACCTTTATATTGTGTTCAATATATTCACTTTATATATTCATAATATGAATTAAGAACAAATGGGATACAATTCTACTAACCATTATAAGCAGGTGGTCCCTATATAGAGGTGGCCTTTAAGGCAGGTTGGATTGTATGTAGAAAATGTTAATGATGGAATGTGTATCCAATCTAAAGAAATAATAAGTGTAATTTCTGCAAAAAATATATCATTAATTTACTACAGTCAAACCTGTTTTAAAAAGGCCATCCAGGAGAACCAGTAAAAGTGGCTTTTATAGGCAGTGGCTTTATAAACAGGTTAAAAACATAAGAATAATGAGCAATTGAGATAAAATTTTACTGGCCTTTATAATGAGGTGGCCCTTATATATAGAGGTGGCCTTTAACAAAGGTTTGACTGTACTCACTATATTACACACCTTTGGTAAGCCATAGGCTTATACTGTTATACAGTAAAACATGTTTATAATGAAGCCCTGGGGGGGCCTCTATTTTAACTTACAAAGCAACTAAGTTATTTTGTTATAAATAGACTTACCGGGTATATGAAGGAATGGTCTGGCTCAATGTTCGATTTTGTACTATCCATGTATTCATTGTAAGCATGCTTAATATATTCGTGTTTTATTGTATTGGGGCATCTTAGTATTTTGCACTCTGGTGCTAGTGTCTGCCACATTACACTAGGACTACCCCAACATGACCATAACTGGCATTGGATTTTGTATTTTGTAGTACAACAGTAAGATCTATCTAAAATTGATGTACATGTACATACTAGTATATCAGTATTGTTTAAGGCACTTTCTAATTTAACCTATTGAAATTGCAAATTCATGCTAGTGACATGATGAGACATACAGAACCTATTAAAATAAAAATGTATCTAGTTATTTTGGGATATATCTACTTAATATTGACTTAAATTTGTATTTTCAGCCTAATTGCAATAACAATATTATACATACTTGAGCGACAAAGTGATTCTCACAACCATTCAACACCTAGTATGGTAGCTAACACTCACCATGTAAATCATACTCCGCAGTAAGTATCTCTCTCTCTCTTTCCACCTCACTCATTCTTAGCAGCTCTCTTGATCCAAGTGACCCTTACCTCCCTTTCAGCCAATGACATGCTTAATTTCTCTTGAACCCACCCATGTGGTTAGGGACCACAGTGCCTCTCACCACCTAGATTTGAACCCCATATGGACAGTCTAATTTGAAAAAAAAGTTTTTCATTTCACCTGCCTAAGGTTAGTGGTTTTCTACAGGCATTCCAAATACATCCACCATCCCAGAACTGACCGTCTCGATATACATGTAAGTGAAAGAATCTTGACCTGGGTTTAAAACGCCATTATTCTTCTCCATTTCATTTTAGCTTACATAAGGTGTTGAGTGTTTATAAAGCACAATGCCATAACATGTTTATATTCGAAATTTACATGTATATAATAAGTTATACAGGGTTTTGGCAGGTTACACAGCCCAGTGTACCCTGTCAAAGATTTATGTACCATGAGCCGCAGATGAAGAGTACATTGGTTTTTGACATGGTACATTGGGCAACCTGCCAAAACCCTATATAATGTTTTTGTCAACCTTCAAATCAATATAAGTTTGGTCTGTTACCTTAGATTTTGTATTCTGTGTGACCTACGAACGTTGTTGCCATATTAGTTTAACATAACTAGAGTTCCACAATGTATAAGTTACTTCCCTTTTTATTGCTAAATGTTGTGCATGTGTGTATGTACCCTGGCAGATTTCCGAACATAGTTCTATGTATCCCAGCAAATTAACCAATCTCCATGCAAGTATTTCTTTGAAGGGTATATTATATATTGTTTTATTATAGACCACAGCATGGAGGATCACTACCATCTAATATATCAACGACAGCAGCAGCTAGGCCGCATTCTACAGCATCAAAAAGACAAAATGCGTCAGTAACAACATTCTCCGCTCATACTGCAAGTCCAAGTATGTATTGATCATTTTACTTTTATGAGCAGTCTCCTGTTCACACTTAGGTCCCTCAGATGAGATCTTAAAAATGATATTCTGCCGATACAAGTTTTAAAAACTGTGATGTACAGATACGGAAAATAATGTCCAAACTGAATTTAATTAAATCTATTTTAAAAATAGTGACAAAGTTTGTATTGGAAACAGAGGGTGTCTTGATAAACTGTAGTTAAAAACAAAAACTCAATCAGATCAAGAAGCTTAACAAAACAAAAGCTTAAAATTACTAGAAGTGGTTATTTATGATAATTAGGATTTTTCTACATGATTCTGATAAAGATATACCAGTGGAATATGTAGTCAATATGTATTGCAATACAGTGAAGCAAGTTTGCAATATACATGTATCACAATACAGTTAAACACGTTTATAATGAAGCCCTGGGAACTCTATTTTTATATTCATTATAAAGCAACTTTGTTATAAATAGACTCATATAGATGAGCGCTCAGGCCCAATATTGGCTTCATACAATCCATGTATTCGGTGTAAGCGTGTTCATTATATTCCTGTTTTACTGTACTAGTTTTGGTTGTATAGTTACACCCCTATTGTCTATAAACATGATATATTGTAAATGCATTTGTTAAAGGTATAAATTTCTGCAAATTTTCTGAGGTTTAGTTTGTGTGGAAGTGTTGACTGGAATGTAAATTTAAAAATCAAATTTCATTCCCTTTGCTTGTGTAAGTAAACAGGTTTTAGGAAAAAAAAAAAACCATTGCAAACAAATTTTTCATGAACCAATGAATTCCAAATGTTACTTTTTCAAGAAACTAGAACATACAATAAAAATGCAAACATATAATAAGTTGAAAATACTTATATAGAACACTTAGGAGTTCTGGTCCCTGTTTCACAATCATTGCTTAGCAAAGATTTTTCTCAACATAAATCTGGCAAATTTTGACAAAATTTTATGGTGCATTGTACTACAAATGAAATGTTTCAACAAAATTTGAATATAGATGTAATTAGTTTAGAGTGATCTAAAAAATAAAAACTTTTTATGAATATCTTGAAAACTAACAAATTATTGAGATGTCAAACTTGCCAGATTTAAGTCAAGAAAAATCTTAGTTAAGAAATAATTGTGAAAATGGGGCCTGTATGAACAAGACAGAATGAAAGGTACTATGTTTGATTTATTGAACAGTTCCTGGAACAATAAAATTTATATTTGTATTTTTCATGTTTCAGGTGGAAGTTCTTTTACTACGCCAATTATTATAAAATCCTACCCATCATGCACTCAGCCTAATTGTGAGAGCCAGTGTTGCCCCCCTCCATTAGATGATGATCCTCATGCTACTCCTAGTGTCAGGTTCCATGGTGACGGTAGTCGTCGTAGGCCTGTGTATGACGTCAGTAAGTTATCATCATCAATTTGTTTATAATTAATAACTTTTTATATGCTCCTTTCTACAAATGGGAATGGTAAGGCATTGTCTGTCCATCCAGTGATTTTGTTTGCTTAAAATTACTACCGAATACAGATAGTTCCCCTAGGGAAAGATGACTAAAATTTCCCAATTTGTCCACAAAAATTCCCAAAAACAACAGTGATATACTGAAAAATTAAATTTACTGTACATATGTAGTTGTCCTTGCCCACAAAATATCAGATAATACCACAATATAGTGTCTTTCCAATGAACACACTAGTTTCTGCCAGCATATTATAATGCAGTTTGCTAGATCTCAGAATTTCAATTTTCCCAATCTTTAAGGCAGAAGGTAGTTTTTAAAAAATGTAACAAAATCACTGCCATCCACAAACGTTTGTCTGACCTACTTCTTCAGCATTGCTAGAGATATTTTACTAACTTTGTACACATGATGAGCAGGATAATGGCATTGTGTATTTCAGAAGGGGAGGTAAATCTGTGCAAATTTCTAGGTTTTTAGCTCACCTGAGCCAAAGGCTCAGATGAGCTATTGCAATCTATCACCGTCCGTCGTTCGTCGTGCGTCGTGTGTAAACTTTACATTTTAATCTTCTCCTCCAAAACTACTGGGCCATAATTGATGAAACTCGGTGACTATCATGCCTAGGTAACAGCCTTTCAAAATTGTGTTCGGGGTTTGGCCACGCCCAACAAGATGGCTGCTGTTACTAAAAATAGCAAAAAGACAAAAAAATCTTCTTCTCTGAAACCAAAAGGTGCAGGCAAATTTTGATTGGATATTTGGATTCAGCATACCTGGGAACATTAAAATTGTGTTTTTCATGAAAATTAGACGAAAAATGGGTTACGCGTTTTTTGCGTAAAATTACGTAATTTTTAAAATAAGACATTTATTGTTATAACTTCATAACGGCTGAAGATAATTGTATGGAGTTTTCACTGTTGATCTTGTCTTGCAATTTTCTTCCAATTGATGTCAAGGTCATGTCCCAGTTTTTGACCTTTGATAAAAATGCTATTTTTTTAACATTTCTTGTGATAATGGCGTAGGATTTTCAGTTATTTGTAGGTATTGACATGACAATCATTTTGATACATAGATCAGGGTCATGGGTTCAAAGGTCAAGGTCACAGCTGTCCAAGAATACCAAAATAGTTAATTATCTGCAAAACTATGAATTTTTTGTATAGGCATGTATATCAGAATATTGTAGGTAATGGCACAATGGTCATTTTGATATATGAATAAAGGTCATGGGTTCAAAGGTCAAGGTCACAGATGTAAACAAGTAATGAAATGGTTAATTATCTCAAAAACTATAAACTTTTTGTATAGGCATGTATATTGGAATACTGTAGGTATTGGCCTAACAATCATTTTGATATATGAATGAAGGTCATAGGTTCAAAGGTCAAGGTCAAAGATGCGAACGAATACTTAAATGGTTAATTATCTCAAAAACTATAAACTTTTTGTATAGGCATGTATATTGGAATATTGTAGGTATTGGCCTAATGATCATTTCGATATATGAATGAAGGTCATAGGTTCAAAGGTCACGGTCATAGATGCAAATGAATACTTAAATGGTTAATTATTTCAAAAACTATTAACTTTTTGTATAGGCATGTATATCGGAATATTGTAGGTATTGGCCTAATGATATTTTGATATATGAATGAAGGTCATAGGTTCAAAGGTCAAGGTCATAGCTGCGAACGAATATTTAAAAGGTTAATTATCTAAAAAACTATAAACTTTTTGTATAGGCATGTATATTAGAATATTGTAGGCATTTGCACAAGATCATTTTGATATATGAATGAAGTTCATAGGTTCAAAGGTCAAGGTCATAGGTGCAAACTACTACTTAAATGGTTAATTATCTCAGAAACTATAAACTTTTTGTATAGGCATGTATTTTAGAATATTGTAGGTATTGGCCTATCGATCATTTTGATATATGAATGAAGGTCATAGGTTCAAAGGTCAAGGTCATAGATGCAAATGAATACTTCAATGGTCAATTATCTCAAAAACTATAAACTCTTTGTATAGGCATGTATATTGGAATATTGTAGTATTAACCTAATGCACATTTTAAAATACAGATGTTTTAGCTGTTTATATTATATATTGTAGCTAGACTTTAAATATGTTATATATAGCATCCTTATATAATAATTATTATAATTAATTTGCAAAAATACTTGCATATTATTGGCCCTTACTGCTGAACATTTTGATATTCTCTTTTATTAATGTCATTGACCATTGAACCTCTGCATAAGATATGTACTCTTCCTCAGGTGAGCGTTAAGGCCCATGGGCCTCTTGTTTAATCATGTTTTTCCTTATCCGGCCTAATACTCCCACACTACTGAACAGAACTCTGGACTAGAGTCATAGTTTTTATTTTCCTTTCACATGATACTTATTAAATATTTTATAGGCAGTGATCATTCTAGGTCAACTATTTATTTTCTATTTTTTGTTATATTTTGTGAGCACTAACATTGGTATACCCAAATTATTGTTGAGAAAATGTAAAAAAGAAAAAGAAAAAAAGCACAAAGCTATGTTTTCATAACAGACTATATTTATTGCATTCAGAATCTGTTTTCTGTATTACAATTGACGTATCGCCAGCCACGCCCACAATGTTCTGACACTGGCAGCCATCACTGTACCAAAGCAGCACCATGGCAACTAATGATGTTCTAGTGTCAGTGATGTCATTAAACCGCACAATTCAGGCCGAGTTTTCATTCTTTTTGCGTGTAACTCAAGCATGTTGACCCTTTGTCAGAACAGAGGGTGTTGCCGGTGATCCATCAATTGGATTGTTCTAAGGGGCCTTTTCACTTACGGAATGTCACTTTTAATTGATATTTACAGTTGAAGAAAATCACACAGAGAAAAACAACACACAACAAGGATCTAGTAATGTTAGACAGTCTGGGAATAACTTACCTGTACATAACCCAGTTGTAAGTAAAATACTGTACAAGCATTAATATTCACATGGTTGAAATGTCATAGTTTTGTGATTCAAAAAAAGGGAAAAATTTCATGGAATTTGTTTTGTAAAAATAATTCACATTTGGTGCCTTATTTAGTAAAAATTTATTTTTGACATTAAATTTAGATCTTATAAATCCATGTTAGTAGCTGAATTTATTGTTAAAACTGTTTTGTATGTGGCACTTAATTGTCCCTCTGAAGCAGAATTCATGGAAATTTTTTTTATTTTTCTATCAAAGTATATGTATCATAATTTTAGAGAAATGAGTTGATTCAATCATGAATTAGGGCTTTACTTCTTTACCTAGTATGCACATGTATGTTATCAATAATCATATAAATTAGCCCTATTGGTCTATTCTGAAAATTGCTAAAACAAACCAACCAGTACATCTAAATAAAGTATAAATGCACTGCAATAGTTATAAGGTGTAGTTAATTTTGTTTAGCAGTCAAAATTAAAAATTTTGAAATTTTCATAAAAATATTATTTATTTATTTATTTATTTATTTATTTATTTATTAGACATTAAAACCAGAGTCTAATCATCTACCAGATTCAGGACAGGTAGTGATTAATGACTCAACACTTAACGACCAACCTCAGGTGATAAACACACAAAATGGCAATATAAATACAAACCAGATCAATGTTGTCAAAATATTTAGACGTTACCGTCGATCAACTCCAGGTAAGAATAATAAAACATTTTGTTCACAGTAAAAAGAGACCTCACTGGCTGAGTGGTCTGAAGTGAATGCTAACAGTCACAACATCTGTCGCCTCCTAGCTTCGAATTTGCCCGAGGACAGATCCTAGTGATCACTGCCCCAGCTTCAAATTCACTTCAGAACGGATCCTTGTAAAAGTTGGACCTGCAGTTTTTGCCAGTATAGTACTATACTGCTCTTTCTATATAATGCAAAATGTAACATAAATGCATATGGGCCATATGATGGTATTGGACTTATGAAACTTTATGTGGGACCTGCCATAAATAAAATGTGAAAGGTCCTGGACCTATCATAACAAAACAAAATTTTTAACCCCTGAAAAATAAAAAAAAAGTAACCAACAATGATTTAGAAGCCAAAAAAATGCACATAGATATACACAAGATGTAAGTAGTAATGCTGATGATTTGATGACTTTTGTAAGTACAGTCAAACCTATCTGTAAAAGCCACCCAAGAGAACCAGTAAAAGTGGTCTTGATGGGAATATGGTCCTTATATACAGATTCAATAAAATGAATAAAGAGCACTTGAAATCAAATTAAACTGGACTTTAAAAACAGGTAGCCCTTATATACAGGTTTAAATAAAATTAATATAGAGCAATTCAGATACAATTAAACTGACCTTTAAAAACAGTCTTTACATAGAAGTGGCCTTTAATGCAGGTTTAACTGTAATTTTTTTTTTATTTTTCAGCTAACTTGATACCAACCATTGTACTAAAGGAATTAAACTTAACATTAGAAATGCAACATTGTTTTATGTGTGGCATAAATAACTACACATTTAATGCTATACTGTGTCAACATGTCCAGTTTGAACCAATCACATTGCAGTTCAAGTAAGTGACAATTTGGTTTTGTTTTCTGTTCTCTCTTTATCTGAAAAAAACCTACAAAAACACTTACATTTTGACACACCTGTTCAACATAGCTCTCTATCTCTCTGAGACTCACACATACACACACTTTACCTGTAAAAAGGAAAAAAGCCCAAAGAAAGAACATGCATTCTAGTTAACTGGTACAAGATCTCTCTCTCTCTCTCGTTCTCTCTTGCTCTCTCTCTCTCATGCACACATTTTATCTCACTTTTACAAAGTTTTTGGTGGTATGTTTGATGTACTAGATGTGCAAACTATACCTTTCCTTTGACAGCTCTTGTGTTGATTTTTCCATGTTATTTACAAAAAAAACCAATAGATTTACATTATACTTAACCATCAGAAATGGCATAGTGCTATAACTTTCATTGTCGCACAAAGCAAACTGAATAACACACACTAGCATAAATCTTAGTTTGGTTTTTTTAATGCTTAAATGAATTCCAAACACTGGGGTACAACATGCATTTCTAATCAATGGAACAGCCTATCAATGATGTTGCATGTATGGCAGAAACAAGAAATGAGTGACGTCACTCAAGCAATGATACTTGACGTATGGCCGGCCATACCTATTATGTTCCGACACTGGCCACCATCACGGTACCAAAGCAGCATCACGGCAACTAATGGCGTACTAGTGTCGGTGATGTTATAAAACAGCACAATTCAGGCCGTGTTTTCATTCTTTTTGCGTATAAATCAAGCATGCCGGCCCTTTGTCGGAATATTGTGGGTGTAGCTGGCGATCCGTCAATTATACTCCTATAATTATATTTGATCTCAAACAATTTAATGCAATAAAACATCACAATTGTAAATATTTTAATTTTGTTTTTCAGGACAAAACCAGGACAAGATAACTTGGCTGTTTATAAGTGTTATAATCAGACACTTAGACATTGTCCACATGATCCCACCACTATTAACGAGGATGAGATTAACACACCTGGTCAAATGGAGGTAAGTTATAATAATCTATCAACATATCATCAAAGGCATGATAGGCTGAGTGGCTAAATGGGGTTCATTGCTGTACCAACATAATCAATACCCCTTAATGTTTGTGCCTTATGTGTTTTAAATTCCCAGAAAAAGGGAAAACGTCATCTAATGTGATTCAATTTACATGGGAAATAAGTGTTCTGCACAGACATTAGAGGGTATCTCATGATACAGCAGCAAACCCCATTGTTTGCCTCAAAGCCTTAAAAACTTTTACCTTCTCACTGCTGTGGGTACAGTCTCGGCCAATACTCTGTAAAAATTATAAGATGTATAGATATCAGTAGTGTGGGATAGATATAGAGTCAAACCTGTCTTTAAAGGCCACCCAAGGGAATCAGTAAAAGTGGCCTCTATGAACAGGTGGCCTTGAAACACTGTTCAAATAATATGAATAAAGAGTGATTGGGATATAATAATACTGGCCTTTGAAATCAGGTGGGCCTTATATAGAGGCGGTCTTTATGGCAGGCTTTAACTGTATATGAACCTGAGATCTGAAGGTATTTGTCCAGAACATGCTTTGGCTTAAAAAATACAAAATGATTAAGATTTATCTCCCTTGTACAATATGTGGTTATCAACTTTTTATCCTTCTCTCCATCAAAGTTGATTAAGGGATATACAAGTTGGCATGACTATCACTTCCAGGTCAAATGTTCCTCACCCATTAATGTGTTTATGTTTTATTTCTTTTTTTCCAGTTTAAGCTTCCAGTTGGGCGATTCTTTGAGAGCCACTTTAGCTTCAGGGTGACACACACGGTAATAGTTATAATTTATTTTATATTACATAGATTTAAATGATGGATTCTGTTTCATTAAATGGGATTTTATCATTGGAGTTTGCCGCTATACCTTATTGGCCAAAATCTTTAGGTTTTGTGGTGCCATAATGAACCACATATACAACATGTCAGAAAGCCATTGTTGTGAAAGCGCATTGCTGATCACAGTGGTAAAAAATTGAGGCATTATATTTAGATATTCTTAACATGAACACTAGAATACAACACATGGGGATTTTAGCATGTTTTATAACTAAAATTATTAAACCTACCACAAACTCAACTACAAGTTAAGTTTTCAACTCATATGACCAAATAAGGTCCATATCTTAATTACTCCTTTTTCAATTATTGTGATAATATATAAGTGTTTTTTTTTTCCAATCCTGATTTTTTTTATTCATTATCTAAGAAAAAGGCACAGTTTCATTGATTTCTGAAATTTGTGACACTTCCATGTTCTTGTACAATATTTGATTGGTCTTTTTACATTACTTTACCCCCCCAAAACCATATAGAACAAAAATGGTTGGTAAATGTCTCATGTATTCTCTTTTTTCAGACAAATCCTGACGTGTGCAGCATACCAGCTACAGAGAATTACAATATTTTTGCGGAATTTTCATTCAGTTTTCACAGATCATGTACATGCAATTGATAAAAGGGAGCAGAAAATAAACTGGCTGTCATTGGCAACAGATAATTATATTCTACCGGGTCCTGTACAAATATATTTAATTGTTAATAAGAATACAAGAAAGTGACATTGTGTAGTGATTGTTTAAATGTAGAGTTAATAAATTTGTTTCCATGGTGATAAGGCTAACTTATTTCCAAGGTGATAAATTTGAACTATAGGAGGTTTGATTAGATAAACTTGTTTCCATAGAAACTATGATGATTGTAGAACCACAAAGTTAATAAGAATTGTGAGTATTTTAGTGTTTAATGGCAAAACATTTAAATGATAGGAGGCTTTATCACACTTATTCGTTTCCATGGTAACATTTAAGTTTAACAGAAAGGAGATTTAATCATTTTGATAATGAACTGTTGTGTTACTTCTGGAAGAATTATGGACATTTGTTTTATTTAAAGATATTGACGGTATTTAAGAAGATTTTTAAATTGTTACGAATGGCGGATATTGGTCAGTAGACAAAGTGTTATGTTAAAAACTTGAAAGTGGATAAAAGCTTGGATACAGTCAATCTTGTCTATAAAGGTCATCTACAGGAACCAGTAAAAGTGGCCTTTATGGGCAGGTTGCCCCTATAGAGAGGTTCAAATAACATGAATAAAGAGCAGTTCAGATAAAATTTTACCTGCCTTTAAAAGCCGGGTGGCCCTTATATAGAGATGGCCTTTAAGGCAGGTTCGACTGTAAAGCCATCAAAGATATGTGATGAGATTTACAGAGCTTTTGTCCCGATGATTGGTTAATTATTGTGATATGGTAAATAGAATGTGTATTATATAAAGCGTGTTATATATGTGTTTGTGTGGTCGTATCTGTCTCCTTGTCATTTTTGTCGTTCTCTTTATGTTTTATGTTTGTTATAGCCAGTAGATGCATAGAATCGTTAAACAGGTTTATAAGTTCATCATTTTTGTAGTTGCTTTAGAAAGCCGATACAGAAGAACAGAATATATCATGATGTATTTACAAAAAAACCTTTATTTATAGTCAAATACATTTGCAATGAACATAAGCTCTGTAGAGTTTTTTAATCCGAGCTTCAGTTCACCTGCATGAATTACAATGTTTGTAAGACTCTATGTCAGACCTTTGGTCAAGCATATGCTTTGGTGACACCATCCATTAATAAAAGTGTTCTAGTGGGTAAGATGTGTAGTTGAGTCATGATGTCCTACTGACAGCTTTTGTGATTTGAGAAACTAGAAAAATTACATGACAAGAACATTTTCATTAATTTTGGAAAATACTGATGAAATATATTTTTGCTTATGATCAAAATTTCAGAAAAGTTGAATTTTATTTTGTGAGTTTCTTCATTTCATGCTGTTATCATTATCTATCTGTTTTATTTAAATTATACTCAAGTACTAGAGATTTAATTTGCATATTGATATTGAAATAGTTTTCAATAGCTGTTGCACATTATGAATAATTTGTGTTGCAAAACAAACTTAAAGACTATTGAATTTGAAGTTTGAATGTAAATTCACATTCCATGTGTTACTCTGTGCCTTACGGAATCAAATTCCAGATATTATTGTTGTTGATCTATTTAAATGTTTTAACGTAAAAACGAGCAAAATTATGAGATTTTTTGTGGTTTAATGCTCTCTATAAAGGTGAAAATATATTATGAAACCTTGAAAGAATAGATATTAACTGTTATATAGAGATTTTGAATTACAACAATATGCGATATATTTGTATAAAGCTATAATATACAGCTCTTCGTTTGATACTTAAGCTGTTTTAATGCAGAGAATACCATATTTAAATTGTTAAAACTCAGACTGAATACTAAAATCAGGACTTTCCCTGGACTATATTTGGTGCTGATATTGTTCCTATTCACCAATAAACTTGTTTTCACAGACACCAACTGATTTTCAAAATTTAAAAACAAATTGTAAAATGAATCAAAATCAAAATAAATTTGTGTCAAAAATCAATCTGGAGCATGCTATAATACATATAATTAAGTTTGTTAAAAATGTTTTCATCTGTTTATTTTTGATAAAACTCAAAAGCTGAATACTAAATTGTGAAGTCTTGGAGAACTATATTGCTTGTTTGGTATTTATACTTGAAAAAAGTTTTGGGAATTGATGAAAAAAAAGAAATATTAGAACAAGATGAAAAAGTATATACTCACATAAATCTTTATACAAAGATGGAATTTCTCAAATTTTCAGAAAAAATTAGAACAGGATAAAAAAGATATACATTCACATAAAGCTTTATACAAAGATGGAATGTCTCATTAAAAATTTTCCTAGACCAAATTTTGTATTCATTGTTACCAGTATATGAAGTCATTTGAACAATGTTTATATTTATTAACGATAATTTACCAATTTAGATTATATTTGTTGGCTTTTTAATGTTATTTTGCTATAAATGCACTGAGAAATTAATTTATTACAACTAGCTTTAATAGATTAGTTTTAGCATGTTAATGCATATCAGATTACATTTGGTACTACCGTATGTTGTTTAATTATTTTTGTTTGCAATTAAGCTATGCAAATTTAGCAAGAATAAAGTCTGTTTTAAGTCGTTTATACCAACAATACAATGTATTTTTAGTGGTTTACTTTATAGTTTTGAATATTTGTTTCTTGATATGAAACCTAATATTCCTCTTTTGGTGTTAATTCTAAATTGCCTTAAAAAATTCAGTTTGTTCTTAAAAAAAAAAGAAAATAAATCGCCTCAGACCAAATGATGACTTCAAAATATCCATGGTGTCTGAGATACCATATAAGAAATTTTTGACAAATAGTTGTTATCCAAAAATTCATTTACAGTTTTCAGCCAAACGCTCAGCTGAATCAACTTGTTTTACAATAAAGGGAATGAACTTAAAAGCCGACATGGAAAAGATATAAATACTTTGTGATATTAAGATTTATTATGCAAATTTGTATACTTTATTTGATAAATGCAGTTTAATTTGTTATTTCTTAATTATACATATTTTGTTTATATTTATGTACATATAGATAATCTTAATCATCATCAGTTGATAATACAAAGCTTAAGTCATAGTTATATTTTGTCATCACTTCATTATAGACAACATTGTATATATATATATATATATATATGTTTTAGTTGTTCATCATTTTTGTATATAAATACCATACCATTCATGTCATATTATACTCATATGTTAATTATATAAATTGTATAGAATTATATATACAAAGTATCTGTTATCATAGTGCTATATTAAGGGGCTTTTCTGCAATACAAAAATCGTAGGAAGCATAATGGAACGAGATATATTTAATGTAATATATATACTCAAGCAGGAATTACGCCCATAGAGATTGTTGTTGTTGTTGCTACTTAAGATATTTTTCATTTATATAAAAATTTTAATTAATTATATTCAGATATATTTTTTGATTGTGTGTAATACATACTTTTATTTTATTTTTTTGTAATCTCCATTTAATTTTTATATTGATCACGAGTCAAAGAAGTTTTTATAATTACTTTTTAATAATGATTTTTTTTCCAATTTTGTTAGCTGTCACAATACATTCCAAAGGGAGACAACTCAAAATATTGCAGGTGCTTTATGGTGTAGTGCATGCATGGCTTGTTAGACGGCATAATGGTTTCCATAACCAATCAACTAAGTTATTTCATGCAAAATCAAAATATTTATATTGAAGTATTTTTATTAATGACTTAATGAATAGATAGATATTTTTAAAATGAATATTTAAAGATTAGAGTACCAGTGTACTATTTTAATGAATTTTGGTTTTACCAGTACATAGATTTTTGGATTAAAAGCTTTAAATTTCTGAAAATATTTAAGGAATATTGAAATCTCTTTGTTTGATCAAATTAAAAATTTCATTTCTAAAAAATTAAAAAGTACATGTTACTTTATGAATTCATTGGATTTTAGTTCGAGTTAACGAACACTATATTCGTTGAATTTTCATCCAGGAGACCTAAAATTAGTTCGACCTATCCGGAAATTTGAGATAACAAGATTCAACTGTATCTTTGATTTATTACATTTGAAACGACATGGTCTTGGTAGTGAAATGGACTTTTACAGTTGTTTTACTTCTGACTTACACAAATCTGATATCTAGACAAAACTCTGAAATAGACAAACATACTTACGGTAATTTTGAATTGTTATATTACAGTTGAATGATTAAAGTCAGACACAGAAGTTTCTACATGATACTCTTTGATATTAGATCTATGTAATGACACCTACTAGAGTGTAGATGAAAAGAGAGAATCAGTCATTCTTTTCAGTTCAGCATTTCTGGGGAAAACTTCTTGTTCATTCCATATAACATTTACATATGTTGTTGTTAAATTTTTAATGTTATGTTATTTTTAAAACACATTTGAACAAAAATATTAGTTCTATGCTTGTCACAAAATTCATGGTATATTTTTTCCCTCATCAGCACAATTTTTATATTCATTTTGTTGAGATTGTATTTAAATTTACCATTCAATAAGTATGCTTTTTATCATTTGAATATTTTATTTTATCATGATAAAAAAAATTGATAAAATGAAATAGAAATAGTTAAATAATTTCACTGAATAGATGTAATTAAAGTTGTCATTTCACAAATGTATTCTTCTTGTTTGTTATTATCTCGTCTTAGCACATGTACTCCCTCAGTGGCCAATTGGTCTAAAGCACGAACTTATGGATCTCACTTTGGCCATATTCTAGTGTGACTGAGTTTTCAGTTAACTTGCTAGAATGTTGTTGGTTTTTTCTGGGCACTCTGGTTTCCTCCACCGTTCCAGAACTGAGCACCTGGATCACAGCACCTTTCATCACCTTGGATTGAATCTCATTTGGGACATATTCTAGTGTGAGAGTTTTTAGATAATTTGCTGAAATGTCGGTGGTTTTCTCTGGGTTCCTCCTCCATTCCAGAACTGAGCACCTGGTTCACAGCCCTCTCATCACCTAGTTTTGAATCTTACTTGGGACATATTCTAGTGTGAGAGAGTTTTTAGATAATTTGCTGGAATGTTGGTGGTTTTCTCTGGGCACTCTAGTTTCCTCCGCCATTCCAGAACTGAGCACCTGGATATAAGTGAAAAAACATTGACTAAGGTGTACTCTTCTTCTCTGAATCTTCATGCCAGTATTGTTATCAGTCTTTGTCCGTTTTCTGTCATGTATCAACATTTCATTATTCCTTTAATTATTAATTATTTCTTGTTAAAACCCCAGTTCACCAACCTTCCCTCCCGCAGCTTTGGGTTTGACACGCATGAGGGTTGTCACTGGCAAAACTCCTTCACCTGCGACGTCAATGACATTATGCTCAATTAAAAAAGGAAGTTCACTAGGTCAACGTATAAAAAACTTTGTTAGCATTCTAGAATGGTGTGGAGTAAGTGTTTTATGACCTTGTTATTCACTTATATTGAGACAGTCTGTTTCCGGATGTTGGTGGCAACTGGAGTACCAGGAGAAAACCACAAACCATCAGCAAACCAACTGACATAAATAGATCACAGATCTACCTAAAAGTATAATCAGAAATGGATTACACTCAGTTTTATGGATTTTTCTCAAAAACCAGTTGAAGATGAGAAACAGAAATTTGGCTGTGTATAAAAGACTCGGGCCTAATTTATATAATGTTTGAGTTTTTTATCGCTTGAGACTTTGTCCTCTGTATAGTGTAAATTTTTTGTCAAAAATGTTCAAGCTGAAAAAAATCTAAGTTTTTGACTCCACCTCTTATGACAAACCCAACCCTTTTTACTATGAGTTTCATTTAAAGTTTAAAAGGTGTCACAGGTGATTGACTTATAGACTGGACAACAGCTTGATGACACCAAAATGAGGCCAAAGGAAAATAAACACCTGTGTATAAGGTTATGAAGAGAGTAACATAGATCCAACAACTGTCAAGTAAATTGCAAAATGGCTTGCATTCGAAGTGAATGCAATTTATACATGTTTATTTTTAACTGTTTACAAAAGCATAAGTGTATCACTAATTGTTTTTTAATCCATTGCTTAATTAAGTTACGGGTAAAAAGGTAGTATTAGGTTTGAGATGTACATATATAAATTTACATCTCTGTATATTTCTGAGAATTAAAAAAAATGAATTCCAGATACATACCTAACTTCCCCCTACTTGCTCATATAAGCATTTTCCCATCTGAATCATAGCGAAAATTTCTTTAGAATGCATTATGGTAAAATAACATTAAACAGAACTTGATTTGGTTTGGCCTTAATACAGGGCAGAGCACATGGTTGATTAGTCTTCCTTGCATAATAAACTGATTATAATGATGAAAAAAGGTCATGAACTATCATTATGCCTTACATGGGAAAAGGCGGAGTAAATAGACTTTGTTAATTTTTCATCATTGCAGAAATTGTGAAATTTTTCTCAGTAAAGCTGGATTATAGCAAACTATACATTATGGAAGCCTAAAGTGCATATTAGGCCGGTTGCCGGTTGATTATAAATATATTATATTAAGAAAAAATAAAATATTTTCAGTAATAAATTTTTTAGAGACAAATAACTGAGTGTAATCCATTTCTGTTTATACTTTAAGAGGGATTCAAAACATAGACAGTAAGAGACACTGTGATCTGTAAGCATTACATGCTTTAGATCACTGTGCCACCCTGTCCATTTATGATTTTGGAGGCCACAAATTTTGCCCAATTCCTACAGATTTGCCCTGGAGAATTCTCTTCACTCTTGCTTTATTATGTAAACATAAGAGTAAACATGTGTCTCTGGGTTTACAGACTTATTAAGGTAGTGTTTATCATAGTTTTGTGGCATTAAGTCACTGAAAGAACATCACTCCTGGTGTCCTATAGATGAGACACCAGTCCATCACAAGGTCATACCAATACCCATTCCTTTATCAGGCGTGAGTTTTACTAAGCTTCGTAAGTTAAGATTTTTATCGTAAATGTAAGTTAAGAATAAACTCACGGTTTTACGAAACGTCGTATCTTAAGTTTGAACTTACCAAATTCAAAAGTCTATTTTTTGTGTAACTTACGAATCTTAGTAAAACTCACGCCTGTTGTGTGCACTGAGAATAGCAGAATATTGAGCAAGGAGATGCAGAGCCAGGTTAGAGTCCAAATATATGACTTGATTAATGAATAATGACCAGAACCTTTATCACTCTTCTTCCACATGTCTACAAACAACATAAAAGTACCAAACACTTTTAAAAAATAGATCTACAAAAACATGATGCTGACTCCTATAAAGCAACATTCATAATCATGTAGTTTATGTCCTCAGGAGGCTATTCAGGCCCATTGTGACTCTTATTCATAGACCAATTTATATTTAATTTGATGTACAATGAAACCTGTCTATAAAGGCCACCCAAGGGAACCAGTAAAAGTGACCTTTATATACAGGTTAAAATAACATGAATAAAGAACCTCGGGATATAATTCTACTGGTCTTTATAAGCAGGTGACCCTTATAAAGGTGGCCTGTAAGGCAGGTTGGACTGTAATCAATATATAGCCATTCAACATATGTAAAAGGTTTTTTTTTTAAAAAAATATTACATTTATTCCTGTCCTGCAAAGGCGGTATTATTTAAAGCTTGTGAAGATTTTTAGTTAATTTGTGTGGTATAACCGTTCAAAATCCGAGATGATTGTCATCGCTATAAATAGAACAAAACAGATAGAACAAAATATTTCAACAGTTATTTTAAAGAAATTGAATTTGCCAATTTATCTGAAAATGTAAAAATACATTACAGTTTTACCTGCTTAATCTCAAATATCTTTATTAAGTTAAAATAATAGGCTCCTTTATAAAAAGTTATTATTAGAACTGAGCCTCAGTGAGGACAGTGAAATAGAATTATCTCCCTTGAAAAGATTTTTTATCTATAGGGTTAAAAGTAAAAGAATAAATAATTTATAAAAGAAAAAGGATTTTAATAATAATCTAAGGATGTTTTAAAATAATAATAATCAAATATAACACATTGTTTTAAAAAGAATTTTTGAAGTATAAAAGAAGATAAAATACATACAAAATAAATTATGCAAATACTTAAAGACTGTTCAAAGGCAAATTAGTCCAAACTGCTTTTATATAACACAGGGACACCATTTCATATTGTGGTAGGCCCGACGAGCTAGTGGATTACCGCAAATGAGGATTACCCGAATAAGCTTCCACCTCAAAATTAGGCCTATCATTTTTAGTTTAGTAAATGAACTGTCATTTTGGTGAACTATGATATAATAAAATACTTAACCATAGTCATTGTTACCAAAACTCCGTTTGTCACAAGCAGTAGACATATAAGTCTCTGGAAAGAGTAAACACATTTTACAAATTTTTACATTTTTTTTAGTGAATTCCAGTGGCGTAGAGTGCCAATAATCCCGTGCTTGCAGATTTTTTTTTAAATAAAATGTTGAGATTTTGCAGTTTTTTATATTTGGAAAATGGAGAAAAGAAAGGCTTGCAAGAAGTCAGGCCCGGACTTTATTGGGTGTTGCAATTTTGACACCTTATAAGGAAGTCTGGACGTTGCTATAAAGGGTTCCAAAAATCAGCTTAGCAGAACATAACACAAAAATGTATTTGTGTGATCTCGGTGCCTACAGGCTCCGGTTTCACAATCATTCCTTAGCTTAGATTTTTCTTAGCTTAAATTTAGCAAATTTTTGTCATCTCTTTTTGGAACTACTGGTTAATATTTTTGTCAAAACTAATGCAAATGTTTTAATCTAGAAGTGATCATAAAAATTACATCTTAAATTCCTAAATATCTTCAAAATTAACAAAATTCTTAGGATTTGAAATTTTGCCAGATTTAAGTTAAGGAAAATCTTAGCTAAGGAATGATTGTAAAACTGTGGCCTGATACTTCAAGAACATTTTCTTGTCCTTGTCTGAATAAGAACAGACAAAAACCAAATTGTAATTCTATTTTACTGACTTATGTAAATATTGTTTGAGAATGCAGAAAACGCACAACATGCTTGATTTTTCAAAATTTTCCTAAAGATTATGCATCCAGATTCCCTAGTGTAGACGTGCCTACAGCTCGTGTGGTACCTTTGGTGCCAGGCTTGCGCGTTCATTCTTTTCTATCTATGCCATTGAATTCATTTATTAAAGTGACTTAATGTACAATGTCAGTCTGCAGTAGTATGGTATCCGCAGAATCCTACCTTGGTATGTTGTTCTGTTGTTCCAATCTCATTTTGCATGACGTCAGAGGTCACAGGGTCACAGGAAGTGATGTCACGGAAAGCGTGGAATGTCCCGGAAGTGGGGATACCGGAAGGGAATCCCTAGGTCTAATAATAGCTGGGAATCCCCGAAGGACCTAAAAAGCAAAATCGCACGCCAGAGCTAGATCCCTCGTCCGAAGGTGGTCGTGCGATATACCGTCGTGTCCGGATCGAAGAGAGGAATGCAAGTGTGTGTTGCAAAGTGATCAAACAAACCATGACAGAGTTATCGCCCTTGAAGCGATATTCACATATCCGGACCCATAGGGTGAACCACTTAGCCATCGGGCGTTTAAACAACATAGAACGATGGTACTCGTTCGCCCAAATACGTGGGTACTTCATATGTGCGGATCCGTCCAAAAATAAAGATGTCAGGGTGGGTTGAAGATGTGATTAAAATATCCCATAGACTTAACACAGGGACCCTTCAGATTCCATTCTGTGGAACATAGACTTATACAGGGAAATTGACAGATAGCCTTAACGCACCAACCACTTGACCTCCAGTAGAACCGAATAAATTTCAGATAGGTGTCATAAAAACAAACATTTCGATATAAACGTCGTCAAAATCCATACAGAAATAAGCGAGATATGGGTGTTAGAAGTTGGAAATTTTACGTTTTTGTTTATAAAAATTTGAATTAACTGTGGATAATTAACCATTTAAGTATTCGTTCACATCTATGACCTTGACCTTTGAACCTATGACCTTCATTCATATATCAAAATGATTGTTAGACCAATACCTACAATATTTCAATATACATGCCTATACAAAAAGTTTATAGTTTTTGAGATAATTAACCATTTAAGTATTTGTTTGCATCTATGACCTTGACCTCTGAACCTATAACCTTCATTCATATATCAAAATGATCGTTCTGCAAATGCCTCCAATATTCTAATATACATGCCTATACAAAAGTTTATATTTTTTTTAGATAATTAACCATTTAAGTATTCATTCGCATCTATGACCTTGACCTTTGAACCTATGACCTTCATTTATATATCAAAATGATAGTAAGGCCAATATCTACAATATTCTAATATACATGTCTATACAAAAAGTTTATAGTTTTTGAGATAATAAACCATTTCAGTATTCATTTGCATCTATGACCTTGACCTCTGAACCTATGACCTTCATTCATATATCAAATTGATCGTTGTGCAAATGCCGCCAATATTCTAATATACATGCCTATACAAAAAGTTTATAGTTTTTGAGATAATTAACCATATAAGTATTCCTTCGTGTCTATGACCTTGACCTTTGAACTTATGAACCTCATTCATATATCAAAATGATTGTTAGGAATATATCCACAATATTCCAATATACATGCCTATACAAAAAGTTTAGTTTTTTAGATAATTAACCATTTAAGTATTCATTCACGTCCATGACCTTGACCTTTGAACCTATGCCCTTCATTCATATATCAAAATTATCATTGTGCAAATACCCACAATATTCCAATATACATGCCTATTTAAAAGTTTATAGTTTTTGAGATAATTAACCATTTTGGTATTGATTTGCTACTGTGACCTTGACCTTTGGACCCATGACCTTTTTCTATACATCAAAATAATCGTTGTATCAATACCTACAACATTCTATTATACATGCTTATACAAAAAGTTAATAGTTTTCAAGATAATGAACTGTTTCAGGTTTCTTTCGCATCTGTCATCTTGACCTTTAAACCAATGACCTAAATCTATATCAAATTGATTGTTACATCAAAACCAACAACATTTCAACATACATGCCTATATAAAAAGTTTATTATATAGTTTTCGAGATAATTAACGATTTTGGTATTGTTTTGCTACTGTAATTTCACTATTTCGGTACTTGTTGTAGCGATCGAGATCAAAGTCCATCTTCTCCTTTTCTGGTTTACGTACCGCGGCAGGCATACCAAGTGTTCTCATCTTAACGTAAGTGGTAGCTTGGATTTTCTTGATTACATCGATGAATATAAACATGTTCGGATGATGCGAATACAATTGTTCATTGTAGTGAGAATGAAATGACTCTGGACCATTATTTGTTCTCTTGCAGTTTTCAACAGGCCTGACTGCCCAGAAAGGAGTTGGGTATCGCGAATACATGTAATTACAGGTAAATCAGCAAATAAAAAAAAAATAATCAGCGCAAATGAAAAAATTAAATCGGTGCAAATGAAACAAGAGGCCCATGGGCCTGATACGCTCACCTGATAACTAATGGCTAGCTGATAGATTTAAAGAACACATAGTAGACTTTTTTCTTTACATCATAATAACCATTGTATCGATACCTACAACATTATAATATACATGCCTATACAAAGAGTTTATATTTTTCGAGATAATTAAACATTTCCGTATTGTTTCGCATGTGACCTTGACCTTTGAACCCATAACCTTTTTCTATATATCAAAATGATTGTTGTATCAATACCTACAACATTCTAATATACATGCCTATACAAAAAGTTTATAGTTTTCGAGATAATTCACCATTTTCGTATTGTTTTGCATCTGTGACCTTGACCTTTGAACCCATGACCTTTTTCTATACATCAAAATGATCGTTGTATTAATACCTACAACATCCTAATATATATGCCTATACAATAAGTTTATAGTTTTTGAGATAATTAACCATTTTGGTATTGTTTTGCATCTGTGACCTTGACCTTTGAACCCATGACCTTTTTCTATACATCAAAATGATCGTTGTATCAATACCTACAACATTCTAATATACATGCCTATACAAAAAGTTTATAGTTTTTTAAATAATTAACCATTTCAGTATTGTTTCACATGTGACCTTGACCTTTGAACCCATGACCTTTTTCTATACATCAAAATGATCGCTGTATCAATACCTAAAACATTCTAATATACATGCCTATACAAAATGTTTATAGTTTTCGAGATAATTAACCATTTCGGTATTGATTCGCATCTGTGACCTTGACCTTTGAACCCATGACCTTTTTCTATACATCAAAATGATTGTTGTATCAATACCTACAACATTCTAATATATATGCCTATACAAAAAGTTTATAGTTTTCGAGATTATTAACCATTTCGGTATTGTTTCGCATCTGTGACCTTGACCTTTGAACCCATGACCTTTTTCTATACATCAAAATGATTGTTGTATCAATACCTACAACATTCTAATATACATGCCTATACAAAAAGTTTATAGTTTTCGAGATTATTAACCATTTCAGTATTGTTTCACATCTGTGACCTTGACCTTTGAACCCATGACCTTTTTCTATACATCAAAATGATTGTTGTATCAATACCTACAACATTCTAATATACATGCCTATACAAAATGTTTATAGTTTTCGAGATAATTAACCATTTCGGTATTGTTTCGCATCAGTGACCTTGACCTTTGAACCTATGACCTTTTCTATACATCAAAATGATCGTTGTATCAATACCTACAACATTCTAATATATATGCCTATACAAAATGTTTATAGTTTTCGAGATAATGAACCATTTCAGTATTGTTTCGCATCTGTGACCTTGACCTTTGAACCCATGACCTTTTTCTATACATCTAAATGATCGTTGTATCGATACATACAACATTCTAATATATATGCCTATACAAAATGTTTATAGTTTTCGAGATAATGAACCATTTCGGTATTGTTTCGCATCTGTGACCTTGACCTTTGAACCCATAACCTTTTTCTTTACATCAAAATGATCGTTGCATCGATACCTACAATATTCTAATATACATGCCTATACAAAAAGTTTATAGTTTTCGAGATAATAATTATAATCAGAGGAAAAAAAAAATTAGGTCACGACCTTCACAATCGACCTTGACCTCATTTTGAAGATACTTACAAGAAGATGTCAAAACTGAAAACCCCATGTCATTATCTGGTCAAATAGTCAAGTTATAACAATTTGAAGCTATTTTACGATTTTTTCAAAATTAAACGCAAAAACGCGTAACCTATTTTTTATCCGAATTTCACAAAATGAACAAACTATATGCTTAAGACCCTAGAGAAGCCAAATATCACATCAGATTTTTTCTCCAATCAGTACTTTCGGAGAAGAAGATTTTTTAAGATTTTTGCACCCCTATGTCACCTTGACCTAGTTATGGTAGCCATAGCAACGTCACGAACAAATCTGAATTGCACCGGCCCATATATACTTCTGGCAAAGTTTCATTAAAAACTGTCCAGTAGTTTCAGAGGAGAAGTCGAAAATAGGTGTTAACGACGCACACACGCACGCACGCACGCACGCACACACGCACGCACACACGCACGCACATACACACGCTGCGCTATGCCATAAGCTCACATGACCTTTGGTCAGGTGAGCTAAAAATGGAATTTTCAAAAATTGGCGCAAATGTCATATGGCAAAAGTACACAATCTGGACCAAAAACAGGTACAAAATAAGGCATAGAACTTGGACCAATTAAAGGTACACAATCTGGACAGAATTTAAATCTAACATAAATAGCAAATTATTCAAAATATTTTATAAGTTACAGGCACATAGATTGCATATAATTCCATTACAACCCTGAACATCTATGTTTACAACATTAATTATAATTTTGTTGACATTATTTAACTGTTATCACCAGTAACTTAGAACAGTAATTGCTCCACGTTTTTCCGGAGAGCCTGTAATTAGCTTAGTTTCTCCCACCCACACAAATGAAGTAAATTAGGATGAGGCACCATATTTAACATCTTCCCTTTTCTATAATCCCAAACAATTATTTTCTTCTGATCACCACCACTAACCAGCCGTTGGTCCTTTATGTGTAGACATCTGACAATTCCTAAATGTCCAGTAAGCACATGCCGACATTCACCTGAGTGACTCCATATTCGGACTGTGCTATCCTGTGAACCAGACGCAATGACCACCTGATTGAACACCAGACAATACACCTCACTATGTCCCTCTAAGACTTTAATACACTGACCAGTGGCTACTTTCCAGATTCTTAAGGTACAATCACCACTTCCGCTTACGATAATGTCAGAGTTGAACTGACAACAAGTCACCACCTCTCTGTGACCTTCCAACTTATAAATCAGCTGTAACTTTTCAATATCTCATAAAAACATAGACTTGTCCCAAGATCCTGTAAGTGCTCTGCTTTCATGGCAACTAAGGCACTCTATCTCATCCATATGCTCTCTCGCGGACCATATCAGTTCTTTATTCTTTATAGACCAAACACGAATAGTCCTGTCCATTCCAGCACTGATTAACTTTTCACCTATAAGTTCAAGATGATCCACACTGCCACCATGCCCTTGTAGAGAGAACAAAACTTTCCCTGTCTCCATGTTGATTATCCTTATAGCGCTGTCTGCACACCCAGTTATCACTAGATTGTTCTTAATTTTTACAGCTGTCACTGTATCAGCATGTCCCTTAACTTAAAACAATTTCTGACATGTTTCTAGGTTCCATATAATCACAGCCTTATCCTCACTTCCACTCACAAGATGTTTCCTGTCACAATCCAAGGCGGTTATTTTGTCAGAATGTCCTCTTAAAATTGGGGCTACAGTATAACGTCCTTTACTCTAGTTTTGAAATAAATGTCGGATCCTTATAAATATATCCTTCCATTTAAATATTGAACTGTCTTGTATTTTCTGGAATGTATGTTTCAAAAATCAGGGAAGTACCAGAGATATTGGTTTTGTTTGGAAATAATGCTTGTTCATGTAAAATGTCACTGTTTAAACCTAATTTTAACCAACCTCGTTTCACACATTCATGTAACCAAATGTTGTCGACATTTGATGCCTCTCGCCAACTGATGCATACCTCCGAGAACTTAGCTATTTCTGTTATACTGAGATAGGATAGGATTTTCTCTGTCAATTCTTGTAGCAAATATGTGGTTAAATCCATATTTTGTTGTTTTAATCTGTATATATGGTTAATTATATTCTAGTGAATGATTTCCTTTTTATATGGTTAACTTGGGTTTCATTTTACAGTTCTCGTGGTTAACACATGGTTACTTCCATATTTCTTGTGGTTTACTTATGGTTAAATGTATATTTGTGGTTAATTCTATATTTCTTGTAGCTAACCTGTGGTTAATATCATATTTCTTCTTGTTAACTTCTGGTTAATCTACATTTTTATGGTTCAGTCCATTGGTTAACTTGTGGTTATTTCTGTATTCTATGTGACAATAAATGGCTTATTTTTTGTTCCTTGTGAAATGACACCCATATTTGGCCTTCCAGTCAGCGAACCTCTGAAATAGAGAAAATTAATATATAAAATGTATGGTTAATATGAATAAAATATTTAAACTAATATAACATTTAGAGATAAAGAGAGAGAGAGAGAGAAAGAGAGAGAGAGAGAGAGAGAGAGAGAGAGAGAGAGAGATGATGATGAAATTAAAACAGTTTAAACATATATCTGGTTCAATGTTAAAACTGGTAATTTGTCACAAGAATGTCTTGGAGAATTTTCACAATTTTCCTACAATTATGCCTTTGTTCTAAATTAAATGTATTCAAATCTTCATTACCATTTTTATTGCACATGGTCATACCTGAATGAACCCTGATTAGGGAACAATAATCCTTGACCTGGAACAAAGCTACCTTTATATTGTAACGAACCGAGCGTTGAGCACGTTGTAATTACTTGTGGGTTCGAACCCCAGTAAAGGGTTAGAGCTTATATGTTTTGAACTCTTGCTCTAAACAGGATTACACTTTTTCAGTTATTCTGGGTGGTAAGTAATGTTGAAAGTACAACTAACAAAAGCTCTCGAGCAAATGCCTTGCAGGCCAATTTATATATTCCAGAGTATGGTTGGACAGATGTACAGGTGTATTATATTAATCATACGAGTCACAATAGCACAAGCAGGATAAACACTTTGAGGTTTGATGTGAACTAATCTAGATCCATTGGATCTAGGTCCAGCAGAAACATAAAAAAATATCAGAGGTCTCTGATCCCAGTGTTGGAGGTCTTCTTTAAATCACAATTAAGTCAGCAAAATTATATGAAATTTATATTTATTCTCAGTATCATGCGTTCATTTTAATAAATTAAATAATATCAACGAGCACACTCTCTAGCAGACACAAATGAAGGTTAAAACAATGCTAGAACAGGTAAAAATTAACACCTGTATACATATAAATAAGCTGCTTTGACACTATAATAATTCCACTGAGCACACACACTGAATGTTAAAACAATGCTTGAACAGGTAAAAATTAACACCTGTAAACATATAAATAGGCTGCTTTGACACTATAATAATACCACTGAGCACACACACTGAATGTTAAAACAATGCTTGAACAGGTAAAAATTAACACCTGTAAACATATAAATAGGCTGCTTTGACACTAGCTTATAACACTATTATGTAAATTCGCGTTGGCTATTATTTCAATAATATTCATTTTATTACTATAATCCAAAAATAGAATTAAATCCCCGAAAACGAAATAAAATCCTGAGAATAGATTCACTGCTAAAAATGAGCCATAAATGGTTTGGACTAGTAATTCCTAAATTACCTAAGGGGTTCTTGTCTCAAAGGCAATGCTTGAGTACACCCGACAACGGTCAGAATAGAACTGAACCGATTGCGCCACCGCCGCTCTATTTATACTCCGACCGGGTACTCATTCGGGATGCTGGAACTGATTCGGAGATCGGTGTTCCATTGAAAGTATAGGGAGAAGTACTGATTCGGCATTTTCCGTAAACCGGTGCACTGGTTATGGCCAGAGATACGGCGCAATACAAAGTAGTGCGTGAAAATAAAAATAATTAAAAATAGTAAAATGCCGTAATAATAATCATTATTTCACTTAAATAATCCTAATATGCTAAAGAACTTAAATTAATCGGGATTAATTGTATATTCAAGTGTTTAGCTCAAAAATATAAAAGTACAAAAAGCAACTGATGCTGGCTGTGTATCAAAGTTTGCAGAGCGGGACGGACAAACTTGAATGTTAAATTATATGGATTTATACAGAATTTACGCTCTGAACAGACAAAACAGGTATGTCATCCCAATATTTGGGCCTTGGAAATAACTTACATAAGTTAAATTATGTTCAAAATGCTGTACAAGGGTTCTAAAACCGATGTCAAAATATCGAACGCTGATAAACCAATGTAAACAAAATGGCGGCGCGTTCTCGATGATGTGACCATAAAATAATAATAAATTTATTAAAAATACTTAAGTACAGAAACAAACTGTGGCATTAACCATGGTGACTTGTAAAACCATTCTGCCGATAATAAAAACCAGTATAGTCAAAATAATAAAATAAACATTTAGTATATCACTGATTTCAACGTATTATAACAACATCACAGCATATTATGCTTGAAGATATATGGTTAGGAACCATAATTCGTCACATTACCCCCACCTTATAAAGGCTGGGCGTCCTCGGACAGCAATTAACAATATAGACATAATAATTTATATATATTATATCTCTTGACTAGTATTAAAACAAACTGAAACAGTTTGGGCACTTAGATTTGCATAAAGTCACAATATTAACACCATGAAAACAATTATAAAGAATCATGGGAAAAATCAAAAACATTCCAATCCATGTCTGTGATCGAACAGTAGCCTGTATACTTGACTACTTGGCACTATAAGGGTTCTATAATCTTGACTGTAATACAGATATCTCAGATTTGACCATTTTAAACACCTCAAACTTATATAATACTTTGCTCAAAAACTGTAGAGCACTGATATGATGCTTTAAATAATACACTTGACATTTACTTTTCAGGTACACAAGAACTGATGAATGAATTTCAATTACAGGTCATACACCATTTATCCTCCTGCATTATTCAATTCATTATATACATACAAGAAGAACAGACCAAGTCATAGAAAAGAAAGATAGGAAGAAAGAAAACAGATTAGAGTAACATGTTTTATATGCATCAATGACATAAATATAGATATTAAAGTCTCTATAAAAGATTTCACAATGTCCATAGATTCACTTTACTTTTATCTTTACTTTGTCTTTGTAATATATCTGGTGTATATGGCAGGTATATAAATAGCGCTAGAATAATCACAACTTTAAATAGTTTGTCAGTAATTTATCCAAATAATGAAAATAGTATTCCAGAGTCACCATCTGAATGATAGGGCATAATAATCCACCGAATGATTTTCAATCTCGAATACAAACAGGTTCCAACACAGAGAATAAACCATCATATTAGTAATCCAAATTTTTTATGAAAAAGCAGTAACACTTGAATTTCACAACACTAGTAAATTTCCAATTCTATTAATAATGACTACCAGTACTCTGGATATTCCAATGGTAATTATAATCCTGGTAAGAATTTACGAAAAAAAAAAAAAAACACTTAACATTCCATATAACTTTGGAACTACTAGAAATTTTAAACATTGCAGAACAGTTGCACTTATGTTATATTAGTCACACTTGAATTACACAGCACTAGTAAATTTCCAATTGTTATGAATATCAGCACACATCTATTGGTAATTATAATCCTGGTAAGAATTTACGAAAACACTTAATATTCCATATAACTTTGGAATTACTAGAAATTTTACACATGTTGTAGAACACTTGCACTTATATTATTATTGTTATTATTTCAGTTCACGAGAACAAAGATCATCACAAGAAGAGTCATTGTCACACAGAAATTCTTAAGTTCCAAAAGAAGTAGAAATCCAGGGAAAGTTCGAAGATAGAGTTGAGCATGGTGTCCATGAATATATAGTCTTTGAATGTCTAATGAGTCTTCGGTAGACGTATGCGGATGTTTTTCAGATTAAGTTGTTTCACCAGGTCGTCAGTATCACAATTGCGGTTGAGATAAGCAGCTTTGAAGAGATCTAAAACATGAAACTTGTCAAGTCCAGTTTCCAATATCGATTTTACCATTAGGAAATTGTAATACCTCATATGTCGGTCGATCTGATTTTCCTTCTCCCAATGGGGCATGGCTGTGCCTGGAAGTGCCAGCATGTTATATTTGTCTAATAAAGTGCAACGGCTCAAGTTGGACAAGGATCTTCCTTTACTAAGTTCCAAGGTAATGGCCGCATACTCCAATGACATCAATTTATTATCAGGAGACATGGTTTGCCAATTTGAGGGTGGCCAGGTTAATCCGTCGGATATTTGGACAATGTTGGCAGTACCCCAGTCCCTCATAGCCGGCAACATAAGGGGCATACATCCAAACTGAAGCATCTGTGTGGCCGTAATCTGGATATCTCTTTCTCCAGGAGCAGGTTCCTCTTCGTCAGACGACAAACACTCGTAACGATCATCGACAAAATAAACTGGTCCAGATGTTATAGACGAGGCCGATGCCATCACAGGAAGTTTCTGGAAAGGCTTCTTGAATACGGACGATGATGCTGGAGTAATAAATCCAGAAGATATAATAGAGCTGGCAGGTACGACCGGTTGATCACTGGACTCACTGATGGAGGTTACCGGGACGGACGGCAAGTTGTTAAAAGTGACTGGTGTAAGGTGAGGAGGTGAGCTCTTTCTCGCTGTAGCGGTTGACGAAACGGACCATACTACTGGAGATGGCTGGCTGGGTAAAGGACTCACCACAGGCGTAGATAATACTGACATCAGATCACGGTCTGTAGCCATGGAAGGAAGACCGAACTCCGGCGAATTAAGGAACGGCATGGACAGCACAGGGACTGGTGTAGAAACTACAGACGTCAAGGTAGAGGTCAAGGTTGTCAAGTTATCTGGCTTTGAAGTACTCAAAGGTGCTGACACTGTACTAAATGTTGACAGAGTAGATGATAGCGTGGAAATAACAGACATCTGGGTGGTCACTACAGCTATAGGTGCTGGTGAAGGTACTGGTACGTCCTGTGTACTAGAAATAGTAACTTTCCTTGGTGGGTCTGGGAATAACACCACAGGATCAAGTAAAGTGATCGACTCTGGCGAGCTCACGTCTGACAATTGTTCGCTTAAAGGAACATTTTCCTTTCCCGGGGCCGAGATCTTCTCGAAGCGAGGTTTCTTTGCAGCCATCTTCCAGTTGGAATTTGGAGAGTAAAAGCGTTCCTCCAGAACCTGATGTTTATTACGTCTGTGTCTATCAAGATACGCTGGCTCAGCCTTTGGATACTGATAGTTACATCCCTCGTGAGGGCAACTGGCCAGGTCTCCATGTTGCGACCTCTCATGACGCCTGAGAAGCTTACTCTTTGTAAAAGAGGCAGGACAGGTATTGCAACGATACAACATTCTGAAAGTAGAAAATTTTATAGCTACTATAAGCAAGAGATCTTGCAGTTTTAGAAGGGAAAACATTTCTAGCTCACTTGCCCAAAACCAGATGTCTTGGCATGTGTTTGTGCGTGCATGCATGTGTCCATGAACTTCGCTTAAACTCTTCTTCTCCTGAACTCTGGACAGATTTTGATAAAACTTTGTAGGATTAATCCAGGAGTAATGCCATTTTAAGTTTGTGAAAACCGTTGACCTTGACCTTCGTTCAAGGTCACAATTACTGAGAATGGCCATAAGTGTAAAATCACTAAAATGTACTAAATTACCTAGGATTCTCTAACTGGATATACATATTCACATATCAAGCTCTACAAACTTGGCGAATAGATTTGACCTTGACCTACTTGGTCAGGGTCACAGTGACCTAATATATATAAAAAAAAAAATTGCTATCAACGACTTCTCATTACCAACATGCTTAGCATCTGGTATAAAATTCAATATATAGAAACAGAAGATATCCATCACAGGAAATTGCTATACAGGCTCTATTGGACCTTTTACAGTTATCTCGGATTCAGGTATATTTACAAATTCAATTCTGCGTTCTGCTACTTCAAAGACATATTCGCGTTTTGTGTTATAAGCCCGGTTACAAGCAGCCATTATACAACATTATACATGTACACTAAAATCAAGCAAATCATCTCATACAACACTTCATCTCATACAGTAACAACGAACTAATGTTTTATTTACATTTGCACTAACACAGAATTCAATATAACTGTTAGACTTTATTTAAATTCATAATTTTCTGTATGATAAGTATGACCTAATCTTGCCATGATGTCTCTCCTGAAATAGTTCTGTTCTTCTTTTACAGTTTAACAGATTACAGCATTTTTCACAGGCCTGCTGCTACTTGAAGCTTGATTCCATTATACAGGTCACAGTTTTTACCGGTACTAGGTCCAATCGTCATGCACTGCTCCTAGTCAATAGCTAAGACTTTAGTGAGGATGTCGCCATTCCTGGTGAAACTATTTACTGCATTATATCACAGCACATTTTCAGGTATTACAGATCATTTAGACAGAGATTAGTATATACTCTTATTGCCTCATTGCCTGGCACAGAAACAGAACCTTATCAAGGCTTTATAACTCAACGACATGTAACAATAACTCCTTTAATAATCTTAGACTGCTACTAAGAACTACAAAATGACGTTGCAAAATACCCTCGTCATCAACAGACTATAAAATGATACATGTAGTACTAAAAAGGCTACAATCCAACCAACACAACACAAATATATTGCGTCTAAAAAGAACAGAAACAGAGATCTCAGCCACAAATTGTGGTGTTTACAGATCAGTCCAATATAATACAACTAGCTGAATTAGTTCAACGACAAAATACAGACTATAACATAAATAATTTACTACACAGACGCCAACTCATTATTACCAATGTTTGGCAAAATCCTAAGTGCACAGAACTAACTACATACGAATTCAGACTATTTCGACCAAAACTGAGCTTTAGTTCATCAATACCTTGATTTATGACTTAATAATTCATAGCCTAGTAATTCCATTTTACTATAGGTACACAGACTTCTAATTTCCTACTCAAATTAGATAGTTCATTAACAGTTATTCAGCTTACTGTTAAGTAGACAGCCTCATAAGTTGTGCTCCAAAGATATAAAGAAAAGCAAACGCACAACAACAACTTTATATTTTAAACAGTTAAGAACACTACCGGTATACAAGTAAGCACAGAAATGACATGCAACAAAAAGTTTCACAACAACCTCTTCAGATAGCACATCATTAATAACAAATAAATAACTCCTAACTCAAACAAGTAACAACATAAATCATATGAAATGGATTGAACATCCCAAATGTACACACTGCTTCATTATGAAGACAAGGCAAATCACAATTATTTACAGTTGCACTGCAATACTACACAGGAAAACTCAACTCAACAAACAAAATCAGACATCCATTTAGGCTGCCTGCAAATTCTTTTGCTTCTTCTCAACCCACTGGAAGTAGGTAATTCATCTGAACTCCTACTGTCATCTGAGAATTCCTCGTTTTCTGTCTGGGTACTAATCGCTTCATTTTCTCCTGTTTGGTCAGGTAAATCTTCATAAACTCTAACTTCTTCAGTGGTCAGAAACTCGATGTCACTAGACTCATCTCTAGCCAATTCAGCATTCAACCAATTGTGATACTCCCCTTTGAATGGCTTCAATCTGTTATGGTGGACCACTTTCATCTTTGACTTTTGTGACCGCTGTATCTTGTAAACCAAATCTGAAAATATATCAATAACAAGATATGGACCCTCCCATTTATATGATAATTTTGGAGATTTCCCCTGTGTTCTGTTTGTAATTCTTAACCATACAGCATCCCCTTTATTATATTGTTTTTGGTATGCCTTATGGTCATAGTTTTTCTTTTGAGATTCACTTGCGACTGCCATGCTTAACCTGGCATTTTCATTTATTTCCCACATTAATTCTTGTTGAGAAATAACATATTCATCATAGGAATCATATTCTTCTATTGTAGGCGGAGGCCCATACAGTAAATCAGCTGGAAGACCAACCTCTCGGCCAAACATTAGTTTGTTTGGTGAATATCCTGTACTCTCATGAACAGATGATCGGTATGCCAACATAACAAGTGGCAAATGTTTGTCCCAATCACGTTGGTCATGAGATATATATTTGTTAGCATTTCTTCTACTGTGCGATTGAAACGTTCAACCATTCCATCGCTCTGGGGTGATACGGGGTAGTTCGGGTTTTATCAATGTCAAGAAGTTCACATAAGTTTTGGAACAATTTTGACTCAAATTGTCTCCCTTGATCAGTATGGAGTTGTGCAGGCACTCCAAATCTGCTGACAAATTCGCTCACAAATAACCCAGCAACAGTTTCAGATTCTTGATTCTCCATAGGATAAGCCTCAGTCCAGCGAGTAAAGTAATCTGTCACAATTAGAATATACTTTTTATTACTATTTGTACGAACCAGTGGACCCAATATGTCCATGGCTACGCGTTCCATTGGGGCACCTACTAGGTATTGTCTCATCTTGGCACGCATTGTCTTTTGGGGATTCTTCCTAGCCTGACACTCCTTACAAGTGTTACACCAAAGTGTCACAGCCTCTTTATAACCGACCCAGTAGAATCTTTCTTTAACCCGGCACAGTGTGCGTTTGATCCCAAGGTGTCCACAAGTCGGATTATTATGTAACAAGCTTAAAACTTCATTTTTAAACAATTCTGGTAATACAAGTTGCCATTTTTCTTTATTACCATCCAGCCATTTTCTATATAGGACCCCATTAAATAATTGTAGTCTGTCCCACTGGGACCAATATGCTTTTACTTTGGTATTCTGGCTTGAAATCTCACTCCATCTTGGCCTTCTTTCAAGTTTGTCTTTCCACATGACAATCTGACATATTATTGTATCAGAAATCTGAGCTTCCTTTAAGTCCTTGGAGGTCTTATTTTGAAACCAAACTTCTGTACAATCTTGTTCGCTGCACCTCCTGCAAAGGTTTGTAACCATGTCTACAGACTCTGACTTTTTATTTTCTCTTACCGTACCTTCTTTGTCCTTATTTTCACGTTGCGCACAATAGTCACAAGACACGCATGGCCTTCTCGACAAACCATCAGCATTTCCATGCTGCCTTCCAGGCCTGTGTTGTATAGTGAAATTATAAGTGTGTAAAATCTCCAACCACCGGGCCATTTGACCTTCTGGATTCTTGAACCGTAAAATCCAACTCAAAGCACCATGGTCAGTACGTATGATAAACCTTGAACCATATAAGTAATGATGAAAGTGTTTTATAGAAGCAATTATGGCTAATAATTCGCGTCTTGTCACACAGTAATTTCTCTCTGCTTTGCCAAGTGATTTGCTGAAATATGCCACCACCCTCTCCTGATTATTCTCATCTAATTGTGATAGAACTGAACCTATCCCATAACCACTTGCATCGGTATCCAGTATAAACTCTTTTGCGATATTGGGATAACATAATACTGGTGAGGATATCAAGTGCTTCTTTAATGCAACAAATGATTCTTCACATTCTTTTGTCCACTTAAAATTATTCTGTTTTTCGGTCAGTTTATGCAATGGCCTGGCCAAGTCGGCAAAGTTCCTTATGAACTTTCTGTAATATGAACATGTACCTAGAAAACTCCGGACATCGTGTACATTTCTGGGCTGCGGCCAATTCTTTACTCCCTCTATCTTGATTGGGTCTGTCGATATCCCTTTATTAGATACAATGTGCCCTAAGAAAGCCACTTCCTTTTGAAAGATATTACACTTCTTAGGAGAAATTTTCAATCCTGCCGTTTTTATCCTGTTCAAAACTTCTGCTAACCTTTCGAGATGAGCTTCAAAAGTATCCGAGAAGACGATTACATCATCTATGTATACTAAGCAAGTCTGCCAGTGTAAACCAGCTAGCACGAATTCCATTAATCGCTCAAACGTTGCTACAGCATTGCATAAACCAAAAGGCATCACCTTAAATTGAAATAAACCACTGGCTGTACAGAAAGCTGTTTTATCTGCATCCTCGGGTTCAACCTCTACTTGCCAGTAACCCGACTGGAGGTCAAGGGTCGAAAACCACTTTCCACCTCGAAGAGCATCAAGTGAGTCATCTATCCTGGGCAAAGGGTACGAGTCTTTTACTGTGACATTGTTTACGAGTCGATAGTCTAAACAGAATCTCACTGAACCATCCTTTTTGGTTACTAAAACCACAGGGGCTGCCCATGGGCTCGTGGATTTTTCTATTATACCGCAATCAAGCATCCGCTGGACTTCTTGTTTCT
The DNA here is from genome assembly GCA_021292105.1 of Anadara kagoshimensis. Lineage (NCBI taxonomy): Eukaryota > Metazoa > Mollusca > Bivalvia > Arcoida > Arcidae > Anadara > Anadara kagoshimensis. The sequence goes on from CM037864.1 coordinate 41,985,034, forward strand.
CAATTTCTCGCTTAGCTAGTGGTAGCCTTCTTGGTGTCTGTTTTATTGGAGCTGCATCTCCTGTATTGATTTTGTGTTTTACTAAACTTGTACGTCCTAGGTCATTCTTTGTTTTTGCGAAAACTTCTAAATTTTCAGTATCAGGTTTTTGACCATATCTTGCTGTTCTTTACTCAGGTTATTGCTGCACGTATCTAGCATTTGCTGTAAATACGCTGGGACAGGTTCATCTACCGCACTCTTGCATGTCACCATTTGACAGCACTCTAGATTATTCTTCTCTGTGTGACCAAGGTCATCTAATTCAATAACATTAGTTACAGGTTGACATTCGGCAGCACAAGTATTCTTAAAAATCGTTTGGGTTTCATTGCTTACATTAACAAGCCTAAGAGGTACTGTTTGACCTGTTGGTGAAACAACAACTCGGGCAACAAGTATTCCTTGCTGCCAGTTTTACACTACTGGGTTCGATTAATACGTGGTTAAAATTTGCATCATGGTCAATCTTAGCTGTTAACACAACTTCACTATGTGGCGGTATTACTGTATTGTCTTGTATCCTAACCCGATAAACATTGACAATTGATCCTCTTTCAGACAGACTATGCTGTCTTCATTCAAAGTATGGTTCCTTGGCCCATATCTATCTGACAATTATGAGCATGTAAGAAGTCATACCCTATGACCATTGGTGCCTCAACTTCAGCTACGACAACCCTATGATGAAATAAATAACCTTGAATCCTGATTGGCATCACTGCACTTCCTGATGGCACGACCAAACTCCATCTGCCATTCTGAGTTGCGTTGAATCATTTTGTAAACTTGGCCTTACTTCTTGGTGTATGCACTTAAACTTTTCTGGATGTAAAATAGTTATTGTTGAACCTGTATCGATAAGGCAGTTTACATCAACATTAAAAATTTTGATTTAATATATAAAGAATTATTTAAAATATTCTGCCTCAATTTGTAATTCTATCGGACCTTTTCAATTCATCAGCTGGTGTTTGGCCCCCAACATCAGCTATATCTAGTTTCCCTGATTCTTGTTTTTCTCACCTGACTTTTCTACAGAATATCAGGCACTTTATTAGCAGCCCCAATTTGACTTCTATGCCTTGGAGTATTTGTATCTGCCTGTTGCATATTCTTCTTCCTTTTAAAACAGTCAATTTTCCAATGACCAGCTTTGCCGCAATAATTACAGTTTCCTTTTCTTCTATTGTTCTGCCTCTGGGTGTTTGCAATAGCCTGTTCCTGATTCCCGGGCCATCCCGACCAGCTTCAATTTTTGCTATTCTTCCCATTACATCCTGTAGTAAATCGGAATTTGGAATGTCATCCATATTGTCACTATTACCCCTTGGAACTTCTGTCTGGAATCTGACACCAGTTCTACCTAACCTGCGTTTTCGGCCTTGCTGAAATGCCTCATATTCTAGGGCTATACGCACAGCGTCCTCTATAGATGATGGTTTGCCTTGATGCACAGACCATTCCATTTCGACATCATTCAATGCGTCTACAAAACAGTCTCGAGCCAGCTGTTCTCTAAATATTATGGGAGCACTTGGGTAAGCTAACCTAGTTAACCTCTTTATCTCTTGTCTAGCTCCGTCAATGGTTCACTCCTTTCTCAGTCTGTTCTTAATCTGAGCTCGATACAACTCGGACTGATTATCAGGTTGAAATCTCGCAGTAAGTGCAGATACTAGATGTACATAACTATGACGCAAGTCGGGCCTAAGATCACTCAGAACACTTTGAGCTATACCTCTAAGACTGGTGGCTAACTCCATAGCCTTTGTAACATCATCCCATTTATTCATTTCGGAGATCATTTCAAAATGGACCAAATAGTCTTGCCAGTTGGTTTTTCCATCATAAACAGCTGGTTTCCTCGGTTTCTTAATTTGGGTGTCACAACCCCTGCTTCTTTCCTCCCAAGGTTGGATGGGGAAGCTCTGTTTCGTGGTTCATAAGGTTGCACGTTTTCTGCATTGCTTGAATGGTAATCATAGTCTTGTCTATAAACAGGATAAGGAACACTACGTGACCGGTTAGACATGTTAGCTGGCACCGTTCTACAGCCAGAATCGTCCATGTTGGCGAAGCCATAGCATTAAAATTTTCAAAACCAGTGTCATGTCTGTCCCTCAAATCTGGTTGATATATTCCACTGTTCACATGTTCCCAGTTGGGGCCCCGCATTGCACTAGATCCAAGATGTAAATCTTTATTTATTCCAACAGAATTGTTTACAGCAGTACTGTAAATCGTATTAGTACTCTCAGGAAAATGTAATTGTCTAGTGACTGCTGATTGGTCATATAATTGTTGTCTCACGAACGGCTGATTTGTTGCCGCATTCCCAACCCTGGGAATGGCAGAAATTCTTTTCATTTTGTTCTCCGGAACATGATCATCAATTTGTGTAGTGGAAGAGCCACCACCTCTTATTCGTGTATCAGAGTTTTCTAACTGTTCAACTGTCAATTGCATCTCGTTCAAACAAGATCTTAATTCCTCATTTTCAGCATTTAATTCTTTACACTTTCCCTCTAAATATTCCACCTCTCTGTTCTTATTTCTTTCCCTACCTTCATTCGGGAGACAGGAGGTTCCAACTCCACTATCCGTTACAGGTAAGCGCAGCTGAACAGTACCACTTGGAGTACCAGGTACCATCACAAATGGCTGCGCGAGTTCTATTCCGAGCGTTTGTTCATCACTATTAGGTACATCTATAGTCGTGGCTTGACTTGCAACATCGCAAACACTTTTGCCCGTAGCCATGTTGACCCTGTCTTGAGCAGAAGTTACTTAAATGGATCCCACCGCTGCCACCAAACTGTAACGACCGAGCGTTGAGCACGTTGTAATTACTTGTGGGTTCGAACCCAGTAAAGGGTTAGAGCTTATATGTTTTGAACTCTTGCTCTAAACAGGATTACACTTTTTCAGTTATTCTGGGTGGTAAGTAATGTTGAAAGTACAACTAACAAAAGCTCTCGAGCAAATGCCTTGCAGGCCAATTTATATTCCAGAGTATGGTTGGACAGATGTACAGGTGTATTATATTAATCATACGAGTCACAATAGCACAAGCAGGATAAACACTTTGAGGTTTGATGTGAACTAATCTAGATCCATTGGATCTAGGTCCAGCAGAAACATAAAAACAAGAGGGCCATGAGGCCCTGGCGCTCACCTGAGAATAAGTTGAATTATACACATTTTTCCAATAATGTCATGAATAGAGGATTAACAGAATTCATTATAAGTAAATATGAACTTGACCTAGCTTTTGTCCTGAACATTGTTCTTGACAAATTATACAAAGACTGGACAGAAAACATGGACTCTAACGTGTTAGCAAGGTTTTCTATGATTTGACCTAGTGACCTATTTATTGATCCAACATGACCCGTATACAAACTTGACTTAGCTTTTGTCATGAACATCGTTCTGGGCAAATTATATGAAGATTAAACAAAAAGTATGGACTCTATAGTGTTAACAAGGTTTTTCTTAGATTTGACCTTGTGACCTAATTATTGACCCAACATGACCCATATACAAACTTGACCTTGCTTTGGTCATGAACATCATTTGACCTTGTGACCTACTTATTGACCCAACATTAACGATATATGAACATGGCCTTGCTTTGTCATGAACATTGTTCTGGACAAATTATATAAAGATTGGACAAAAAATATGGACTTTATAGTGTTAACAAGATTTTTTATGATTTGGACTAGTGACCTACTTATTGATCCAACATGACCCATATAACAAATTGACTTTGATTTGGTCATGAACATCATTCTGGACAAATTATGTGAAGATTGGACAAAAAATATGGACTCTAGAGTGTTAACAAGGTTTATCTATTATTTGACCTAGTGACCTCCTTATTGACCCAACATGATCGGTATATGTCCTTGACTTTGCTATGGTCATGATCATCGTTCTAGACAAATTATATGAAGATTGGACAAAAAATATGGACTCTAGAGTGTTAACAAGGTTTATCTATTATTTGACCTAGTGACCTACTTATTGACCCAACATGATCGGTATATGTCCTTGACTTTGCTATGGTCATGATCATCGTTCTGGACAAATTATATAAAGATTGGACAAAAAATATGTACTCTAGAGTGTAACAAGGTTTTTCTTTGATTTGACCTAGTGACCTACTTATTGACTCAACATTAACGATATACGAACTTGACCTTGCTTTGGTCATGAACATCATTCTGGACAAATTATATGAAGATTGGACAAAACTATGGACTCTATAGTGTTAACAAGGCTTTTCTATGATTTGGTCTAGTGACCTACTTATTGACCCAACATGACCCATATACGAACTTGACCTTGCTTTGGTCATGAACATCTTTCTGGACAAATTATATGAAGATTGGACAAAACTATGGACTCTTTAGTGTTAACAAGGTTTTCTATGATTTGGCCTAGTGACCTACTTATTGACCCAACATGATCCATATACAAACTTGACCTTGCTTTGATCATGAACATTGTTCTTGCCAAATTATATGAAGATTGGACAAAAAATATGGACTCTAGAGTGTTAACAAGGTTTTTCTTTGATTTGACCTAGTGACCTACTTATTGACCCAAAATTAACGATATATGAACTTGACCTTGCTTTAGTCATGAACATTGTTCTGGACAAATTATATGAAGATTGGACAAAAAATATGGACTCTAGAGTGTTAACAAGGTTTATCTATTATTTGACCTAGTGACCTCCTTATTGACCCAACATGATCGGTATATGTCCTTGACTTTGCTATGGTCATGATCATCGTTCTAGACAAATTATATAAAGATTGGACAAAAAATATGGACTCTAGAGTGTTAACAAGGGTTTTCTTTGATTTGACCTAGTGACCTACTTATTGACCCAACATTAACAATATACTAACTTGACCTTGCTTTGGTCATGAACATTGTTCTGGACAAATTATATGAAGATTGGACAAATAATATGAACTCTATAGCGTTAACAAGGTTTTTCTATGATTTGACCTAGTGACCTACTTCTTGACCCAACATAACCCATATACGAACTTGACCTTGCTTTGGTCATGAACATCGTTCTGGACAAATTATATGAAGATTGGACAAAAACTATGGACTCTAGAGTGTTAACAAGGTTTTTCTGATTTGGCCTAGTGACCTACTTATTGACCCAACATGACCCATATACGAACTTGACCTTGCTTTGGTCATGAACGTTGTTCTGGACAAATTATATGAAGATTAAACGAAAAATATGGACTCTAGAGTGTTAACAATGTTTATCTATTATTTGACCTAGTGACCTACTTATTGACCCAACATGATCGGTATATGTCCTTGACTTTGCTATGGTCATGATCATCGTTCTAGACAAATTATATGAAGATTGGACAAAAAATATGGACTCTAGAGTGTTAACAAGGTTTTTCTTTGATTTGACCTAGTGACCTACTTATTGATCCAACATTAACGATATAAGAACTTGACCTAGCTTTGGTCATGAACATTGTTCTGGACAAATTATATGAAGATTGGGCAAAAAATATGGACTCTATAGCGTTAACAAGGTTTATCTATGATTTGACCTAGTGACCTACTTATTGACCCAACATAACCCATATACGAACTTGACCTTGCTTTGGTCATGAACATCGTTCTGGACAAATTATATGAAGATTGGGCAAAAAATATGGACTCTATAGCGTTAACAAGGTTTTTCTATGATTTGACCTAGTGACCTACTTATTGACCCAACATAACCCATATACCAAATTGACCTTGCTTTGGTCATGAACATCGTTCTGGACAAATTATATAAAGATTGGACAAAAACTATGGACTTTAGAGTGTTAACAAGGTTTTTCTATGATTTGGCCTAGTGACCTACTTATTGACCCAACATGACCCATATACGAACTTGACCTTGCTTTGGTCATAAACATTGTTCTGGACAAATTATATGAAGATTGGACAAAAACTATGGACTCTAGAGCGTTAACAAGGTTTTTCTTTGATTTGACCTAGTGACCTACTTATTGACCCAAAATTAACGATATATGAACTTGACCTTGCTTTGGTCATGAACGTTGTTCTGGACAAATTATATGAAGATTGGACAAAAAATATGGACTCTAGAGTGTTAACAAGGTTTATCTATTATTTGACCTAGTGACCTACTTATTGACCCAACATGATCGTATATGTCCTTGACTTTGCTATGGTCATGATCATCGTTCTAGACAAATTATATAAAGATTGGACAAAAAATATGTACTCTAGAGTGTTAACAAGGTTTTTCTTTGATTTGACCTAGTGACCTACTTATTGATCCAACATTAACGATATACGAACTTGACCTTGCTTTGGTCATGAACATCATTCTGGACAAATTATATGAAGATTGGACAAAAAATATGGACTCTATAGCGTTAACAAGGTTTTTCTATGATTTGACCTAGTGACCTACTTATTGACCCAACATAACCCATATACGAACTTGACCTTGCTTTGGTCATGAACATCGTTCTGGACAAATTATATGAAGATTGGACAAAAATATGGACTCTATAGCGTTAACAAGGTTTTTCTATGATTTGACCTAGTGACCTACTTATTGACCCAACATAACCCATATACGAACTTGACCTTGCTTTGATCATGAACATCATTATGGACAAATTATATGAAGATTGGACAAAAATATGGACTCTAGAGTGTTAACAAGGTTTTTCTATGATTTGGCCTAGTGACCTACTTATTGATCCAACGTGACCCATATACGAACTTGACCTTGCTTTGGTCATGAACGTTGTTCTGGACAAATTATATGAAGATGGACAAAAAATATGGACTCTAGAGTGTTAACAAGGTTTTTCTTTGATTTGACCTAGTGACCTACTTATTGATCCAACACATTCCATATATGAACTTGACTTAGCTTTTGACCTGAACAATGTTCTGGACAAGTTTGATGAAGATATAACAAAAACTGTGGCCTCTAGAGTGTTAACAATGAAAAGTTGACGCACGACGCACGACGCACGACGCACGACGCACGACGCACGACGCACGACACACGACGCACGACGCACGACGCACGACGGACAAAGACTGATCACAATAGCTCACTTGAGCACTTTGTGCTCAGGTGAGCTAAAATATCAGAGGTCTCTGATCCAGTGTTGGAGGTCTTCTTTAAATCACAATTAAGTCAGCAAAATTATATGAAATTTATATTTATTCTCAGTATCATGCGTTCATTTTAATAAATTAAATAATATCAACGAGCACACTCTCTAGCAGACACAAATGAAGGTTAAAACAATGCTAGAACAGGTAAAAATTAACACCTGTATACATATAAATAAGCTGCTTTGACACTATAATAATTCCACTGAGCACACACACTGAATGTTAAAACAATGCTTGAACAGGTAAAAATTAACACCTGTAAACATATAAATAGGCTGCTTTGACACTATAATAATTCCACTGAGCACACACACTGAATGTTAAAACAATGCTTGAACAGGTAAAAATTAACACCTGTAAACTATAAATAGGCTGCTTTGACACTATAATAATACCACTGAGCACACACACTGAATGTTAAAACAATGCTTGAACAGGTAAAATTAACACTGTAAACATATAAATAGGCTGCTTTGACACTAGCTTATAACACTATTATGTAAATTCGCGTTGGCTATTATTTCAATAATATTCATTTTATTACTATAATCCAAAAATAGAATTAAATCCCCGAAAACGAAATAAAATCCTGAGAATAGATTCACTGCTAAAAATGAGCCATAAATGGTTTGGACTATAATTCCTAAATTACCTAAGGGGTTCTTGTCTCAAAGGCAATGCTTGAGTACACCCGACAACGGTCAGAATAGAACTGAACCGATTGCGCCACCGCCGCTCTATTTATACTCCGACCGGGTACTCATTCGGGATGCTGGAACTGATTCGGAGATCGTGTTCCATTGAAAGTATAGGGAGAAGTACTGATTCGGCATTTTCCGTAAACCGGTGCACTGGTTATGGCCAGAGATACGGCGCAATACAAAGTAGTGCGTGAAAATAAAAATAATTAAAAATAGTAAAATGCCGTAATAATAATCATTATTTCACTTAAATAATCCTAATATGCTAAAGAACTTAAATTAATCGGGATTAATTGTATATTCAAGTGTTTAGCTCAAAAATATAAAAGTACAAAAAGCAACTGATGCTGGCTGTGTATCAAAGTTTGCAGAGCGGGACGGACAAACTTGAATGTTAAATTATATGGATTTATACAGAATTTACGCTCTGAACAGACAAAACAGGTATGTCATCCCAACATTTGGGCCTTGGAAATAACTTACATAAGTTAAATTATGTTCAAAATGCTGTACAAGGGTTCTAAAACCGATGTCAAAATATCGAACGCTGATAAACCAATGTAAACAAAATGGCGGCGCGTTCTCGATGATGTGACCATAAAATAATAATAATTTATTAAAATACTTAAGTACAGAAACAAACTGTGGCATTAACCATGGTGACTTGTAAAACCATTCTGCCGATAATAAAAACCAGTATAGTCAAAATAATAAAATAAACATTTAGTATATCACTGATTTCAACGTATTATAACAACATCACAGCATATTATGCTTGAAGATATATGGTTAGGACCATAATTCGTCACAATATTTAGTATTTTCATGTGCACTGCATTGCTAATACATATACTGTGAGATGACACTACTTCACCTTCCCATAAAGTGACTGTATATTGCAATCAGTGCCTTGCATATATATTATATTTTATTGTTAGACATGTTATCACACACTGCTGTGGTTCTAGGTTACTTCATCATGACAGAGTTGTTAAAGCTTGAATCAATCACTATACATATCAGGCACTAAACACCAACGACTCGACAAAAATGCCTGGGACTCAACATTCACAGAGAATTATTATGGGAAACACTCATTGATAAGGTTACTAAATTCCATCTAAGTTTTCTTGAGATGCAACCTACATTATTACCTAACCAAAATCAAGAAACAAGGCTAAACTACATCTGTAAGACAATTGCTAGAGTATCCATTCAGTGTATGAAACTCAACCAAACTAAACAACATCAATAAAACTGAATCTCTCCTGTAAAAGGTGTCACAACTGACTACCAACACACCAGCAGCATAACAGTCATGCTGCACCAACTGCAATGACAGAAACTGCAACAAAGGCAAGCAACATCACAAATTGTGATGTTCTACCATAATGTGCACTCCTTTGTGGATATACCAGCAATGTACCATCTACAGCAGATGTCTACATGAACCAAAGGCCATAGTCAAAGATATCTGGGATCACACTCCAGAACTACAGTCTACCAGACAATGTTATCTCCCATACTTCATCGAGTTATTCCATTGGTTGCTAGGTGTAAGATATGTCTGTCTTACACCCCCCTGTGTAAGACAAGCTACATGGGCTGTTTGGCTCGTCGTGACGTCATTGATGTCCAAAGTCAACCAACAATTTCTCAACGTCACAATCACTTACACAGCGCTTAATTGATGACGTCATAATCATTTTACGTAAGAACGTCAACAAAAATTGATAACGTCATTTTCAGCAGGCACGGATGGTGACTTGAAAACTGAACATCTGATGCATTTTTTTGTTAACACATCATGTTTTATGTTGCGAATGTGCAAGAACAAGAATCCTACACCAGTAACAGGGTAAGACTCGCTAAAGCTCGTTCTGGACAGTAAATATTCATCCTGGTTTGAGATATCTCTGTTTTACCCTGTTACCGGTGTATGATTCTATTATTCTTAGCAGCAATTTGCCTCTGGAACATTTTACCAGCAAGTGTTGTGCTGGTAGACTCCTTAGAAGGCTTCAAGATGTTGCTATCTGGGCCAACTACCAAATGAAGGATGAAATTTTAGCCAGTTTTAACCTTGCACTTGTACATAGATTTAACTCATCATCTGCATCAAGTACAATAACACTTCCATGCTTTTGCACTATAGTTGTAAGAATATATCTGTGAATACCAAGGGGTTCAATATTCCCTGGGTCTGAGGTCTGGGACCTATTGATTTTACATTGGGACCCTTGATATTAAAATTGTAAAACTCCAATGTACCTGCCCTTTTTTACCAGGATAATCCTACTTTTCTATGTTTTAACTTCATTGCACATGGAGCTTTCAATTTTGATTCAAATGTTAAAACCATACTTCTATATGGCTGCGAGACAGGGAGAACAACAAAATGTCTCCTAAACAAGCTTCAAGTCTTCATTAACAACTCCCAAAAAAATCATGAAGATCAGATGGCCAGAGAAAATCATCAACCTTGAGTTATGGGTGAAGACCAAACAACAACCTATACAGATGGAGCTATCAAAAAGGAAATGGTGATGGATAAGACACACACTGCAAAAGCCAACATATTCAATCACAAGACAAGTGCTGCAGTGGAATCCTCAAGGGAAAAGAAAAGTTGGAAGGCCAAGAAACATCTGGCGGAGAAACTTGAAAACAGAGATGGACAGAGAGGGATACAAATGGCAAGACCTGGTCAGACAAGAACAGAATAGAACTAGATGGAAGAGTGTTGTTATCAGTGGCCTATATACCTCCCTGGTACCACAGGCATAAGTAAGTAAGTAAGTACATGTACCTTTCAGTGTTGATATTGAATTACTTTTAAAATTTTGTCAGACCATCAAAAAAGGGCAAAAGATCCTGGGCCTCCCATTACAAAACATTTATTTTTAACCCCTATTGCTATGAAATAAATAAAGGAAAATCTTTGCCGATTTGGGGAATTATCACATTGAGAGTTGTGCCTTATCATGTTTGATTCAGGACATATTTTACACATTGAGAATTGTGCCTTATCATGTTTGATTAAAGACATATTTAACACATTGAGAATTGTGCCTTATCATGTTTGATTCAGGACATATTTTACACATTGAGAATTGTGCCTTATCATGTTTGATTCAGGACATATTTTACACATTGAGAATTGTGCCTTATCATGTTTGATTCAGGACATATTTTACACATTGAGAATTGTGCCTTATCATGTTTGATTCAGGACATATTTTACACATTGAGAATTGTGCCTTATCATGTTTGATTCAGGACATATTTTACACATTGAGAATTGTGCCTTATCATGTTTGATTCAGGACACATTTTACACATTGAGAATTGTGCCTTATCATGTTTGATTCAGGACATATTTTACACATTGAGAATTGTGCCTTATCATGTTTGATTCAGGACATATTTTACACATTGAGAATTGTGCCTTATCATGTTTGATTCAGGACATATTTTACACATTGAGAATTGTGCCTTATCATGTTTGATTCAGGACATATTTTACACATTGAGAATTGTGCCTTATCATGTTTGATTCAGGACACATTTTACACATTGAGAATTGTGCCTTATCATGTTTGATTCAGGACACATTTTACACATTGAGAATTGTGCCTTATCATGTTTGATTCAGGACATATTTTACACATTGAGAATTGTGCCTTATCATGTTTGATTCAGGACATATTTTACACATTGAGAATTGTGCCTTATCATGTTTGATTCAGGACCCAATTTACACATTGAGAATTGTGCCTTATCATGTTTGATTCAGGACTTATTTTACACATTGAGAATTGTGCCTTATCATGTTTGATTCAGGACACATTTAACACATTGAGAATTGTGCCTTATCATGTTTGATTCAGGACACATTTTACACATTGAGAATTGTGCCTTATCATGTTTGATTCAGGACACATTTTACACATTGAGAATTGTGCCTTATCATGTTTGATTCAGGACACATTTAACACATTGAGAATTGTGCCTTATCATGTTTGATTCAGGACACATTTTACACATTGAGAATTGTGCCTTATCATGTTTGATTCAGGACACATTTTACACATTGAAAATTGTGCCTTATCATGTTTGATTCAGGACTTATTTTACACATTGAGAATTGTGCCTTATCATGTTTGATTCAGGACACATTTTACACATTGAAAATTGTGCCTTATCATGTTTGATTCAGGACACATTTAACACATTGAGAATTGTGCCTTATCATGTTTGATTCAGGACACATTTTACACATTGAGAATTGTGCCTTATCATGTTTGATTCAGGACACATTTTACACATTGAGAATTGTGCCTTATCATGTTTGATTCAGGACATATTTTACACATTGAGAATTGTGCCTTATCATGTTTGATTCAGGACATATTTTACACATTGAGAATTGTGCCTTATCATGTTTGATTCAGGACATATTTTACACATTGAGAATTGTGCCTTATCATGTTTGATTCAGGACACATTTTACACATTGAGAATTGTCCCTTATCATGTTTGATTCAGGACATATTTTACACATTGAGAATTGTGCCTTATCATGTTTGATTCAGGACATATTTTACACATTGAGAATTGTGCCTTATCATGTTTGATTCAGGACATATTTTACACATTGAGAATTGTGCCTTATCATGTTTGATTCAGGACACATTTTACACATTGAGAATTGTGCCTTATCATGTTTGATTCAGGACATATTTTACACATTGAGAATTGTGCCTTATCATGTTTGATTCAGGACATATTTTACACATTGAGAATTGTGCCTTATCATGTTTGATTCAGGACCCAATTTACACATTGAGAATTGTGCCTTATCATGTTTGATTCAGGACTTATTTTACACATTGAGAATTGTGCCTTATCATGTTTGATTCAGGACACATTTAACACATTGAGAATTGTGCCTTATCATGTTTGATTCAGGACCCAATTTACACATTGAGAATTGTGCCTTATCATGTTTGATTCAGGACTTATTTTACACATTGAGAATTGTGCCTTATCATGTTTGATTCAGGACACATTTAACACATTGAGAATTGTGCCTTATCATGTTTGATTCAGGACATATTTTACACATTGAGAATTGTGCCTTATCATGTTTGATTCAGGACACATTTTACACATTGAAATTGTGCCTTATCATGTTTGATTCAGGACTTATTTTACACATTGAGAATTGTGCCTTATCATGTTTGATTCAGGACACATTTTACACATTGAAAATTGTGCCTTATCATGTTTGATTCAGGACACATTTAACACATTGAGAATTGTGCCTTATCATGTTTGATTCAGGACACATTTTACACATTGAGAATTGTGCCTTATCATGTTTGATTCAGGACACATTTTACACATTGAGAATTGTGCCTTATCATGTTTGATTCAGGACATATTTTACACATTGAGAATTGTGCCTTATCATGTTTGATTCAGGACATATTTTACACATTGAGAATTGTGCCTTATCATGTTTGATTCAGGACATATTTTACACATTGAGAATTGTGCCTTATCATGTTTGATTCAGGAACATTTTACACATTGAGAATTGTCCCTTATCATGTTTGATTCAGGACATATTTTACACATTGAGAATTGTGCCTTATCATGTTTGATTCAGGACATATATTACACATTGAGAATTGTGCCTTATCATGTTTGATTCAGGACATATTTTACACATTGAGAATTGTGCCTCATCATGTTTGATTCAGGACACATTATACCACTACAGTAGCTTAGTTGGTAGAGTGCTTTCTTCGTATGTTGGATATTGTGGGTTGGAACATGTCCGAGTCTTGAAAATAGGGAGTGACTGTGTAGCGATATAGCTACATGGTATTACTACGTTACTACTGTCTCACCTATGAGGTACCTTTTAGGCGAAATGGTAGAGCGCTCACTTTACAAATGGATGACCAGGGTTTGATTCACAGTGTCAGGGAAGGGAATTTTATAACTAATTTTTCCATTGTAACTAGCATTTACATTACAAGTGTGCCCACAATGGGACCCTGCCTTTGAATGAGGGCACCCACCAAAGTGCAACCGCAGGAAAGATCCCAATTAAATTAATAAATGTAATTAAAAATAAGGTATATGTTTCTATATATGTGTTAGGATGTACGTCTTCAAGGGACAAAGACTAAAGGGGAGCTAGGGATGTAAATGTAGTAATATAGCTACATGGTATAGTATGTACTATGTACAGGTTAAGAGACGTTACTACTGTCTCACCTACGGTGTACCTTTTAGGCAAAATGGTAGAGTTTAGGCAAAACTGTTAAGGGCTTGCTTTACAAACGGGCAGCCCAGGTTCAATTCACAGCATCGGGGAAGGGAGTTTTATATTTTATAACTAATTTTTCATTGTAACAAGCATTTACGTTACAACTGTTCGCTAATTCAACCATTTAGAAATGAAATTCACAGGGTACTTCAGAAAAACCTTAAAAATTGATGTCCCATGTCATGGAAGGAATGGCATGTTACCCCCCCCCCCTTTTGCATTGACCTGAGTACACTGCAATGTTCTACCATTTCACCTGCTGATGGTGAACATTCTTGAGTGTACAATGTACAATGAAGTGCCATATGTGTATGAGTATAGAATGCAATGCCGATCCCACATGTTTTGTATTACAATACCAATGCCTTAATAACCGTGTCACTTGTTTCCCAATTTAATTGTGCTGGCTTTAGAATTGAGGATATTCGGTCCCAGTCCAGAAACCTGAACATTGCTTGTGGATTTTTCTGGGTCAATTTTGATGACAAGATGTATGCACCACAGGGGCCAGTTTCATAATAAAATTTAAAAAATACCGATAAGTATATAAACAAGAGGCCCATGGGCCTTAACGCTCACCTGTGACCTTGACCTTTGAACCCATAACCCTCATTCATATATCAAAATGACCATTAGGCTAAAAACCTACAATATTCTAGCATACATGCCTATACAAAATATTTATAGTTTTCAAGATAATTAACCAATTCAGTATTTATTTGCATCTGTGACCTTGACCTTTGAACTCATGACCTTTATTCATATACCAAATTATCATTAGACCAATACCTACAATATTCTTATATATATGACTATACAAGGAGTTTATAGTTTTTGAGATAATCAACCATTTCAGAACTTGCTTGCATTTGTGACCTTGACCTTTGAACCCATGACCTTCATTCATATATCAAAATGATTGTTAGGCCAATACCTACAATATTCTAATATGTACAGTTTCTATTTATAATTTACCATTTCAGTATTTGTTTGCATCTATGACCTTGACCTTTGAACCCATGACCTTTATTAATATATCATAATGACCATTGTGCCATTACCTACAATATTCTAATATGTATGCCTATACAAAAGTTTAATAGTTTTGCAGAAAATCAACTAAAACGGTAATAGTTGTGCATCTTTGACCTTGACCTTTGAATCCATGACCTTGATCTATGTATCAAAATGATCGTCATGTCAATACCTACAATTAACTGAAACTCCCATGCCGTTGTCACCTGAAATGTTTAAAAAATAGCATTTTTTATCAAAGGTCAAAAACAGGGACATGACCTTGACCTTTGACCTTGACATCTTTTGGAAGAAAATAGCAAGACAAGATCAACAGTGAAAACTCCATACAATTATCTTCAGCCGTTATTGAGTTATAACAATAGATGTCTCATTTTCAAAATTACATAATTTTACGCAAAAAAACGCGTAACCTATTTTTCGTTCAATTTTCATGAAATACACAATTTTGATGTTCCCAGGTATGCTGATCTAAATATCTAATCAAATTTGCCTGCACCTTTTGGTTTCAGAGAAGAGGATTTTTTGTCTTTTTGCTATTTTTAGTAACGTCGGCCATCTTGTTGGCGGGCCAAACCCCGAACACAATTTTGAAAGGCTGTTATCCAGGCATGATAATCACCAAGTTTCATCAATTTGGCCCAGTAGTTTGGAGGAGATAGATTGCAATAGCTCATCTGAGCCTTTGGCTCAGGTGAGCTAAAAAGAGTAAAGGGGAACAATGAATTGGATATTTCACTTGTAGGTTCTCCGACAAAACTCTACATTACTTTTTTAATTTATGTCCGATCATCGTGATCTTTGTGTCATTTTTTTGCAGATAAATATTCTTTTAGTTGGCATTCAATTTTTGGACATAATTTAAAATCTTAATAAAATGTTTAAACGAAAAACACAGAAAAACATTGTAATTTGCCCGATGTAGCTAAGCCCGTCCATGTAAAAAGTAGCTTAAAATTCGCATCACGATCATGTTTTTCACTATCAGCGTCCATGTCAACTACAAATGCTGATGTGGATCGAAGAACTAAATAAAAAGCAAACAAATTTAAAAGGTAACCGTTACTCACTTCTTTATCTACAAGCCATTATATCCCATTTTGTTCCATTTTTTTTATTTTATTATAAAACTGGCCCATGGTATGCAAAGTGAATATTACCAGCATATATATGCAGCTTTAAAGGTCCCCTCTTGTAGATCTCTGTCTTTTGTTGTGATTTGCATGGGGAACTGGAAATGAAATAAGGAATTAAAACATACCACATGCCGCCAGTCTATCTGCCATTGTGGTGTCCTTCGTTACTGGCTGATACAACGATTCCTACAATTTTAACGCAACACCTTTTTGCGGAGTTTTCTACGTAGATACTGGAGCACCGCCAGATTGGATTGGTATGTCCATCAGGTAGGCTAGGCATTTAATTAATTTCTTGCAAAAAGAACTTAAAAGGGAAAATCCAAAACTGGATTAAAGTCTATCTTGGTGACCTCAAACAAAAGGTGGTGATAAACGGTGGTAGCTGTTTAGAGCGGAGTTCCTGAAGGCAGTGTCCTTGGCCCAATTTGTTCCTGATTAATAGAATCTACACCAATAGCTTCGTGCTGAAAGGCGTCGGGGTGGGGTGGATGCTGTGAACAAAATTGTTACATCATGGTTAAAAGATTAAAAGATGCAGAGAGATTTTTATTCTATGACGAACCTCAAAACCTTAATTAAGTTATTTGCTTCTTGTACAATTCTCCATTTAACAGCAAATTCTTCAAGCAGATAGAAAACGTTCCACGTATACATCTTGTGATGGCTGATCCAAATCAGATGCTGTCTTGCATCATCATGTGTAGCCAGCTACACAGGAGGTGCTTACCTTTCCGGAGCACCCGACTCTTTTCCTTGCATGTATATTAAACATATATTCTCAGTTTCACTTAAGATAGCTTTGCTTTAAAATTCATTATTGTGATTTTGAACACGGATTGTTTGTTTTTCATATGTACCACTTTCTTTAGTAAAAATCTACAAGCCCGCCATGTTCAATGACATTCTATTCAAATGCCGGACACCAAACATGTCAAAATTATTGTTCATATATCCATCGCATTATCATAATGTGAGGCAGTTGGGTGCCATATTGGCGCAAAGGACTAAGGATTTTTAAAAAGTTGGTGGCGAAAATGCTATACTGGCACAAATAGGTTGTATCGCAAAATGACGCTAAAATTGCGCAAACATATTTCACCCAATAGATCAAGCTCCGGAACAGCACCCAACTCCTTGCTCCATATGTTGCGAGGTCATAAAAGAGATACGAATGTTGGCCGCTGTTCGGAGAGCCGATAGATGTACAGGCATTTAACCTCATTGTCAAGATTTTAACTTACAAATATCGAGGCGGTCAGTTCAGATAGTTTGTAACGTATTGGTTAAGAAATGAAAAAAATGTGTATAAACCCGTAACACGTGAATACGCATATTCCATCAACAATGTGTTCAAATGTTGTGGAATGATGGGAACTAACTGTCAGTCATGTCAGATGTGGAACCGGTAGCGTGTTTTTTGAAATAACACAATTTCTGGTTTTACAGTCATAATGAAGATATCAGCTGAAAACATAATTGGCTTACGTTTTGTAATTACGTCATTGGATTCATGAACAATGTGTTCAAATGTTGTGGAATGATGGGAACTAACTATCAGTCATGTCAGATGTGGAACCGGTAGCGTGTTTTTTGAAATAACACAATTTTGTTTTTTTACAGTCATAATGAAGATATAGCTGAAAACCATAATTGGCTTACGTTTTGTAATTACGTCATTGGATTCATGAACATGTGTTCAAATGTTGTGGAATGATGGGAACTAACTGTCAGTCATGTCAGATGTGGAACCGGTAGCATGTTTTTTGAAATAACAAATTTATTGGTTTTACAGTCATAATGAAGATATCAGCTGAAAACCTAATTGGCTTACGTTTTTGTAATTACGTCATTGGATTCATGAACAATGTGTTCAAATGTTGTGGAATGATGGGAACTAACTGTCAGTCATGTCAGATGTGGAACCGGTTAGCGTGTTTTTTGAAATAACACAATTTCTGGTTTTACAGTCATAATGAAGATATAGCTGAAAACCATAATTGGCTTACGTTTTGTAATTACGTCATTGGATTCATGAACAATGTGTTCAAATGTTGTGGAATGATGGGAACTAACTGTCAGTCATGTCAGATGTGGAAAGGTAGCGTGTTTTTTGAAATAACACCCAATTTCTGTAATAAACAGAAATAGAGTTGAAACCAAATTGGCTTACGTTTTGTAATTACGTCATTGGATTCATGAACAATGTGTTCAAATGTGGAATGATGGGAACTAACTGTCAGTCATGTCAGATGTGGAACCGGTAGCGTGTTTTTGAAATAACACAATTTCTGGTTTTACAGTCATAATGAAGATATCAGCTGAAACCATAATTGGCTTACGTTTTGTAATTACGTCATTGGATTCATGAACAATGTGTTCAAATGTTGTGGAATGATGGGAACTAACTGTCAGTCATGTCAGATGTGGAACCGGTAGCGTGTTTTTTGAAATAACACAATTTCTGTTTTACAGTCATAATGAAGATATGAGGCTGAAAACCATAATTGGCTTACGTTTTGTAATTACGTCATTGGATTCATGAACAATGTGTTCAAATGTTGTGGAATGATGGGAACTAACTGTCAGTCATGTCAGATGTGGAACCGGTAGCGTGTTTTTTGAAATAACACAATTTCTGGTTTTACAGTCATAATGAAGATATCAGCTGAAAACCATAATTGGCTTACGTTTTGTAATTACGTCATTGGATTCATGAACAATGTTCAAATGTTGTGGAATGATGGGAACTAACTGTCAGTCATGTCAGATGTGGAACCGGTAGCGTGTTTTTTGAAATAACACAATTTCTGGTTTTACAGTCATAATGAAGATAGCTGAAAACCATAATTGGCTTACGTTTTGTAATTATTCATTAGATTCATGAAACAATGTGTTCAAATGTTGTGGAATGATGGGAACTAACTGTCAGTCATGTCAGATGTGGAACCGGTAGCGTGTTTTTGAAATAACACAATTTCTGGTTTTTACAGTCATAATGAAGATATGAGTGAAAACCATAATTGGCTTACTTTTGTAATTACGTCATTGGATTCATGAACAATGTGTTCAAATGTTGTGGAATGATGGGAACTAACTGTCAGTCATGTCAGATGTGGAAACCGTAGCGTGTTTTTTGAAATAAACACAATTTCTGGTTTTACAGTAAAATGAAGATAGAGTTGAAAACCATAATTGGCTTACGTTTTGTAATTACGTCATTGGATTCATGAACAATGTGTTCAAATGTTGTGGAATGATGGGAAACTAACTGTCAGTCATGTCAGATGTGGAACCGGTAGCGTGTTTTTGAAATAACACAATTCTGGTTTTACAGTCATAATGAAGATATGAGCTGAAAACCATAATTGGCTTACGTTTTGTAATTACGTCATTGGATTCAGAACAATGTGTTCAAATGTTGTGGAATGATGGGAACTAACTGTCAGTCATGTCAGATGTGGAACCGGTAGCGTGTTTTTTGAAATAACACAATTTCTTTACAGTCATACATGAAGATATGAGCTGAAAACCATAATTGGCTTACGTTTTGTAATTACGATTGGATTCATGAACAATGTGTTCAAATGTTGTGGAATGATGGGAACTAACTGTCAGTCATGTCAGATGTGAACCGGTAGCGTGTTTTTTGAAATAACACAATTTCTGGTTTTACAGTCATAATGAAGATATGAGCTGAAAACCATAATTGGCTTACGTTTTGTAATTACGTCATTGGATTCATGAACAATGTGTTCAAATGTTGTGGAATGATGGGAACTAACTGTCAGTCATGTCAGATGTGGAACCGGTAGCGTGTTTTTTGAAATAACCAAATTTCTGGTTTTACAGTCATAATGAAGATATGAGTGAAAACCATAATTGGCTTACGTTTTGTAATTACGTCATTGGATTCATGAACAATGTGTTCAAATGTTGTGGAATGATGGGAACTAACTGTCAGTCATGTCAGATGTGGAACCGGTAGCGTGTTTTTGAAATAACACAATTTCTGGTTTTACAGTCATAATGAAGATATGAGTGAAAACCATAATTGGCTTACGTTTTGTAATTACGTCATTGGATTCATGAACAATGTTCAAATGTTGTGGAATGATGGGAACTAACTGTCAGTCATGTCAGATGTGGAACCGGTAGCGTGTTTTTTGAAATAACACAATTTTCTGGTTTTACAGTCATAATGAAGATATGAGTGAAAACCATAATTGGCTTACGTTTTGTAATTACGTCATTGGATTCATGAACAATGTGTTCAAATGTTGTGGAATGATGGGAACTAACTGTCAGTCATGTCAGATGTGGAACCGGTAGCGTGTTTTTGAAATAACACCCATTTCTGGTACAGTATAATGAAATAGAGCTGAAAACCAAAATTGGCTTACGTTTTGTAATTACGTCATTGGATTCATGAACAATGTGTTCAAATGTTGTGGAATGATGGGAACTAACTGTCAGTCATGTCAGATGTGGAACCGGTAGCGTGTTTTTTGAAATAACACAATTTCTGGTTTTACAGTCATAAAAGAATATGAGCTGAAAACCATAATTGGCTTACGTTTGTAATTACGTCATTGGATTCATGAACAATGTGTTCAAATGTTGTGGAATGATGGAACTAACTGTCAGTCATGTCAGATGTGGAACCGGTAGCGTGTTTTTTGAAATAACACAATTTCTGGTTTTACAGTCATAATGAAGATATTGAAAAACCATAATTGGCTTACGTTTTGTAATTACGTCATTGGATTCATGAACAATGTGTTCAAATGTTTGGAATGATGGGAACTAACTGTCAGTCATGTCAGATGTGGAACCGGTAGCGTGTTTTTTGAAATAACACAATTTCTGGTTTTTACAGTCATAATGAAGATATGAGTGAAAAAAATAATTGGCTTACGTTTTGTAATTACGTCATTGGATTCATGAACAATGTGTTCAAATGTTGTGGAATGATGGGAACTAACTGTCAGTCATGTCAGATGTGGAACCGGTAGCGTGTTTTTTTGAAATAACACAATTTCTGGTTTTACAGTCATAATGAAGATATGAGCTGAAAACCATAATTGGCTTACGTTTTGTAATTACGTCATTGGATTCATGAAAATGGTGTTCAAATGTTGTGGAAGATGGGAACTAACTGTCAGTCATGTCAGATGTGGAACCGGTAGCGTGTTTTTTGAAATAACACAATTTCTGGTTTTACAGTCATAATGAAGTATGAGCTGAAACCATAATTGGCTTACGTTTTGTAATTACGTCATTGGATTCATGAAACAATGTGTTCAAATGTTGTGGAATGATGGGAACTAACTGTCAGTCATGTCAGATGTGGAACCGTAGCGTGTTTTTTGAAATAACACAATTTCTGGTTTTACAGTCATAATGAAGATATGACGGCTAAAAACCATAATTGGCTTACGTTTGTAATTACGTCATTGGATTCATGAACAATGTGTTCAAATGTTGTGGAATGATGGGAACTAACTGTCAGTCATGTCAGATGTGGAACCGGTAGCGTGTTTTTTGAAATAACACAATTTCTGGTTTTACAGTCATAATGAAGATATGAGCTGAAAACCATAATTGGCTTACGTAATTACGTCATGGATTCATGAACAATGTGTTCAAATGTTGTGGAATGATGGGAACTAACTGTCAGTCATGTCAGATGTGGAACCGGTAGCGTGTTTTTTGAAATAACACAATTTCTGGTTTTACAGTCATAATGAAGATATGAGCTGAAAACCATAATTGGCTTACGTTTTGTAATTACGTCATTGGATTCATGAACAATGTGTTCAAATGTTGTGGAATGATGGGAACTAACTGTCAGTCATGTCAGATGTGGAACCGGTAGCATGTTTTTTGAAATAACACAATTTTCTGTTTACAGTCATAAGAAGATGAGCTGAAAACCATAATTGGCTTACGTTTTGTAATTACGTCTTGGATTCATGAACAATGTGTTCAAATGTTGTGGAATGATGGGAACTAACTGTCAGTCATGTCAGATGTGGAACCGGTAGCGTGTTTTTTGAAATAACACAATTTCTGGTTTTACAGATAATGAAGAATGAGCTGAAACCAAATTGGCTTACGTTTTGTAATTACGTCATTGGATTCATGAACAATGTGTTCAAATGTGTGGAATGATGGGAACTAACTGTCAGTCATGTCAGATGTGGAACCGGTAGCGGTTTTTTGAAATAACACAATTCTGGTTTTACAAGTCATAATGAAGATATGAGTGAAACCATAATTGGCTTACGTTTTGTAATTACGTCATTGGATTCATGAAAATGTGTTCAAATGTTGTGGAATGATGGGAAACTAACTGTCAGTCATGGTCAGATGTGGAACCGTAGCGTGTTTTTTGAAATAACACAATTCTGGTTTACAGTCATAAGAAGATATGAGCTGAAAACCATAATTGCTTACGTTTGTAATTACGTCATTGGATTCATGAACAATGTGTTCAAATGTTGTGGAATGATGGGAACTAACTGTCAGTCATGTCAGATGTGGAACCGGTAGCGTGTTTTTTGAATATAAACAATTCTGGTTTTACAGTCCATAATGAAGATATGAGCTGAAACCATAATTGGCTTAACGTTTTGTAATTACGTCATTGGATTCAGGAACAATGTGTTCAAATGTTGTGGAATGATGGGAACTAACTGTCAGTCAGTCAGATGTGGAAAGTGGGGGGGCGGTTGGGACGGTTAGTGTTTTTTTGAAATAACACAATTTCTGGTTTTCAGTCATAATGAAGTCTGAGCTGAAAAACCATAATTGGCTTACGTTTTGTAATACGTCATTGGATTCATGAACAATGTGTTCAAATGTTGTGGAATGATGGGAACTAACTGTCAGTCTGTCAGATGTGGAACCGGTAGCGTGTTTTTTGAAATAACACAATTTGGTTTACAGTCATAATGAAGATATGAGATTGAAAACATAATTGGCTTACGTTTTGTAATTACGTCATTGGATTCATGAACATGTGTTCAAATGTTGTGGAATGATGGGAACTAACTGTCAGTCATGTCGATGTGGAACCGGTAGCGTGTTTTTGAAATAAACACAATTTCTGGTTTTACAGTCATAATGAAGATAAGTGAAAACCATAATTGGCTTACGTTTTTGTAATTACGTCATTGGATTCATGAACAATGTGTTCAAATGTTGTGGAATGATGGGAACTAACTGTCAGTCATCAGATGTG
>CM037864.1:43417315-43674815 GCA_021292105.1 Anadara kagoshimensis
GCAGGTCCTTACGAAATCACATATCAAAAGGGGGGTATGGTCCTTCTGAGGTCTCGTAAGACCCGTTCTACCCCTCTTGGGTTCTTGAAATTTTCACCAAATGTTGCAATTGGATAGATCTACCCGTGGTTAAAAGCCCTAGATGGGGAAACGCATTTTCTCTGTGAACGCCACTTCAAACGTAGCAGGTCCTTACGAAATCACATATCAAAAGGGGGTATGGTCCTTTGAGCTCTCGTAAGACTCGTTCTACCCCTCTAGGGTTCTTAAAATTTCACCAAATGTTGCAATTGGATAATCTACCCGTGGTAAAAGCCCTAGATGGGGAAACGCATTTTCTCTGTGTACGCCCTTCAAACGTAGCAGATCCTTACTAAATCACATATCAAAAGGGGGGTATGGTCCTTCTGAGCTCTCGTAAGACTCGTTCTACCCCTCTAGGGTTCTTGAAATTTTCACCAAATGTTGCAATTGGATAGATCTACCGTGGTTAAAAGCCCTAGATGGGGAAACGCATTTTCTCTGTGTACGCCACTTCAAACGTAGCAGTCCTTACGAAATCACATATCAAAAGGGGGGTATGGTCCTTCGAGCTCTCGTAAGACCCGTTCTACCCCTCTAGGGTTCTTGAAATTTTCACCAAATGTTGCAATTGGATAGATCTACCCGTGGTTAAAAGTCCTAGATGGGAAAACGCATTTTCTCTGTGCACGCCAATTCAAACGTAGCAGGTCCTTACGAAATCACATATCAAAAGGGGGTATGGTCTTTCTGAGCTCTCGTAAGACTCGTTCTACCCCTCTAGGGTTCTTGAAATTTTCACCAAATGTTGCAATTGGATAGATCTACCCGTGGTTAAAAGCCCTAGATGGGAAAACGCATTTTCTGTGTACGCCACTTCAAACGTAGCAGATCCTTACTAAATCACATATCAAAAGGGGGGTATGGTCCTTCTGAGCTCTCGTAAGACTCGTTCTACCCCTCTAGGGTTCTTCAAATTTTCACCAAATGTTGCAATTGGATAGATCTACCGTGGTTAAAAGCCCTAGATGGGGAAACGCATTTTCTCTGTGTACGCCACTTCAAACGTAGCAGGTCCTTACGAAATCACATATCAAAAGGGGGGAATGGTCCTTCTGAGCTCTCGTAAGACCCGTTCTACCCCTCTAGGGTTCTTGAAATTTTCACCAAATGTTGCAATTGGATAGATCTACCCGTGGTTAAAAGCCCTAGATGGGGAAACGCATTTTCTCTGTGTACGCCATTCAAACGTAGCAGGTCATTACGAAATCACATATCAAAAGGGGGGTATGGTCCTTCTGAGCTCTCGTAAGACCCGTTCTACCCCTCTAGGGTTCTTGAAATTTTCACCAAATGTTGCAATTGGATAGATCTACCCGTGGTTAAAAGCCCTAGATGGGGAAACGCATTTTCTCCGTGTACGCCACTTCAAACGTAGCAGGTTCTTACGAAATCAAATATCAAAAGGGGGTATGGTCCTTCTGAGCTCTCGTAAGACCCATTCTACCCCTCTAGGGTTCTTGAAATTTTCACCAAATGTTGCAATTGGATAGATCTACCCGTGGTTAAAAGCTCTAGATGGGGAAACGCATTTTCTCTGTGCACGCCACTTCAAACGTAGCAGGTCCTTACGAAATCACATATCAAAAGGGGGTATGGTCCTTCTGAGCTCTCGTAAGACCCGTACTACCCCTCTAGGGTTCTTGAAATTTTCACCAAATGTTGCAACTGGATAGATCTACCCGTGGTTAAAAGTCCTAGATGGGGTAACGCATTTTCTCTGTGTACGCCACTTCAAACGTAGCAGGTCCTTACGAAATCACATATCAAAAGGGGGGTATGGTCCTTCTGAGCTCTCGTAAGACCCGTACTACCCCTCTAGGGTTCTTGAAATTTTCACCAAATGTTGCAACTGGATAGATCTACCCGTGGTTAAAAGCCCTGGATGGGGAAACGCATTTTCTCTGTGTACGCCACTTCAAACGTAGCAGGTCCTTACGAAATCACATATCAAAAGGGGGGTATGGTCCTTCTGAGCTCTCGTAAGACCCGTTCTACCCCTCTTGGGTTCTTGAAATTTTCACCAAATGTTGCAATTGGATAGATCTACCCGTGGTTAAAAGCCCTAGATGGGGAAACGCATTTTCTCTGTGAACGCCACTTCAAACGTAGCAGGTCCTTACGAAATCACATATCAAAAGGGGGTATGGTCCTTCTGAGCTCTCGTAAGACTCGTTCTACCCCTCTAGGGTTCTTGAAATTTTCACCAAATGTTGCAATTGGATAGATCTACCCGTGGTTAAAAGCCCTAGATGGGGAAACGCATTTTCTCTGTGTACGCCACTTCAAACGTAGCAGATCCTTACTAAATCACATATCAAAAGGGGGGTATGGTCCTTCTGAGCTCTCGTAAGACTCGTTCTACCCCTCTAGGGTTCTTGAAATTTTCACCAAATGTTGCAATTGGATAGATCTACCCGTGGTTAAAAGCCCTAGATGGGGAAACGCATTTTCTCTGTGTACGCCACTTCAAACGTAGCAGGTCCTTACGAAATCACATATCAAAAGGGGGTATGGTCCTTCTGAACTCTCGTAAGACCCGTTCTACCCCTCTAGGGTTCTTGAAATTTTCACCAAATGTTGCAATTGGATAGATCTACCCGTGGTTAAAAGTCCTAGATGGGAAAACGCATTTTCTCTGTGTACGCCAATTCAAACGTAGCAGGTCCTTACGAAATCACATATCAAAAGGGGGTATGGTCCTTCTGAGCTCTCGTAAGACTCGTTCTACCCCTCTAGGGTTCTTGAAATTTTCACCAAATGTTGCAATTGGATAGATCTATCCGTGGTTAAAAGGCCTAGATGGGGAAACGCATTTTCTCTGTGTACGCCACTTCAAACGTACCAGGTCCTTACGAAATCACATATCAAAAGGGGGTATGGTCCTTCTGAGCTCTCGTAAGACCCATTCTACCCCTCTAGGGTTCTTGAAATTTTCACCAAATGTTGCAATTGGATAGATCTACCCGTGGTTAAAAGCCCTAGATGGGAAAACGCATTTTCTCTGTGTACGCCACTTCAAACGTAGCAGATCCTTACTAAATCACATATCAAAAGGGGGGTATGGTCCTTCTGAGCTCTCGTAAGACTCGTTCTACCCCTCTAGGGTTCTTCAAATTTTCACCAAATGTTGCAATTGGATAGATCTACCCGTGGTTAAAAGCCCTAGATGGGGAAACGCATTTTCTCTGTGTACGCCACTTCAAACGTAGCAGGTCCTTACGAAATCACATATCAAAAGGGGGGTATGGTCCTTCTGAGCTCTCGTAAGACCGTTCTACCCCTCTAGGGTTCTTGAAATTTTCACCAAATGTTGCAATTGGATAGATCTACCCGTGGTTAAAAGCCCTAGATGGGGAAACGCATTTTCTCTGTGTACGCCAAATCAAACGTAGCAGGTCCTTACGAAATCACATATCAAAAGGGGGTATGGTCCTTCTGAGCTCTCGTAAGACTCGTTCTACCCCTCTAGGGTTCTTGAAATTTTCACCAAGTGTTGCAATTGGATAGATCTACCCGTGGTTAAAAGCCCTAGATGGGGAAACGCATTTTCTCTGTGTACGCCACTTCAAACGTAGCAGGTCCTTACGAAATCACATATCAAAAGGGGGGTATGGTCCTTCTGAGCTCTCGTAAGACCCGTACTACCCCTCTAGGGTTCTTGAAATTTTCACCAAATGTTGCAACTGGATAGATCTACTCGTGGTTAAAAGGCCTAGATGGGGAAACGCATTTTCTCTGTGTACGCCACTTCAAACGTAGCAGGTCCTTACGAAATCACATTTAAAAAGGGGGGTATGGTCCTTCTGAGCTCTCGTAAGACACGTTCTACCCCTCTAGGGTTCTTGAAATTTTCACCAAATGTTGCAATTGGATAGATCTACCCGTGGTTAAAAGCCCTAGATGGGAAAACGCATTTTCTCTGTGTACGCCACTTCAAACGTAGCAGATCCTTACTAAATCACATATCAAAAGGGGGGTATGGTCCTTCTGAGCTCTCGTAAGACTCGTTCTACCCCTCTAGGGTTCTTGAAATTTTCACCAAATGTTGCAATTGGATAGATCTACCCGTGGTTAAAAGCCCTAGATGGGGAAACGCATTTTCTCTGTGTACGCCACTTCAAACGTAGCAGGTCCTTACGAAATCACATATCAAAAGGGGGGTATGGTCCTTCTGAGCTCTCGTAAGACCCGTTCTACCCCTCTAGGGTTCTTGAAATTTTCACCAAATGTTGCAATTGGATAGATCTACCCGTGGTTAAAAGCCCTAGATGGGGAAACGCATTTTCTCTGTGTACGCCACTTCAAACGTAGCAGGTTCTTACGAAATCACATATCAAAAGGGGGTATGGTCCTTCTGAGCTCTCGTAAGACCCATTCTACCCCTCTAGGGTTCTTGAAATTTTCACCAAATGTTGCAATTGGATAGATCTACCCGTGGTTAAAAGCTCTAGATGGGGAAACGCATTTTCTCTGTGTACGCCACTTCAAACGTAGCAGGTCCTTACGAAATCACATATCAAAAGGGGGGTATGGTCCTTCTGAGCTCTCGTAAGACCCGTACTACCCCTCTAGGGTTCTTGAAATTTTCACCAAATGTTGCAACTGGATAGATCTACCCGTGGTTAAAAGCCCTAGATGGGGAAACGCATTTTCTCTGTGTACGCCACTTCAAACGTAGCAGGTCCTTACGAAATCACATATCAAAAGGGGGTATGGTCCTTCTGAGCTCTCGTAAGACCCATTCTACCCCTCTAGGGTTCTTGAAATTTTCACCAAATGTTGCAATTGGATAGATCTACCCGTGGTTAAAAGCCCTAGATGGGGAAACGCATTTTCTCCGTGTACGCCACTTCAAACGTAGCAGGTCCTTACGAAATCACATATCAAAAGGGGGGTATGGTCCTTCTGAGCTCTCGTAAGACCCGTACTACCCCTCTAGGGTTCTTGAAATTTTCACCAAATGTTGCAGCTGGATAGATCTACCCGTGGTTAAAAGCCCTGGATGGGGAAACGCATTTTCTCTGTGTACGCCACTTCAAACGTAGCAGGTCCTTACGAAATCACATATCAAAAGGGGGGTATGGTCCTTCTGAGCTCTCGTAAGACCCGTTCTACCCCTCTAGGGTTCTTGAAATTTTCACCAAATGTTGCAATTGGATAGATCTACCCGTGGTTAAAAGCCCTAGATGGGGAAACGCATTTTACGCCCTATGCGTAATTTCGTAATCACACTTAGATTGACGGTTCCTGTGGTCTTAATATACAGGTGGTCTTTATAAATAGTTGTGTGCAATACCAGGTCGCCCTAAATATCAAAAATTAATAAATGGAATGATGTTAGGATTAACCGTATTTAAATAAAATCGAATTGCCCGCTTGATGATATATAAAAAAATTGCGGGCTAGAATTGCGGGCTAGCTTCACACCAGTCAATGGTTGGTAAGATTCAAATTCCTTGCGGATTCGCCGGATTTAGAAAATAAAAACAGAAAACATAAAACTATTTCTTACATCAAACATTTAAACTTATCATCGCCTTTCATGTTAGGATTCTTAGTTATATCCTCGATAACATTTAATAAATATTTAATTTTGGTTAAGGATCTTATTTTCAACAATGCATTATATGGAACAGGCCTGTCTAAAATTTAACACTAATGTTGCAACTATGTGCCGAATAGGCGTCGCATCTTGCAATTGGCACCTAGTTAGCTACCAGTAACTATTCAACAGCAACTGACTATTTCGGTCACTGGCTATCTCGGACAATTGGCAGCCAAGATTCGACTCCTTTTTATTAGCTCAGTTTTAAACTTTCGATAGGTCTGTACTGTAGTTTTAAACTGATAATTTACAGCGTTAATAAAAGATCTATTATTGATAAACTAACGACCATTCTTGTTATTACATTATATTCTTTATCTTGTTTAAATTTGAAATTAATTTGAATTCCAACATCATATTCATAACTTTGGAACTTTTATATTATCTTAATATTCTATTTTTTATAAATTGAGTATTTTCCTATCAACTTCTTGTTAACAAAGCATGTTAGGATATTAAGATATGCGATCTTGATAAACTTTTTTAAAAGAATTACATCTAGACATTGATAAACTTTATTTTCGGAATTAATGTTTGTATATATTGGTAAAATTTATCTTAAGAATTATATTATAATTATAAACATATTGTGCTAATTCTAGAGAATTCATTCTACAAACATTATTTTAATAAGAGGTTTTTGTATTAGGAATGTAAGTGTAGCGAGTTCAGTTGTTTTAATGGTTCTGAATGAACTTATACTGATAGCGCCAAAATCATGAGTAACAGTAAACATTCAACTTGTATCAATGTATAGTATCATGGAGGCACCATTTTAAATACGACGTCCAAACGAATAGAGGTCCGTTCCTGTAGCGCCATCAATAACCGCTGGGGTCTATTTCATTTTTGTTTTAATTTTTATACAATAATACCATTCAAAAGTAGCACACAGACTTGCCATATATTTCCATTTAGGAACAAAACGACATGTAATGTGAATATATATAGTATAAGGGTGGTTACCTGAACCGTTTTAAAGTTCGTTCTATCACCAACCTTACCCCAAACTTAACAGCCCAAACAAATGTTTAATAGTATATGATTTAGGCATGGCGGTCTGAACAATTTAAAAGTAAGATTTTTTGACCAGTTACACATAGCAATTAAAAATGAAATCTGTTATGTTTTATGGCGAAATGTCAAAGAAGTTTTTCAGAAACTCGACGGAACAGACGACAAATAAGTGTAAAAATAATAATGATAAGAAGAAAAAGAAACGTTGTAAAACCAGTATAAGTCGCCAAATTTAAACGTGTTTGAGCGCTTGAATAAAGTTCCGTTTTGTGAGATTAAAAAAACATAACTTTGTTCTGTTTTTCTGACACCAAGCTAGCAAATGTTTGTTTAACCTACGGTACAATGCTTTGACAATCGAACTTGAAGTTGCTATGAAGACAAAGCGTGAACAGGTGTTTTAATCACTTTCAAGGACATTGCGGTCCATGGACAACATTAACAACAAGATATACAAAACAAAAATATTAAAAGGAACACTAAAAACAACATATATTTAAACAATTTATCTATATTATATGTAGTACATTTGATATCCTTGTGAAGGTATTAGTAAAGCCAGAAAAAAAGAGTATGTTGACACTATAATAATTACTAACATCATATTGCTGATACGTTTATAGTTATCCAAGCCAGTAGGAAAGCAATAAACAATGGAAAACAAACAAATAACATAACTGTAACTAATTATAACAAATAAACCATGGTAACATAAATAAAGAGACAAAAGAAGTATAAAGATATAAAAGTCATGTTACAGTATGTATTATTGTTACATCGTCTTTGATTTGCACATTTTGAACAGCCTCGTCCAATCACACGGTGTGTTATAGACATATTGAAACAATGATTCGGTCCATTGACATAAATCTATATATCGTTTTGCACCTTGTGAATTAATAAGTTGTGCTTTGACCATACTCTAGCACCTACATATGAATAACACTTGTCTAGAACACATACTTTTTTGTTAGTCATTTTAAACAGTACAATAATACTTATATCAGGAATAGAAAAACTATGCTTTGACTAAAACTTCACATGACAAAAAACATGACTGAATTTGTAAGGTTAATGCTATATAGTGATCACTTACTTTGAAGAAGAAAGGCGTTTGTAGCTGAAACACGTGAAATGTTGTTGTTTTTGGGTTTTTTTTTTATTTTATTTTTTTTTTTTGGGGGGGTGGTGGTTTTTGTTGTTGTTGTTATTATTATTATTATCATTATAATTGAATATTTGTGATAGTTATTTCGTATTTAAGAAATATTAAATAAATAGTTGTTTTGTATTATATGCAATAGGTTTCGCGTACGTTTGCATAGTTACCGTATTTTCTTAATAGTCAATAGGTTTTTCGTATTTGAGAAATAGAAATCGTATTCATGTAAATGTATTCCCAAAACTCATTTCGTTTATTTGCAATGTTTATCTATTTGGTATATTTGGAATACTACTATTTCGGATGTCCGAAATATTATATCGCAAATTACAAAATAAATATAATAAATAACTAATAAATAAAAAAATATATGTATAGACGTGGAATCTATTTTGCGTATTATAAAACCAAGGCACAGGAAAAAACGGTTGGTGAAGTAGAAGCACGCTGACACTGGCTAAGACAGAAAAGGATTTAATTTTATAGATGTAACTACATACTTTATGTAGGCATTACTGGTAGATTTGACTTTAACTACATTTGTGATTTACTGTAATTTCATTAAAATGTGTTGTTTTTTCACAATTATTTGGTGTGTCAATTTTTTATATTATGTCATATATATGCATGTTGCAATTATAAATATAATTGTTCGTTATACGGATTATGACCTGTGTTGTCACCTTCACGTGAGCATTTAAATTATGAGGGACGTTCATGAATTTAAAATATTAAAATATTTAATTTGCGCATTAAACGCCATTCAAACTCTAGAATATCTATTATAAGATTGGTTGTAAAAATTTACAACTTATAAATCGTGGAGTTATGCCCATTTTAAAGTGTTATTTCATGAATTAAATCATAACAGGACCGTGTTCTCTGTTGGCGACCTTTGTCTTCTTGAAATGTCATTTCTAACAGATTAAGGGAAAGGTGTCACCGTCCATCTCTCATTCCCCAAATAAATAAATAAATAAATAAATAATCCTCTTTCTATACATAAGTATCATAAGGATTTAAAACGAATTTTTTTTCAATGATCTCTCACTCACAGAGAGAGAGAGAGGAGAGAGAGAGAGAGAGCTGAACAAAGTATAAATATCATTTTCCAACAAGCAATTTGTATACCAATGGACACAAACATGTACATCATTAATTGAATGCAGATTTGTTTCTTTGTTCGTATGAATAGAAGTTTGTTAAATCTGGAGAGGAGGTTGTCACTAAATCATTCAACTCCACATACAGGTATTTAGATGAGTTCTATCTCTAAATGATCCTAAATATATAGAGAGAAATATAGATTAGTGGGCTTAAAAGTAAGGATATGACTGATTCTTCAAGTCCTATTTTATTCCAAGGCATGTGCCTCAATTCTCACACCGAAGAACGGGTACATTTGAAGCTATATGAAAAACGTGATGACTTCAACTTGGTCAACGTTTCTTTTCTATGCAGCAATATACTTGCTTCTCTTGCTCATGGTGTATTTGTTTCACACTTATTACGCTATTACGGGGGCCCTATACAACCAAACAAACTGCTTACAAATAAACCATTGAGTCAGTAATATTACATATTACAGTCTTATCAATACCGTTACTAGTATTACAATATTTTTGATAAAAGTGATGTCTCTGATATCGGCCGTCCCATAAAATATAATTTTTTATAGTGTTTACCCTACCAGAGTAACTGGCCTCACTTCCCTGGTTGAATTTGAAGTTCACGTGTATCTAAATTTGCCCGTTTTCAAACTATAAGTATGGTAGTGTGGTTTGGACATTGACCAGTGTATGGTAGTGTGGTTTGGCCACTGACCAGTGTATGATAGTGTGGTTTGGACATTGACCAGTGTATGATAGTGTTGTTTGGACATTGACCAGTGTATGGTAGTGTGGTTTGGACATTGACCAGTGTATGGTAGTGTGGTTTGGCCACTGACCAGTGTATGGTAGTGTGGTTTGGACATTGACCAGTGTATGGTAGTGTGGTTTGGACATTGACCAGTGTATGGTAGTGTGGTTTGGACATTGGCCAGTGTATGGTAGTGTGGTTTGGACATCGACCAGTGTATGGTAGTGTGGTTTGGACATTGACCGGTGTATGATAGTGTGGTTTGAACATTGGCCAGTGTATGGTAGTGTGGTTTGGACATTGACCAGTGTATGATAGTGTGGTTTGAACATTGGCCAGTGTATGGTAGTGTGGTTTGGACATTACAATTAACCAGTGTATGATAGTGTGGTTTGGACATTGGCCGGTATGTGTGTACGATTCCCGATTCCACAATAAATCTTGACCTTATACTTCTACTTCTATACAATGTAGCAGTTATGCTGAAATATTCAATACATTTTTACCTAAAATATACATGAACTATCCATGATATTATTTCGTTGAAGCAAAAAGTCTACTATATTTGCATTTTAACGAGTTTTACTGTAATTTTATTATGAACACTTATTCATGATATATTCTGAACATCGACGTAACCTCGTAGTGAACCTGGAGTGTTATTTAATATATATATATATATTTCATATTGTAAAAAGTATACCTTTAGTCTTTCGCTCTAGAAAATTGTGATAAAGAGAAAGAGAATGTCTCAAAATATTCACTGAAGCTTTACTGATGTTGTAATAATCTATAACTATATAGTAACCATAAGATTATCGTCAAAACATATATGTATGCGCCTATTACATCTACAAAATAAAATCTCCATATTTGTTTCATTGTAAGACGTTTGAGGGTTAATATAGGAACACCATTTTTGACCACTTACTTGGTATAAAAATGCACGAAAGCCCTTGATACAAAAATACACAAAATACAACAGATTCCATCAAGTTTTATGATTCTCTTATAAATTGAGACCAATATTACCTTTCCATTTTCGGACAACCTAAATTCTTGTTGAACCAAAAGGCGGAAAATTATATAAATAAAAAAACCACATTGGATCCAGTATAGAACAGGAAAAAAGTTATAGCTTATCATGGTCAGTATATATGCCCGTGTATATTATGATCTTTATCATAACCAAATTGACTGCATTTTAATCGTAGATGGCGACAACAATAAGTTGCTGTTCCAGCTGGTTATACGGTTGTATAACAAACAAGTTTGACCATCTACTTTTTATAATGATTTAAAATTACACATGGTACATGTAGGACTTCATATTCTGTCAGGTAATCCATCAAATACCAGATAACATGCATATGCTAAAGACGCAACAATTCTCCCAGAACATCCCACAATGCAATTTACAACCATACCGGAACTCTCTTTATTATCCATAATTTGAGGGTCTAGACGTTCAATGAATGCATTTGTGCATGAGTGATACATACAAGACTTAAGTATCCTTTGAATTGTAGGCAGGAAGGCAGGAATGTGGCTTATTCTAAAATTTTGTCACTCTTTTGTCAAAATCTGGACACTTATATTCAGCATTACAAATTTGCTAGACTCACGATTCTTCTTACAAGTTTTTCAACAAACACAGTTAATAAAGGACAAAGATATAAATGAAATAGTCTGAAATCTCCAATACCAGTAATGCGAACTATTTTTATATGACAAAGTATACAGAAATAAGTATTAGTCGTGGCGTTTGTATATACACAGGAGTGGCTAACCCTTCCGAAACAACCGGTGAAAGAACGTTCTCGTGTTTAACTGAATCTGCCAGTTTCAAAGTTTTTACGTTGCTTTCCGATTGTGATTTTGACATGGATTAGTATGTTTATTTATGATTAGTTTTGTTATCATGTGCTTATATTGAAATACTTCATTTTATAAAAGATCTTTCACGACTGATAACCATTATGTAAAATAATCATAAAATTCATTAAAAAAATAAATAAATAAATAAAACTAAAACTTAAAAAATAATAATAATTTGAATAAGAATGAAAACATACCAGCCCATGTTCAAATCACAATTTAACAAAAGTTAACACTGAAAACCGGTCAATTTAGTTAAACACCGTACTTCCGGTTGCTCAGGAAGTTTAAGCACTTAATGTTAACAAACACCCGCCACCGTGAAATTAATAAAAGTGAGAATGAAAGGAACATTAAACTTTCAGACATCATTTGTATCCAGGACAGTTTTGGATACGGAGATAATGTTTTTATGAACATGTGCAGGTATACTGTTTAAGTGCAAAAGTTAAAGACTGAAGAACTTGCAATTGGCGACTATTATATATACATGTACACACAGAAAAGTAAGATGGTTCTGGAAACAACCAGTATATGTATTTGAAACAAAACTGATACAATTGATATACTGGGTTCTGAAATCGTAGTCTTCGTTCTTTTTGTTTTAAAAAAATAATCATATATAACTCCTACAAATCACGATAAAGCCATTAAAACCAGCGTTTGATATAATGCATGCTGCTACCATTTACACCCTCACATATTGTTTTAATTTGCAATTTACATATATAAAGTTAGATAATGTGCATGTAATATACAAAAAAATTAACAGATTAGCAGTCTGACTTTTTGCCAATTAAATGGGAGATGTGGTATTTAATGGCGCAACCAGGGCAACTTATCCAATTAATCACTTATAATCAAAATGATTGAAATATTACCCGCCAGTAATTGCAGTCTCACTTTTCTTTTCAAGCAAAATGTTTTATGACAGACAGAAATGGTTTAAGTTGGAATAAAACACTGTTATATCAATCAAGTACAGATCTGTCAAAATTGTAATACTTAGCCATCAGAAAGTAGTGACCGAACAGCTATATTTGTGTCTGAAACAAATGTTATTTCGTTAATCTCGAGACAGCACTATTCATGACTATTCAACAATGAGGTAAGAATTATATTAGGGTAGATTGTAATGCAAAAATTTTGTAATTTGTAAAAAAAATGGATTACTTCAAAATTCGAGAACTGACTACCCCAGAGTAGCAAACTAGAGCAGTCTTTCGAGATAAATAGCCCCGTCCTGCACCTCCAGGTGGACGGACTTGTTTTTTTATACGACACATTACCATGGAAGATATGGAACCGACACGATATTGAGACTGACGACCAGACAGACAGTGATTCATATATACTTCCTGAACTTCATGCGAGATAATCTTGACTGGGGTAAAACACCAAAATTTATCAATAAAAAGTCGTTAGCTAAAACCAAATCGGCACATGTTAAAGCGGCATAACTCTTTCTTTGTATTGATGAACATTGCGTATAACATTCATGCATTTCTTCACATTTAACCATCAACCTTCCACCACTGCAGTAGCTAAGTTGGTAGAATGCTCGATTTGTAAGTGGGCGGTCGTGTGTTCGAACCCCGATTGGGTTTGACTCATGACTTAAAAGTGGGTAATGGCTGGTTTTTTCACCAAGCACTGACATTGTCAAATGAAAGTGGCAGTTTTTTCGGATAGCAACTTAAAATAAACTAGATCCCGTGTCGCGATAGGCGTAACACGATAGAGAACCTGTTGTATAACTCAACTCATTCTGAATGGCGCAATAAAAACAACACTTTTTGGAGAAGACAATTTGGTTATTCTTGGAGAAAAAAATAAGTTTTAGAAATGTCCAAAATAAATATATATATGTGCACGTATTTAAGAAAAGTCATTATTCACATAGATTGGTATTTACATTAAATAAATTAAACAATAACATGAAGTAAAAGATGAAATCAAAACAAAACATATTGATAACAATTAACAAGTCCGGGAAAACGTCACGCAAAGCTAGATTATCAAATGACACACCTTCAAATAAAAGGCATTGGAATAAATGATGTACGCAGTTGAGTGGAGTGGATAAATGCCTTGCGCCCCAGTCATGTTTGTTTTGCTATAAGAGGCGGGTTACTTGTAGAAAACCACCGGGCCACCTTCGGTTATAAGCAATCCCACAAACTTTCTCACTCTACGGTCTGTGTTGCTAAATGTACATTTTGAATTTTGAAAGTAACCTTACAAGTGGATTTGTAAATTGTCCATGAAGTCAAAACATTTTATCAATTCAATACATCTTTTGGTTTTATTTTTTTTATGTCAAACTACAGTCCACATTATCTTACTCAGCTATATTCAGCTTGACCAGACATTTATAGCCTAATTATTTTCCCGGACCTGATGAAGTTGAGCTCATTTACAAAACGGTGACGACCTATTTTTTTCACATCATTTCTGAAAGAATTTCAACATTTTGCAATCCATTATAAAAATCATTAATATCGTCAATTTGAGCACTTTGTGTATTTTCGTGATCTCTATTGGACTTTTCATCGTATCTTCCCGTCCAGTGTTAACTTAGATGAATATCGTCTCTCTTTTTCTCTCTTTCTCTGCGATGGAAAACACTTCCACAAACACAAAGCTTCGTCAGCACCAGCGGAAGCTTGAGTAAAAAATAATGACAAATCCATTAAAGTGTGTTTATTAAAACCTGAGAATCATCATTGTACATTTATAAACCTTGCATATTTGACATGTTTTTAGTAAATATCATTTTATTGTATTCTTAAGCTTCCAAAATGCCATATCAAACAACTAATACCGACCCCAACACAGGGTATTGGAGTCAAAATTTCTCCATACAGAATAATTAAAGATACTTATCCGAAAATTCGAGACATCAGAGTTCGAGATTACGAGATCCAACTGTATGTTGTTTTACCTAACCACTTAGTTTACACTAGTTACAACAAAACCAGGTACCAGTTATGTTTTACAATCCATTTTTACTTAGATTTCCTTTAACTGAAATCTGGTAAGATTTGACAATATATGTTATGATACTAGAAATAAAATAATTTTAACAACATTAGAATATAGATGTTATAAGCTTTTGACGACATTCAAAATGACACCTTAAATTCACGAATATCGTGAACAGTCGATAAAAACCGTTCAGAATTTAAATTATAAAGATTTAAGTAAAGGGAAAACTTAGTTAAGAAATGATTGTGAAGCTGAAGTCTGTGATGTTAAACATGTGAATATAAATTACCTAATGTAGTTCCATCAGGGCTAAGTGACATATGAAGTGGTCGACGGAAGTGTTGACGAAGTCGAGCAATCGGCTCGTAGTCAACATGTCTCTGTTTCCACAGAATTATATCATTATTCTCTGCTTTGGTTGAACCATGACTGGATGCCAATTCTCTGTATTCCTCTGACCACAATAAACCACATACCTTCAATGTTAATAATTGTATAATTGTTAATAATACAGCTGATTATAGTAGTTTTATTCTCACAACAGTAACTTTATAAAACGAAGCAAGCTGCTTATAAATAAATTGTTGACCCAGAAATATTGCAAGCGTATGTTTATCAGAGCCCTCAAAAAGTTTCATGGCTGTTATAAATGGCAGTATTAATATTGTTTATACGTCTGATGTCTGTGTCAAGGATTGTGAAGTATATACTTTACGGCCCAAAGTTCCTTGTTCCATTAATTTTCAATTTTGAATACAAACATGGCGGGCGTAGCTAGCTAAACAGGAAGTGTTTACCCTTCCAAAGCACCCGGTCTTACCTGCTTGGTGGAAAGTCACGTAATTAAATTAACCTAATTTGTCAATTTCAAAGTTTTTTACATAGCTTCTGTGTTGTTATATCTTGGACATAAAATAGTATGTTTGTTTTTTATTTTAGAGCTCTAAATGGATAGTTTAGTATGCTGGTATATGATATTGTAAAATGTAGTCCGCATATACATCTGAAACACTTCAACCAAATTCTAAAAGAAATTACATGGACACTTACACCAAACCAGGTTTATGATATAAGTGCTTCTATATTTCATGTGAACAGAAAAAAATATATTGCAGAAATAATGTCGGACTGTGTGATAAACATTTTACCATAAATGCAACTGTAAACTTGTAATACATGTACATGAATATTTACCAACATCAAAACTTCAGAAATTTCAATAATAAGTACGCTTAGCTAATTTTAGCAAGATGATTTTTTTCAAAAGGCTTGGAGATGAAACATTTTGAATTTAGCCTAATCCGTGACAACACTAAAGGATGTTTAGTGTCTTTAACATGAAATAGTATTACAAGAATTAAGCTTTTTGAAGTCAAACATTTTGTATTGTATATCTGTTTTCACTTCGTGAACACACTAGAGTTCAGCAGTTTGGTGAAATCTGATGAAATTATTACAGATTTGAACGATTAAATATTTTATAATTACTTGTGACTTTGTGTATATTTCTCCTAATTTTTCCCCGGTATGTATCTGCCACAGCCGTATGTATCCATCAGCTGATCCACCACCAGAAGCTATGACGCTCCGT
This sequence comes from Anadara kagoshimensis, assembly GCA_021292105.1. Taxonomy (NCBI): domain Eukaryota; kingdom Metazoa; phylum Mollusca; class Bivalvia; order Arcoida; family Arcidae; genus Anadara; species Anadara kagoshimensis. Next base: position 43,433,501 of record CM037864.1, read on the forward strand.
CTCCATGGACACCAAGCTAATGCCTGTATAAAGCATACATACAATGCAATGATAATATTATTGGTATGCTGGTTGGTACTGTGTTTTACAACAGAAGAATTACTTCTATAAGAATCCAAGCGGCCAGATATGGAACGGTGGATGGAACATGATTGCCATAAATGAATATTAATACTCATACATGTACGTTCGGAAAAGGGGCATGTAATAACATAACAGTGTCAAAACCTTATCTAATTCACTCCACGTTGAGGTAAGCAGATTCAACATGGTCTATTTGTTTGTTGATTAATTGAAAGTGACCAAACGTTACAATGTTACATCATTTGATGTTACGGTCTGTATATGGGTATAATAGCGGCTATATTATTTACGAAGGCACTTATGGTGGGTAATTTTGGTTTTTGTTCTTTATTGTGCTGTTCCAGTCCAAACACGACAATGACTTAACTTAAAGGTATTTGTGCATTAAACAGGTAAAAGTAATCAATTCTAAAATTTCCTGGGTTTTTGTCAGCATTAAACTCTATACGAATCAAAGAAAGTTTAGTGTTATTTATACCTTGGAGCATGCGGCATGAGCTTCAATAGTTCTGTAACAACTCATTGTTTTTAAATCCCATATACACACAGTCCCTTCATCTCCACCACTAGCTAAAAACTGTGTTCTATTTGGTATTTGTAGGCCACATATCTCCTTTTGGTGGCCCTCTAATGTGGCTACTTCTTTTGGACATCTGGGATCGTGTATGTATATTGTGCCTTTCCTGGTGCCGCTGGAATAAATGAAAATGTTGTTGATTGGTTGGTCTAAATGAAATTTTTATCACAGTAATCGCATGTGGAGGAATGGAGAATGAGCTCGCCATGTAACACTGTCTTAGGTAGAACAAAACTGCATGTGCAAAGAGAGATAACTCTTATTTCATTATGCTGATTCTTCAAACTACATATTGTATCATGCATACGTGGGAGTTTGTGTAATATTTTGTTTATCAACTTTAAACAGCTGCTTTGATTTTATTTTAAGTGTAAAGCAAAAACAGAACTTCTGTAACGATACTGTATTACTCTTATAATGATACCTAAACCCTAGAGAGAGAGAGAGAGAGAGAGAGAGAGAGAGAGAGAGAGAGAGAGAGACTAACTAACCTGAATATTCCTTGCTCTGTCCATCTAACAGCTAGAAAAGATTCTTTCTTTTTCATGGTATATTGCTGTACAAGTTCAACTTTCTCTGGGTCACAAATCTGAAAATTACATAATGTGTATGTACACGTATGTATCTAAGTGAAACATGTCATACATACATGTAGGGACGTCCTTTTTCGTAAAGCCGCATGCTCATTCTACTGCAATATTTAATAAAATGTTGTCGAATTTTTTCAATATCAATAACCACAATAAAGAAGGTCAATAAAAGATGTCAATGGCGTACTTCGGGTCAATGACTCAAACCCGCAACCTCCCACGGAGCAAGCACTCTATCAACTATCGAGTTTCCGCAGTGGTAGGACCAATGACCACACTGACCATAGACTCCTGAATTTGAATGACCATCTGATATAATAACAAAATGGTTTCAATTGCCTATTGTCTCATATAGCAAAGACATTTACACGTATCACAGTTTCACGGTGGACATGATAAACAAATCGGGATCGATTCAACTTCTAAAACGATCAGTTAAAAATGAATTAAGACATTATTAGTTCTGTCATTCGACAATTTAGTAAATTGCTAATTTTTATCATTTCTGGCTTTAAAAAATGGCTTTTTTCTAATGTGTTTGTTCCAAACTTGTATCTACTCCATTATGAAGCAGACAAAAAATAGATCATTTTGGTATGGGGGAAAATAAAACAAGTGTTACAAACATTTTATGTATGACTCTTTAACATATAAATTGGCTTTTAAATTTTAAAATTGGCTAATGTTAAAGCTCCAACTTAATCAGAGCAAGAGCTAACCCTGGAAGTGGACGAGGTTTAAAGAGAGCAGGTCGGCAATTTTATACTCGTAAGTATAATTTTGTGAGTCTTTAGTGTTTTAATGGCATTATTGGCGTACAGTATTTATTAGCGACATTGAAAGTGTTATAGAGGACGGCTACTTTGAGTGAGTGAGTGGGTAATGGGGTTTAACGTCCCAGTCAAGAATATTTCACTTATATCGAGACGTCGCCAGCTATAGGCGAAAATGCAGAAATTTTTCCTGTGCGTTGCGCTTATGGCATTATACAGCAGGGTTCTTTATCGAGCCAAGCCCACCGTGACACGGGACCTCGTTTATTTTAATTATAAGTTCCCATCCAAAAGAACCGTGACTTTCATTTCGTAACGCCGAGTGCTTGCCGAAAGAACAGTCACTACCCACTTTCAAGTCTTGGGTCAGACCTGGCCGGGGATCGAACCCACGACCTTCCACATACGGAGCGAGCACTCTACCAACTGAGCTACCGCAGTGGTACGGCTACTTTGAGTATGAAATGCACGAACAATTTAACCATGTGTCCTTACACATATTGTTCCTTGGTTATCTGCTACAGCTATCTGTTGTCCCTGGTGATCCCACACTAAAGCTGACACATTATAACTATCTATCTCCTCCAAACCAAACACAATTTTCCGACATATTTCCGAATCTACGTCCCATATAAATATCTGTTGTTGGAGGGCCACTGCTATTTTGTTTGTTTTTCCCCAATCAAATATATTTGTGTCTAAAAGTAAAATGAAGTTTAACTATAAATAGTTGAGTTGAGTAACGGTGTTTTACATATTTCACTTATATCAAGCCGTCACCAGCTATATATAGGCAAAGGTGCAGAAATGTTGCCTGTGCGTTGCGCTGATGGCATTATACAACAGGAATCCTTACCGTGCGTATCGTACCATTACACGGGAAACCGTTTATTTTAAGTTCCCATCCGATAGAATCGTGACTTTCATTTCATTATACCGATTGCTTGGCGAAAGAATAGTCACTACACACTTTCAAGTCTTTGGTCAGATTCTGACCCACAACCTTCCACTTAGAGAGCGAGCACTCTACCAACTGAGCTACCGCAGTGGTATTTTGACTATCAAGACAGATTAACTACAAACAGCTCACATGTAATTATGGTCCATTATTATTTTTATTAAACAACATCTTTAATCTGATGAAGTTCACATCGACCCCATTACCAAACTTCATTTTGTCTCTCATTTTTATTTTTCACAACTACAAATAAGTAGATGATACACGTAAAACTCTAAACAGGTTTGTATAGGCCAACAAAATGTTTAACACACTTTAAAAGCCAATCAAGATTTGTTTAGGAATTGTAACAAACAGTATAACATGACATAAAATGATAAATTGGAGAGATTTAAAGTCCCAGACAAGATTGTTTTAACTTATATCGAGACGTCACCGGCTATATGCGAATTAACAAAAACAACTAACCTTTGAAATGCGCTAAGGACACTTTTCAGGGAGGGTTCTTTAACGTGTCACGTCTGTCATGACACGAGCCACCAATTTCTTAGGTCTCGTCCGAAGGGCCTTTCTTTCCTAAACGTTGAGTGCTTGGCGAAAGAACAGGCACTACACATGTTCAAGTCTTGGTCAGACCCGACCGGAGTTCGAACCCTGAAGTCTCGCATACTGAGCAAACACTCTGTCATTAGAGCTTTTATAGTGCACTTGGTACATATGACATGGGTTATCTTATGTGCTAATAAATATATCAAGCGCATATAGATATTTTCGTTTCGAGACATAAACCACAGTCACATAACAATGACTTTCTAAATCTAAATATAACAAATCATGCAAATCTCAATATTGCTAATAAATAAATAAATAAATAAATATCTTACAAAAATCATCCTGTATTTTAGGCATGTCCAGTATACGATCTGGTGATGTTTTCACTCGTCGTTTTTCTGATCTGAGGGGACTTTCAAACACTTGATCCATAGACTTGTTGAACAACGGTGAATGGACTGACTTACACGGACCTAAAAGCAAACACATGTTATATTTTATGTTTTGTCCACTAAGACGACAACGGTTGGCAAAGGCGTTGAAACCAAATACACAAGCTTTTTGTTCATTCTTGAACAGTCGCATGCGAGGGTATAAGGAACGTTTGTTATTGCCGCATCATGTTTGACAGAATTCCGCTGTAAATACCCTAGGGTTTGAACAAGTATAGTTTATTAATGTAATATTAAAATAGATTGATTACTACAATTTAATTAGAATTTACTCCCACTCCTCAAGAAAAATGAGTAACATTTCATTTTACCGCCACCAATCAAATTAATGCAAAAATGTTGAGAATTTTTTACCACAGAAGTATTCATAACTACATGTACGTATACAATTGATTCTTTGATTTTTATACTTTTTGATTGGACATAAAAAAATTTAATGAAGGATATAAACGACAGTCTTTCCGATATACATGTATTTGCCGATGACGAGATAACAGTTTGAAGTATATACAGACTAGCTATTTGACCTTATAAGTAAATATTTCATTTGTTTCCGAATTTATGTCTTGAAGTTTTACTCAAATGTTTAATTTTCAAACTGAACCATTAACTAAATAAACTAACTTATTTTTTGTCAACACCAAAGAATGTTTTTTTACGGAAAGACTTCGATTTGTACCCTCATTGTAACTACATCTAATTATAATAAAATACAAACATACTAATCCATGTCCGAATCACAACCCAGAAGCAAAGTAAAAACTTATGATAAATATTGGAATTTAGATTTTTAAAATTACGAACTAAAAAGATCACATGCAGAATACCCTTTGTGAAAATTGCGGTTTTTATTAGTAATTATGAATCCAATCTTTTAATTAAGAATATGATGATGATGATGATGATGATATAAACCAAACTGTTTACTAATTCGTTTCCTGCACTAATAACAGAATAAAGCAAAAGTGAATTTGCAAATCAATTTCAAATGTTATCGAATAAACAGATGAGAGAGACATACAGAGAGAGAGAGAGAGAGAGAGAGAGAGAGAGAGAGAGGTTGATCTGGGGACTGCGAGGGAAAACGCTAGGTCTAATGTTCTAAATTATCTCGCGTTGTCCGCATAACATCGGAGAGAGAGAGAGAGAGAGAGAGAGAGAGAGAGAGAGTCGGAGAGAGTACTTACTAGCATATCCCGAATCATTCAGTTGACAAACAGGTAACACTCGTTTTTCATGTTTGTCCAGACCGAGGGCATCCGACAAGAGTTTGTTATAACACAATGTTTTATCATCCTTGTATTGTTCAGCTTGTTTTTCTCTCTTTCCTTCCTTCTGTCTTCCATGGTCAATCAATGCCTGATGTGAAATATTAATATCCAAATACGGTCGGAACGGAATAAACCGATCAAAACTTTTCTTGGATGTGTTGTAAACTCCAGAACAGTAAAAGTTACGTTTCCCGAAGTCATCCATTATAACAAATCCGTTTTCAATAATGGTTGGTCGTTCATAAAGTGATTAGGCAATGCGAAACAGTCTTTGTTTTAAGTGTTATTCCCCGTGGCTACATCACTTATACATAGTACTCAACGTGTAGTATACGGTAAATCTCAAACTTTAGTTTGTTTGGCCTAATTACTCGGGGTAAATCACTGCATGGAAAACACGTGATACAGCTCATGCGAAACATCGACCCGTGAATATGAGTAGATATACAATAGAGTACAATAAGTACACATAACCATGTCTGAAATCATACAAGCTGGTGGATTGACATGAACTATATTATGCAACAAGACAAAAGAAAACAGGAAAAGACTTCAATTTATACCATACACTATTTTATTCAAATTATTCAAATTTTGATTGAAAAAGCCCAAAAAGTCGGAATGATGCCATTTTTGAATATTTCTATGTAAAATATTTTTTCCAAAAATTACATGGGATTTAATTGGTAGGCGGCGGTACAGAAGGAAGTCTAACTGGCTCTTACTGAATGCAGTGACGCATAATGGGGTTCGAATCCGTGTACTGCAAAAATGTAACAAAGTACAAGTACAGAGTGTGAGTACTTCTCAGGACAATATTAGTTTAGAAACAAATGCACAGTATTTTGGGACGCCGATATTAAATTCAAATAATAGACTGTTTAACGTTATCCCAAATCATTCTACGCCAACAAATATGAATTTACAAAACCAGCAAGGATTAAATTATAGCGCATCTCCTATTATGGGTTATCCCCAGGTTCAAGTACAGCAAGGAGTTCCGCAGCAGTTAGACTGCTTTAATTATAGTGACAAAATAGATCAGCTTAGTATAAAAATGGATAAAATGTTTCAGAGACTAGAAAAATTGGATCAAATAGAGAGTAAGCTATCTAAATTCGAGTCATCAATGACAACGGTAATACAGGATGTGAATACCCTGAAAGTTAAATTAAATGAAGTGGACTCTAGCATGAACTTCATAAATGAAAAATTTGAATCAAATATGACTCAAACATCTGAGATGAAATTGAGTTTTGAAGAAATGCGCGTAGAAATGAGATCAGAAACATTTGAGATACGAGAAGAATTACAAACTGTAAAAACAGACATGGTAGAGTTGACAGAAAGACATCTCGATCTTCAGGCCAGAAGTATGCGTGACAATCTGGTTTTTACTGGAATAGAGGATAAGGACCAAGAAAATACTGAAACAGTTCTAAAGGACTTTATCAAGAACACACTAGGAGTTGAAAACGAAATTAGCTTCCATAGAGTTCATAGGATTGGACGAAAAATAAACGGAAAAAGTAGACCAATAGTGGCAAAATTTGCGAATTTTAAAGACAGGGAAATAGTAAGGAAGGCAGCACCAAATGCACTGAAACAAAACCAAAATAAACGCTTAGGTGTGAATGAACAGTATCCAAGAGAAATCAATGAAAGAAGGAAAACTTTATATCCCTATTATAAGTCAGCTAAGAGAAATAACCAGAGAGCAAGTCTGGTGTACGATAAACTTTATATTGATGGAAAGCGTTTCGAGCCAGAAAATCAACAAGATCATTTGGAATTAAACCACGTCCAAGAACACCGGGTTAACAGATCAGGACTATCCCCATCAGCCAAGGAATTTGTACCAACCGGGAACCGTGGAAAGGGAAACAACTCGCACAATACAAATGCAGCACGCCGTAAATAGGAAAACCGCGGAGGTATATCATCGCGTGATTACAGTGATATTGACAATAGCAGTAAAACTGATTCTCGGACTAATAATGACATAACAAAAGGCGTGAATATTCTCTCGCTTAATGTGTGTGGAATCACTCGCCGGTTAAAATATCCGGAATTTAGGTCGTTCGTTACGGACTATGATATTTTGTGTCTAACGGAGACAAAAACTGACGAATATGATGAAGTGTCATTAGATGGATATACATTTAAATTCAAAAACAGACATGGATTTTCTCACACAAGGTCAGGTGGAATATGTGTCGGATATAAGAATCATATTAGTGATTATATTGTAGTATTGAATACAGAGTGTAAATATGTGTTATGGTTTATAGTAAAGCGTGAATACTTGAACTCTGACAGTGACCTACTTTGTGGCATAGTTTATATTCCACCTGAGGGTACAAAATATACTTCTACGGATGCTTTTTCCGAGATAGAATCCGAATATTTATCATTTTCAAGTAAGTACAAATATATATGTCTAAATGGTGACTTTAATAGTCGTACTAGTAATTTTAATGATTTTTTTGATATTGAAACAAGTGATAGCGAATATCCTGATATCGATTTTTCTACAGACACTGAGTTAGGTAGTCTGAATTTCCAAAGAAATAGACTTAACCAAGACACAAAAAAGAATAATTTTGGTAATTATTTATTGGATTTATGTAAATGTAATAATTTATTTATATTAAATGGACGAATTGGTAAAGATAAATATAATGGTGAATACACAACTAACAAGTCAACTGTCATTGACTATTTTATTGGTAATATTAATTTTTTAAGTTGTGTCATAGACTTTGAAGTATTAAATTTTTGTCACCTCTTTTCTGATGTACACTGTCCAGTCATTTGTAATTTACGTTTTAATACTGCACGTGATTGTAATATACAGCAACCTACAGTTAATGACAATGTTAGGGTCAAATATTGGGACTCTAAAAAAAGTGTAGAATATTGTAATAATATTGATATTAACAAACTGAATACTATTTTTAATCAGTTATGTACATTTTGTGATTGCAATGTTGACAAAAGTAATGTAAATAATATTTTTAATTGTGTGACTGATCTGCTTGTTGATGCAGCTAAACAAACGTTTGGCGTTTATAATTCAAAAACAATATCTAAGCCAGTCTCTTCAAAAGATTGGTACAATAGTGACTGTCTATCTGCTAGAAAACAATACCGTAGAACACAACGTTTATACAAAAAGTACAGGTCAGATATTTTTAAATTAGAAATGCGTAATGCTGAAAAGAATTACAAACGAACCATGGATAAAAGTATTAAACAGCATAGAATAACCCTTCAAAATAAACTCAAATCTTTAAGAACTACAGACCCCAAAGCATACTGGAAAATTATAAATAATAATAGATGTGTAAATAAATGTAATGTATCGGTGGAAGATTTTTTTGATTATTTTAAAAGTGTAAATACAGATGTTAATGATGAGTGTATAATAGATGATAATGTAAATAGTACTGGTGTTAATAATGATATATTAAATAACCCTATATCAATTGATGAAATAATTACTTGTGTAAAAAAATTAAAGAATAATAAGTCATGTGGTATAGATCAAGTGTTTAATGAATATATTACTGCAAGTATTGATTTTATGATACCTATTTATCATAAATTGTTTAATTTAGTGTTTGACACAGGTATTGTGCCTGATGCCTGGTTAGAAGGCAATATTATTCCTATTTATAAAAATAAGGGCAGTAATTCAGAACCTACTAACTATAGACCAATAACATTATTAAGTTGTTTAGGGAAACTTTTTACTTCTGTAATAAATACTAGGCTTTTACTGTTTGCAGATGAGTATGAAATATTTTGTGAAAATCAGTCTGGATTTAGGAAGGACTATTCAACACTAGATAATATTTTTGTTTTGAATACATTATTTCATTTGATAGAATTAAGTAAAAAGAAATTGTACTGTGTTTTTGTTGATTTTAAAGCAGCATTTGATAAAGTGTGGAGAAATGGTCTATGGTACAAACTTTTTAATAACAATATTACAGGTAAATGTTTTAATATTATTGTCAATATATATAATGGCACAAAATCCAGAATAAGTGTGAATGGATGTAACTCAGATTTTTTTATATGTACATCAGGGGTTCGACAGGGAGAAAATATGTCTCCTTTTTTGTTTGCATTGTATTTAAATGATTTGGAACAATATTTTCTTAATAAAAATATATTAGGTCTGAAGTCTATATCAGATGAGTTAGAAACCGAATTAAATGTATTTCTTAAATTATTTTTACTATTATATGCAGATGACACAGTACTTATGTCTGAATCTAAAGATGATTTACAATATCAACTAGACTGTTTTTCTCAATTTTGCGAGAAATGGAAGTTAACTGTTAATATTGATAAAACTAAGGTTGTTGTTTTTTCAAAGGGTAGATTACCAAAACATTTATTTTTTACATTTAATAATATGACATTAGAAATTGTAAAAGAATATAAATATTTGGGTATATTTTTTTCTAGAAGTGGTTCTTTTTTAACTGCAAAGAAATATCTAGCCGACAGAGCTACTAAAGCTATGTATACAGTTTTAAAAAAGGCAAGGCTTTTAAATCTCTCAGTGGAGTGTCAATTAGATTTGTTTGACAAGACTGTTATGCCAATTTTACTTTATGGATGTGAAGTATGGGGGTCTAGTAATTTAGATGTTATAGAGAGGGTTCATTTAAAATTCTGTAAGTTAGTATTACATGTTAAAAAATCAACACCTAATTTTATTGTTTATAGGGAATTAGGAAGATATCCACTTAGTGTATTTGTTAAAACAAGAATTGTTAGCTATTGGTCAAGAATACTTTATAGTAAAGAATCAAAGTATACAACAATATTATACAAATTTTTATTGAATAAATTTCTGAATGGTTTTAATTCAAAATGGATGTCAAACGTACAAGCAATTTTTTATGAATGTGGTTTAAATAATATATGGTTGTCTCAAATATATTGCAATAAAACATGGTTAGTAAAATGTGTTAAACAGATATTATGCGACCAGTTTTTACAAAAATGGAATAGCGATTGTAATAACTCATCTAGAGGTATATCATATAAATTATTTTTAAATTCTGATTTTATTGTACCATATTACTTAAGATCTAATTTATCTCTATGCCCCTGCTTATTTGCAACATATCATTTATCCCTACTTTCCAACTGATACTGGGTACAACTTAAGAAACTCGGGTCAACTGTTTCAACTACCTCTTTGTCGAACTTCTTCCTATTACAATAGCTTCCTGCCATCTACAATAAAACTATGGAATGATCTACCGATTACAATAAAATCTGCAACTTCTATTGCATCATTCAAGTCTAAACTTAAATCATATTTTTGCACAAGTGAAATGAATTCTTCTTTTAACTATGGTAGTAGAGTTGAGAATATATATCACTGTCAGTTGCGCAATTTCTCGAGCAATCTTAAGCGTCATCTTTTTGATCACTTTATTGAGAATGACCCATCATGTCCTAAATGTGGATCCCCATCTGAAGATAATAAGCACTTCTTATTTGACTGTGTAGCTTTTTCTCAACCCAGGCAGAAATTATTTAATGCTATTTATTCTATAACTGGCTTACCTTCTATAGACCTTCAAATTCTTCTCCATGGTTCTTCAGAATACTCATACGGTAAAAACACTCAATTATTTCAAGCAGTACACAACTTCATTAAAGATTCTCAACGATTTAAATCTAATAATTCCAACTGAGTCACTCTTTTGTACATATTACTCTTACTTTCTTAACCCTAATAATTCACATCTTCTGTTCTGTTATTTTCAACCTCTTTTTGTTGTTTAACTTTGCTAACTATTAGCTACTCCCTTTTGTATATATATCTCTCTTTCACTCATTTCTCTCTTTTTTTCATTTTTTTTTTTCATTGTTCTTTGTTTTCGTTCTGTTTTATATTGATTTTTTCTCTTTTTCTTTTTTTTCTACATTTATTTTTCAATATTCCAACAAAAAATGAATTTTTCAAATTTTTAGTAGTTACAATTATATTATCATAATTATTTGCATAACACTAGTCATTATTATTATTATTATTATTATTATTATTCATTGTGTATTGTTATTATTATTCATTGTGTATTATTATTATTAATATTAATATTATTATTATATTGTGTATTATTAATTATTATTATTCATTGTGTATTATTATTATTATTATTATTATTATTATTATTATTATTATTATGAATGTTATTTTTGTTATACATTATTATATATATTATGTACTCCGACTAAGGAGAGGACTTATATAGGCAATGCCTGCTGTCCAATCCTTTTCAGCATTTTTTTCTGAATAAAATATTGTTTAAATTAAATTAAATTAATCTCTATGTAACAAAATTATTTTAACAAAGTATAGATGTTCAAATCACAAATTACCAATAGAAATGGGCCGCTGGCAAAATGTTCCTAGAAATGAGAGACTCTGTAATCTGTGTGGTAAAGAACTAGGAGATGAATATCATTATATCATGAAATGCAATTCTTTGTCTTTAGAACGAAATCTTTATATTCCTTTTCATTTTAGAAATAAACCGAATACTCTTAAGTTTTATAATCTTTTTTCTTCTAACAAATTGTCTATATTAAATAACTTGTGTAAATTTATCAAGGTTATTAATAAGAGGATCAGTCCTCCGGGTTAGTGAGTTAGTTATTATTGATAATTTCCTGCATGTGCACTATATTGTATATGTTTTATGTTTATTATTATGTATATGTTCTCTGTATTGATAGAATTCAGTATGAGAAATAAAGAAACTTGAAACTTGAAAAACGAATCTTCGTTTAAGCCATACAAGCTGGATTGCTACCTTGTTAGTATATATATATATATATTACCTGGACTCGTATATCGGAGCTCATGGGTTCCAACACCGGGGTCACGGGTCTTTCGAAAGATACCTTATAATTAAAAATCAATGCCTTATTCCACGACAGCTTTGACACGTTAGATACCCCTCCCTGTGCATTGCCCTGAGAGCATTGCATAGATGAAAATTTCTGCCACTTCATCTAAAGCTGGTACTGTTTCGATATAAGTGAAATATTCTTGACTTGGACTTAAAAACGCATTCAATCCATTCTTCTGAGTTATATTAAATTACAAGAGAGCGGCAAACTTTACAAGCATATTTTTCCCGTTGCATAATTTCTAGGTTTTTTTCTTCAGAAATTCGGATGGGGAATCGCATAAACTCTAAAAGAAATTATCTCTGCATAGACCTAAGTAATCAGGCGATTTTTAAAACTTTAACGGTAAAATATACGTTTACTGTTACAATTACAATTAATTTTTACCAGAAAAACCAGGCTTACTGTGGAATGTGCAACGTTCGGAAATTATATATTCAATTATAACATTCTAACTTTATAGAAAATTGCTGAAAGTGATTTGGTATTCCAATTTGTTCCGATAAACCCTTTCCAGTGATACGATATGCGGGGCTTTTATGTAAAATCATGTATGTGGTTGTACAGTGATAGAGTACTGATCCCACCATAGTACCACAGAAAAGCACCACAAACTACCATACTAATGCAATATATTACTACCGAGGTTTTTATGAATGTTTCTGTGGGAGGTCTTAGGTCTGAACCCCGATATTGGTCTGACAAAGACTTGAAAAAAGGAAGTGACTGGGTTTTTTCCGCCAAACATTCGGCATTTAAAAATGTAAGTCACGGAGTCCTAAGCGCACTACAAACCACTTCACCTATAGCTGGTCACGTCATGATATAAGTGATTTTTTTAACTGAACGTAAAACCTAACTCAAACAATCAATCTTATGAATATGCATTCGGGAAAGCATCATCCACCAATGAATAGAAGTACGAATATAGGAGAAGGGTAATTAAGTTGGTTAGTAGTAACTGGCTACTAGTAGAAGAAAACTTAGCCACTATTTGCCATTTACTTGTAAGAGAAGCAGAAGCTGCTACTTACTTTATATATACATGTAGACGATTTGTTTTAAAATGAAATCTTCATTGTAAGCATTGTTCTCATTAATACGTACATTTGTAATTGATGTAAACTGGGATCTACCTATTTACACACACGCACACAGAGAGAGAGAGAGAGGGAGAGAGATTTTGCGACACTTCGCGGCCTATAGTAAGTAACAGGGTGTTGATGGCCTATCTGTAGACACACACATTCATAGTAGAAAAACCCATATTTTCTGTTACATTAAACATTTTCCATTCTTTTAGTTGGCCGTCTTGAAAATGCTACCATATCATCGATTATTCGGCAAGCGAACAGATATTTTGTCAGTTCACTCTCCGGAAACTTCGTTTTTCTGACTGCTTCATTATAAGTCTAAGACTCTTGACTCGGTGGTTACATTTTAAAACACATTTGCTCCACTTCTGAAAACGCTAATATGTCTTACCATACGGACCGTGGTTTACATATAGAATATGTATATGCACATATCTAAATAAACATAATATTGATTTCAACACCGTTATAGGTAGAGGTTACTTATATTAGTACCGGGTGTTTATGCTGTATTACCTAGATCAAAGATCTAATATTCAAAGAAGTATGGCGGGTTTGATGGGATTTTGTCCTAAATGGACCGTTTTGGTTTTTAAAAAATAAAAGTTTTAATATTCTTGCGCTTAAATAATAAAGCAGCAGTATTTTATTTGAACTTTCAGATTTTGGCTCATACAAAGGTATATTTCACTGGTATTTTTCTTAATAAGCTCATCTTTGTGCTCTATTATGCTAAAATATGAAAAATAAGGGGGTTTCCCGTCTTTGATCATTATTTTCAAAGTGTTCTCCTCGGAAGACCAACTTTTACGTTATTGTTTCTGAAAATATTTTCAAAACGTAATCATTACGAGTTTTCAAAAAATTGGTCCTCTTAGGAGAAAATAGTCAATTTTTGAAAAATAGAGACAATTAAAACTGACCACTGCACATACAACTGATGTTGCATTTTAACACGACTGACACTGCTGTGGTTAGCTCAGTGGGTAGCGAGGGCGCTTTGTAACCTGTACGGCATGGGTTCAAATCCCATCGGGATATCTTTTTTTTTTTTATTTCTTCTTCTTTTTTCTAATCTTTATAAAATACTATTGTTAAATTTTTCCTTTTTATAAATATCAGTTTTTTAAAATATGGGCATTTTTTTTTTCAAAACACTACTAGCAGATCAAGCCAGGTTATATTTTTATACAATAAATCTACACACATCACCCGTGAATTCTTAGTGAAGCGTTATGTAAGTGAATACTTTATTGTTCTAGTTTTTCTGTTTATTGTTTAAAGATGAAAAATGAAGAAATTCAAATTGGTATTAAAATCAAAATATTTGATATAAAAATACATTTTTATGTTAACTACTTTTTATCAAATTAACAAAAGTGTGCATTACATTTTGAAAAAGAAATTTCAGAAATGTTTGTCTAAAACACCAAAAAAACACAAATTTTGGCTAACCATCTGGTTAAGCTAACCAAACGTTGACAAACTGACCCAGAAATAATACAAACATATTATATTTCATTAAAAGTAATATTTATTTGCATAGTTTAAAATATGAATAATAATACATCAAACCTAAAATAACATAATATATGAACAATACATGACAACTGTATCGTTACTATCAATAATGCATTATATAAAGCTTAATTTGGCACAAATGACGTGTCGTATGACGCAAATTCAAAAAATCATATTCAAATTAAAAAATATGTTTTAAAATTTGTTTTTAATGAAACTATAAAAAGTAGTGTCTCATTAAAATTGCATTGATATGTAAGTGAGTAAGTTAAACTGGTTTTCAGTCAAATAAATGGAACAAAAACCAGTGATATTTTTTATTCATGAAGCTATTAAGGGAATTGCATTGGGGATGTGTTACACAAATTAGTGTATAAGTTTCAATGTCTACTTTTTGCTTTTAATGAAATTTTGAAATTTTTCGTAAGATGTCGCACCTGCATTTTATTCCAATATCGTAGAATAAAGAAATACAACAATTATAAAATTAATTTTAAAAAACCCTACAACACTAGATTATGAGTGAGGTTATGTGCTGTGGTAGATTTTGCAAGCAACACATATGATCTTGAGTTAAACCATATTTGTCATAGGTGGGGCTGATTATAACTGACTGAAATGTCATGTGCCACTTTTGAATTTTTATGAAATAATACATTCAAAAGAAGCAACTGACAGAAATTGTAAAGCATAAAGATTTTTTAGGGCATATTTAGAGACAGTCTAAAGACATTTGAAAATAATGAGCAAAGAGAAAAAAATGAATGTTGTGCTTCTGCCATCTTCTTTTTTGTTAATCACATCATTTTCTAACAAGTCAATGTGCGTTAATTCGTTAAAACAAATAGCTATCACAAAAACTACATATAAACAAAAATATTTGTATCCTTTAAAAAGAATGGTACCCGCAAATCCAAAACAAGGTTTTGCAACAAACAACAGTGTGTCAAAGATAAAGTAAGAGCGAAGATGTTATTAAACGTTATCCCTGTTGGCTGTTCCTTATATGCAATAATTAAATTAATGCTTAAATATTAAAGGTTCTGTCATTTTGCTAAGAAATAAACATCTTGTTTGCCGTCGTTCGGTCACCCTGGAAGTCGATCCTGTGTTCATCGAGATTCGACGATCCTGTGTTCATCGAGGTGTCTATTTGAAAAACAATGGTGTCTTTTTAATCTTGTACTGTATTGTTGTTCAAGTGTTTTTCAGTTATCACAACATTGAGGTATCATTCATCCAGATGACGGCATGTTTACGTCTCTGACCAGGTTAATCAACCCATTTGGCATCACCTCTGAAGTATGTTAGGAAACTGGTATTTTGTTCAAGCCTTTGCCCTATTTTTATACAGAGTCTTAAAACTGGTGATGTCATAATGAGGTCATTTCTACTACACCTTTATTTTCCACACATTTCTGATTTGAATAATTGGATTCAAAATCTTTTTCATTTTCTAAAGAGTCAATTCTCATAGGTGTGTCAGGTGGAATAGATCCGCTAACGTCACTACATGTGGATACTTTCTTACTTGGGGCACTTACGTCACTACATAATGACGTATTTTCACTTATTTCGCTTACATCACTACAAGCTGATATCTTTTTACCAGAAATACTCATGTCATCATAAAACGTTCTCCGTTTTTCTATTCCACTCAGTGTATTGTCTGCAGACAATATGAATGGTCTTTTCCGTTCTCTGTTTGCAGGATGTATTTCGCCTTTTTGACTCACAAAATGTCTATGGGGATAGCCAAAATCATATGATGGTCTCTGATGTTTTGTTTGTATATCGTCGGTAACAGTATTCGCTTTCCCTATATCTGAGAAGTATAAATGCGGATTGAACTCACTGATAGCGCCAGTTGCCGATTTCCTACGAACACCGCTAGTTTCAGTCTTCGGTAACACTCGGCTATTAATATCACTTAAAATATTGGTAACATTTTTATTTTGACAACATATTTCATTTAGAGCCGACATATGTTTTATAATTCGACGGACATCACCGACAGTTGACGTTCTCTTACGAGAAGGAATGACGTCACACTCGTATGCTTTGTTTACTATGCCTTCTTTTGGATTTGGCAGACTGTTTTTTCTGACATTATTACTGTTATTTTCATTGAGTGATTCTATTTTGTTCGACTCATTATAGTCACTAGAAATTGAAAATTTCATTTTTGATCTGTCAAAACTATCTGGCTCGGGTAAAGATGAGTTTTTATTATCACTATCACAATTAATGTTAATTTCTGCATGACTAATTTCACTACTAGTGGATATCTTTTTACTTATATCACTAATATCACTAGAAGTTGAATGTTGTTTAGAAATACTGCTCATGTCACTACACACCGACATTTGATTACGTAGTACACACATGTCACTAGATATCGATATCGTCTTTGTAGCATCTATAGGTTTATCTTCCTCAATTTTGGGAAGATCCTTAGCAAATCCGTCCCGTCCATATAAGAAATACGTTTGCATTATCCCCTTTCCTTTAACGTTTATTTCACCACGGCAATTCAGATGATAACCTGGGTAATTTTCCAGATTTTTTCTTGCTGCCGAACTTAAGTGAATTTTTAAAGCTACAATGTAAATAAAATAAATAAAAATTAAATAGTTATAAATAAAACTAAAAATGAGAGAGAAAGAGAGAGAGAGAGAGAGAGAGAGAGTTATTAATTTTATGGCTTTAAAATAGCGAAGTGGAGTAAAGGAGTATACGTCAAATTCAATATTGTTTTTATTTCAATGATTTTGGAGGAAACCGGAGTGCCTAAAGATAACAGACCTTCGGCATGCCATCTGACAAATAACATACTTGTTGAAATATCAGCAACCTCATATGCTGAATGTTATGCCAATGATCATATTAATCGGTAACAGGATTACCAATATAATTTACTAACTAGATAAACATCTTTACTCAAACGATGATAGTCTGGTTAACAGTTTAAGAGTAATCAAGTCCTTTTGAAACTTTCTTCTTTAATAAAAAAAAATACTAAACGTACCATACCAATCCATATCCAAATCAAAACCCCAAAGCAAACTAAAACACTTTGAAAACTGGCAATTTAAACTCAACACTTGAACTTCCACAAGGGAAGTGAGACCGAGTGCTTCGGAAGGTTAACCACCTCCTATATCATATTTAAATGTACTTACGAAGACCTGTAGATTCCATACGTGATGCTGTATTTACCGTATCTCCAAACAAACAGTAACGAGGCATGGCTAACCCCACTACACCAGCTACAACGGGACCAGAATGAATACCTAAAATATAGTTATAAATAGATTGTAACAAAGCAACAGAAACAACAAAAAAGCCAGTTGCTAAATTCCTCTATGTTCCTGTTTACATATAATAACTAACGTCAACGAAAAATGGATTTCCCCATTGTAACAATATAAATTATTATAAAAATATTGTTCTGACCAAATTTCTAGATTTTATTCAATACAAATTTAAAATGATTATTCGTTATAACTAGAATTGCTTCAGAGGTTTGACTCAAACTGTGACTGTTACAATACTGAATTTCACAAAATCGTTATCAATTTTCTTTGATCATTAAATGGCTACGATACTGCTTTTAATAATTCGAGAAAAATATCATTATTCGTAATCGAACTATTTAAATTTGTTAATTTGAAAATATTGGTTTCCCGGAGTTACCAAGGATTGATAAAAATCGACGAAATATTCGAAATGTGAACTTAAGATATACCCTGCTATTATCTTTAAACACCCCATCTCTAAGCCGTTTACTTATTCGATTGTTCGAACTTTTTCGAAACGGTTAAGGGATGTGCTCTTATTTAATAGTTAATTTTAGGAAAGTAATTTGTGCTTGATCTGTTTAGAGATATGCAAAAAAAACGTTGGAAAGAAACCGGACCATGTATATGTATCACAATATATGTTTTGAAAATACGTACCAACACGAATCCTTAGCCGTTTTCCAACCTGATGAGGAATACAAAATGTTCCTACAGAAGCTAAAATATCTAGTGCACAATCACATATCTCTTTTGTGTGTCTGTCGCCATTTCGTTTTGGTAAACCACTAGCAAGCATGTAAGCATCACCAATAGTTTCCACCTGTAAGACATAAACATATGTTGGTTTATCATACGTACATATTAATGACCTGGGTGTACGCTTAATTTTCTAGTCATTGGTGCTGTTCTTTCAGTCGATGATTTAATAAAACTTAAAAACTCTTTATGAAAAAAAGATAGAATAGCATATCTTCATTTTTAAAATAATGTTAAATATTTCAAGAAAAATGATGCTAAAATAATTTGATAATCCAGAGTTGTAGTAGTAAGAGGTTTCACTTAGAGCTAGACTGTGAAAATATTTACATGTAGTAAACTGTTGCCTGTGACAAGTGATTAGCCAACCAATAGACTTGCATGTTAAATGCCCTGATATATGTCTAGGAGCTAGCGCATTTCATAAGATTGAATACTGTAAATGTATTTAATTTCGCGTGTTTTTAATTTCGCGATATAGGATATTTAGACATATCCACGTAGTTAAATTTTCGAGTGTTTTGAAATATGCTCTATAACATAATAAGTATAATTTATTTTTCGTTTTGTATTAATTTTCGCGCAAAACAAATTACCGCAAAATAAGCGGAAATTTGTACACCGCGAAAAAAACGTTTACAGTAGTAAAATGCTTCAAAATATAAAAATCATATACCTTGTACACATCGTATCTGGTAATTATATCATCAAAAAGTGTGTACAAACTGTTCAAAAGGTTCACCACCTGAAGAAGAAAAACACAACATAATTATACAGCACAGATTTAATTCAGTAACTGTTTATGCGGCTAAACACACCAAATATGAATAAAACAAAAAAGTAAATATCATGACTAAATACTTAAGAGAATGTTAATGAGAAACGTACGGAGCAAAACGAAAGAAATATACGTGTACATATACAATGTAATAAATAAAGTAAATAAAATAAAAGTACGTGGAGTAAAAACAATGTTAAAAACAACAAATATACCAATCTATGTCAAAACTCGAGCTTCATAAGAATTACACTAATTATCACAACACTGTGTTCAATGTGCATATCAAACTGCACTGTTGATCATTTCATATTTTAAAACATAAGCATCAACTTTTGTTACCTCAATAGGAGTACTGTCTGCACAGATCGTTGTAAATCCAACAATATCAGAAAAATAAATAGTGGCCTCATCAAACTGCTCTGCTTTTACAGTTTTTCCAAGTTTTAAATCTTCAGCAACAGACCTATGTAATAAAAGAGAAAAACTGAGACACTCTAAATAAAGCTCAGTGCATTTATGAACACAATAAAATTAAAAAGCAAAATGTGTGTAGTATATATGAAAACTGGAACTGACAAAGGTTTATCAATAGATATCGCTGAGTGTAACTATTTGGCTGCTGCACACCAAGATTAAACATTTATGTGTTTTTGTTCCTTCACCACAAATATGTTAATCTAAGAAAACAGACAACATATTTGAATGATATTAATAACATGGACCACATGTTTACCTAAAATCTTTAAATTAGTAAACAGCTTATTCATAGAATTCAAATAAATGTCAGTAGAAATGATGGATCGATATTGTAAAATAAATATGTTGTTGAATGATATATTGTTCACAGAGATAAAAAAGGGTGTGTATTTTGTTGCCATTACTAAGTCACAATAAAACTATAATAAATTTGTTTTTATTAATAAAAGGACATTGTGGCGAAATTTGAATATCCGGTATTGAGATTTGATCTGCGATAAAGAAAGCGAATTCAACTAAATTTCAAACAATATAAAGCAAGTAGCACAAAAACGACTAACAATATGCGAATAATAAAACGAAGAACGTAAAAGGTTATGATCGACGAGATTAACTCACATTAACAAAAACTACATCGTTTACTTTATCTCGGTAAGTTTGGAGATGACAAGCTATGTAACAATTCCTGATGAACATGGTGATGTCTAACGCCTAATGAAGTTCAGACTTTAGGCGGCAAAATTATCAACAGCTTACGAAATCCATTGTAATTTTTACACCCAATGAAGTCTGGACTTCAATTGATGTGACTTTAGTAGGAGTTGATATAAAGCAAGAAATTGAATATGTTTTTAATTATATAGAAGAAAGAAAAAACTTGTAGTTGGAAACGCAAGAATGCCAAGAATGCAAAAATTATAGTCTTATGAAAGAAACATTGGTAAATGATACGTTTTTTCAGAGCGCCCCTGTCATAGAAAGGATAATGAATGTGTTCGCATACTACAATATGTACTGTATAGAATAATTTTGTGCTTGCTATCACCAAGACACCACAATCTTAACGAGTATGAGGCAAACTATAGACGTTTTATTAGGTACAATTATTAAACATATATATCTTTAAATTGTAGTGTAATGTCAAACAATATTTCTTTTGGCATGTTGCTAAAATTTATGTCTAAACTATAAAATTCACACATTTTGTGTGCGAGGAAAAGAACCAATCATCAACAATTGTGTGGGGTAGAGACATCTAAACCCTCGGTTTAATTTGTAAAATATAAGACCTCTGGTAAGGAATTCTAAGACAACATACAATGCTAAATTTGTTCATGTCCATAAAACATAGTAGCTTACTGTGGTAACATTCTATACAGAAGATTTTCTGTCTTTTTCTTCTCTGCATCAAGTTCACTTGTTCTCTCGGCTACTAGTTCTTCTAAATGATTTGCATATTTTTCTAAAATCGCCAACATACTGTCAATCATAGTAAGATTTCTGGAAAATAATCATGCAATGAGTATTATGTTTACTAAATAAATGTTATTTAACCTCGCAGTTGCACTTTGTTTTAGTACACATTGTATGATATTATAAATATAACATCAGTTTTGATGCAGATTGGCTTTTGTTGGTTCTTATGTTTAAATACAATAGCAAATAGAACATTTTTGATACCATATTGAGATATTATTAAGTTTAACCCTGGTAAACCTGTTTATTCCTATGTAAATCCACGTAAAATGCGTTAACATACTGTCTTACTAACCGAACTGATTGAAAAAAATTCAAATGACTTCGGCCCATATAGTCATATCTGTTTCGCGATACATCGTGTTAAGCGACCAGCACTGGTTCGGCCCATACAAGTTATATTCAACATTTGTTTGGCTTATCATGACGCTCTTCGTTAAACAGTCACCACCAAATGGGTCTATCTACTTACTTGGACGGATTAATACGATTTAGTGATTTGGAAACTCTTGCTGCTGATGGTCTATGCAGAGGGTCCTCACCCCAGCACTCTTCAATCAGAGACACTAAATCTGTACATGGTTTTAGATCAAACCCTATCATAGGTCTAAAAGCGTTTCCACTGCCGATTACATGCTCCCGTATCTTGGATATAATGTCTGTCAAAAAGAGTAAATGGTAATATACATCTTAAAAACAATAAAAACAAACATACTAATACATGTCCAAATCACAATCAAGAAGCAAAGTAAAATTTTTGAAACGGACAAATTAGGTTAAACATATAAACCATCACCAGGAAAGTGAGTCCCGAGGCTTCGAAAGGATACACCCATGTGTAATAAAATTTGAGAGTGAAAGGAACATGGAACTATGGGACAAAATATACCCAGGGTAATCCGTATACTTATACATAAGTTGTATCGTCCTATTACCTTGATCAGCATAGATAGTGCAAACCATAAGGCGATGCATAGACTTAATAAGACACAAAACAGAATTTAATACTATCGATTATATATTGATATGTACTACAAATATGGAGTGCACTAACCAAAATTGTGGAAATCCAAATTGGTAAGATGTTGAAATGAGATTGTAGATGGACCAAAATCTATTTTACCAAATTCATAAAAGGACAACACTTGAATTGAATTAAGTATACCCTAGTTTTTCAGCAATTTTAAAGTTTAAGAAGCAGATAAAACAATGCATTGTCTTCTTCTGGGTAAATAGTTTCCCCGGGGATTTCTGAATTTTTTAATATTTTGACAATTTCTTTAAAAAATATTTTATCTATTTGGATATTCTTTACACACTGAATTATTTGTTGTAAAGTTAGATTGTTTGATTGTTATAATCACTTACCAACAGCTGTTAAAAATGGATATTCTGTATATGGACCTGAACGTGTGAAAATTTCTTTTAATATAATTCCAAGTGAAAATATGTCTGCTTTTTGTCGATCTACAATTTTTTCTCCACGGAGAACTTCCGGTGCTGTCCATAAAAGTTCTAAAACAGAATAAGTAATTTTAACAGTAAATTCTCAAAATATTGTCTTAATAGATTACAGAATATTGACGAGTTTGATTATAAGAAAATAACAGTTTTGAAAAAA
This sequence comes from Anadara kagoshimensis, assembly GCA_021292105.1. Classification (NCBI taxonomy): domain Eukaryota; kingdom Metazoa; phylum Mollusca; class Bivalvia; order Arcoida; family Arcidae; genus Anadara; species Anadara kagoshimensis. The sequence goes on from CM037864.1 coordinate 43,456,734, forward strand.
ATGAATTTATTTGGTTTTTCCCTATTCTGATATTCAAACATATGGTCATACTATGAAAAAAATGACAAAGCTAAAACATTTTTGAGAATTTTCAAAATGACACAAAATCTCAAAACGGCTTTACATCATGTATTTGCTATCTTCCCCTAAACTTTTTTTATTCGATATTCCTTTAAGTCAGCCGCTATTACAATTGGATACGTACAACTGTTCTCGAAAACCATCACTATAGGCATAATATTTTTTCTCAAATGTCTTTCCCAAGCACAAGGCTAAGAATTGTTTACAACACAGTCAAGCCCTGAGAAAGACCACTTAGAACTAAGTAATGTTTGAATTGTACAATTAAATAGTAATATGACCTTTACTAATATGATTGAAATGCAATTTAGAAAGTATCACACTCACTTTCAAGGGTGTCTTCATTGTACGTTAAGGAAGTTTTGTCCATTGCCCTTATTCTTGGAACACCAAAGTCTGTTAGTTTGCATGTCCATCGGCTGTCCACCACACAATTTGAACTTTTAAGATTTCCGTGAAAGTGTACAGCACTTTTATGAACGAACTCCAGACCCTGAAATACATTTTAACATATATAAACATATTGGTATTCTTATTATTATTAATGTCACTACCAAAAAGACAATTTGCCAGTAATATTTAATTTTGTAAAAATATAAAAAGAGTTTGTCACAAGTCGTAAATACATGTATTTGTTCACATTTACTAGTGTCGTGCTATCTAAAACCATGACAATTTTCAATACGCAATGCTGATACGACTTACCTTTGCAATATCCTGACTGAGTGCGAACATAAACATTCTGTCAAGTTTTATGTTTTGATTCCAAATGACATCCTGAAAGAATAATTAAAACAATTAATTCGAACAAGTTTCATATGTATAATAGTTGATTCAGTTCAATGATGTTTTTAAAAGCACGACGATATTTTAACACAAACGATATCCAATGTCATTTTTATTTGGACATGTTTTTTGTTTAATTTTTACTAAACTGAGGTTCAGACAAATTAAGCACAGATCCTTAAATCATGAATGTTATATGTTTCTAATATTACAATACTTAAAATTACTCGAAATGTTTATAGTGCAGTTATACAATTCACGATTACTAATACTTTCTTAAAATTATGCAACGACAGACAGAATAACAACCCAGTCGCCACAAAATGGTAGAGTATGAAAAAAGCAATTGTTTTTATTAATATAAATTCCGTTTTTCATTTTAAGGTAATGACCTAAACAATACTTTGTTGTACACAATGTTAACACAACTAAAAAATGTGTTCAAGAGCTACATTCATACAACTGGCATAATTGAAAATGTTGCAATGACTGCCTCCTGATTTTTAGATAAAATTTTATTGTTTTCACATTGTTTCTCTTTCAGTAATGGTGATAATGGTTCTGTCCCTGTAGGTAGTAACAGGGTTCGACACGTTTTCTAATTACCAAGCAAGAACAGACATATCGGTCTATTATCAAATTTCAATACCAAAAGCCCAAAAGCAAAGAACAAAATTTGAAAATAGATCAATTAGGTTGACTACATGAACTTCTGTCAGGGAAGTGAGGGCGGGTGCTCTGGAAGAGTAAGCACATCCAGTATAGCTAGTTACGTCAATAATAATAGTTAATAGTATTTTATTATTTACCTGTAAGCTACCTTTTGGACAATATTCCCAAAGTAATAAAACACGCCCAGGGTCGATACAAGAACCAACAAAAGCACACAGATTCTGATGTTTTAATTCCATGAGCTGCAATTAAACAAATAAAGAAAATTTAAACGGTTTGATCTTGACGAAATATACTATCCCTGATCATTATTATCCACAAAATGTTTTATCTGGTTTCCAATATTTTCGGATATAACTTGGGTTTAATATAATCAGTGATTCCAATATCCGTTTGTTTTATCGTGTTTTTCTTGGCTGTTTTTTTCATTGTTTTGTGTTCATGATTGCGTTGGGTATTGCCAGGTACTACTTTATATATATTTTTAGTTACATATTTGTCTAGTCGAAGTTTACATACTGAAGCATATATCACGATTCATATGTGGTAAATCCACCGAGTGATATATTTGCCGCTTGTCAGCAAAACCCCGTATATCTTTCTACGATCTATAAATGCTCATTATTTCAATATCAAATGCATTGAAATATGCTCTGTTCTCGGATATACATTTTGCTATTTCTTTGCATAAATGGTCCATTGAAACATTACGGCGGTTGGGCTTTCCTCCATTGAAATAAATTATTTTTTGAATGTAAATTACGTAACAACCATTGTTCGCAAAACATAGCAGGACGTCACAAGTCGAGTAAGGTCTGGAAGTACGTGTCATAAGAACGAACCAGCCATGAGTAAATCGATTGTTATATTACATATTGCTTTCTTCTTGCAAACTACATTAGTTACCTGATTTAGTTCTTGTATTACTTCTTTAGTTACATTTATCGTATTCTTTGACATCCTCTTTACAGAGACAAGAGCACCTGTAACATTAATGACATTACAAATTGAACGTCAACTCTTAGTTATTGTAAAATTTAAAAACGTATGTCGTGTTTTCGAATGTTTAAATTACGTATACATTATGTTATTTTGACATTTTCAGAAAAACTCTCTCTCTCTCTCTCTCTCTCTCTCTCTCTCTCTCTCTGTATTTTATGTATGTATCGAGTTATCACATTGGTTAAAAAAATTACTTTGTACATTGCAATACGCACATACACCAATTAGTCAGCAAATCACTCAAACTGCTTTTACTGCGCTGCATGTATTTTGTCTGTCTCATATCCTTACCTCTGACATATGCCACGGATCCAAACATTGTACCATGTTCTGATTTGTGAAACTGTGGCGAATCTTCTTTAGAAATAGTGTTACCGACATCATTGTTAGCGGAAGCGGGTTTTGTAGTTTTAGGCAATACCGATTTCCTCGGAACACTCCTACGACGTCCAAGATTCCGGAAACTTGCCTACAAAATATGGAAGCTGAATAAAATATACTGGTATCGTGTAATGAATAGTATGAAACGAATTTTGAAGAAAGTAGTATGTCAAATGTATTGAAGCAACAATTTTAAATCTTAAAGAAACAATTACCAACTATTTACAGGTCATCTTGAAAATAGTTACAAGAAACAACAATTACATTATAACCATTCTTGCTTTGAGATTAAAGTTGTCGAAATCATTGACAATGTGTGTGCAAGATTGTTCTAATTTGTTTTTTTTTTTTTTGCAACAGATTCGTGATCTATATTTAATAAAATTGCGAAGTTTACAGGCATACGGATAAAATAAAATAATTGCATCCCCTTTAAATTTTGTTTTTTATTTATGATTAATGGATTTATGGATAAAACATAAAATTAGATGGATTTTCTATGAATTAACTTACACGAACACTGCCAGACAATAAGGCTGTTACAAAGTCGATTTCTTCAAACCTAACCTGCCATATCATACTTTTTAATAGTTTCAATCTTCTGTATCTCCTGCAAAGTAAAAAAAGATAATATAAAATCAAGAGGACCAAGAGATCTGTTCGTTCATCTGGAACTGAATTTGCAATTCGAAAATCAGTGACGGACACTATTTTAAATACACATTAGCAAAAGGGGTTTTCCACAATGAATATCATTCAATGTTGTCCAATTGGTCTAGAAATGAAGATGTTGAAGTATCTGGTTATACCTGCTACAGATGTTAAATGGCTATAATTAACTTTTTATATATCAAATTGATCCAAATGAGCCGATAAATAAATTTTAAAGGTTATTCATTTATGTTTTTATTTACGATAATTTTGTCTAAAAGAAATATCATACTTTATTTTTTATTTACCACAGTTTTCTATAAAAAAACATTGTTAATCTTCATACAAAACAGTACTTCATACTCTTTTTAAAGAGTCCTTAAAACCAGTTAGATACACACCTTCCATAATTGCTTGATATTTCAAAAGATGTTATTTGTTATAAATATTGGTTGATCTAGACAGAATCATTCATATCTCAACATATAAGTGCTCAGCATCACAATTTTAATATTTAACTGATCAAATGAATACGTTTTATTTTGACATACTCGCATGTTGAATCTATTTTTTAAAAATTAAGGTTTTGATAATATATATCAAGAGAAATGAAAAATGCAGAGGACATTACATCCAACCATTTTCAATTGCATACCTTAAGTATTTATTGAAACAAAATGTTCGTAAATCATACGCATAAAATTCATTTTCCACAGATTAATTTTCGTGTGACATCCGTGTATTCGATATTTTGTGTAATACGCAAAAGGAAATACGAAAACATTAGAATGGAACCAAAACAAATATATAATACATACAGCAACTTATAACTGATGTTTTAATTATAACATGCAAATTTACATTTAAATTTTTTTTCAGGCAATCTAAAACCACAAACCCAAACACACCACCATAGCTAAATGACTTGCATTGTAGGGTTTTGTTGAACACTTGTTGTTAGGAAACTATATGAATAACGTTAAAGATGAGAACCAATGTGATGAAATGAAATAAGTTAGCAACCGCCACCTGTTACAACAAATACATGTACATGTATACTCAAGTTCTACGTGTATGTATGCATGTATGTGCTACCAATATTTCATATTATCAATACACATCACTTAATATAAAACCCAAGTGTCCCAGTGTCAGAAAATTTCAGATACTTATATTACATGCAGCTTGTCCCTCGTTTATATACCATCAGCCATTTGATCTTGGGACGTACCTTAAAACGATATTAAATGCTATTGCCAAAATTAAAACAAACGATGACCCAGCAGCTGCTCCAACGATAGTATCAGTGTAATCTGTAGTGTAGTAATAAATGAATACAAATTGAAAGATGTACATAATTTTTAATCAGTAGCTGTAACCGACACGGTGCAAAATGAAAAAAAATATACATGGACATACTGAAATTACCAAAATCAAATACTTCCTCTTCATGCTGCATGTATAAATGTACTAAGATTTATAAACTCCAGTAACTGTTATTGCACATAACATTTGAATATTGGAAATTCAGAATAAACAGTAATGATGCCAAAACTTAATTTGCAAAAATAACCTTCTTGTTAAATATCAAGAACTAAAAGGACATTTGCAATATAAGAATAAATAGCCACTAACATTTTAGGTTGAAAGTTTTTATGCAAAGTTGTTGAGATACAATGTGGGTTATATGGCAATAATGAATTAGACCAAAATAAAAAAAAAACTTAAAATATTGACTAAAAAGAAATTAGGCAGAGAATATGGACACAGTAGATATTAATTACCTTGCACACAATATTCGCCATCAAATCCACAGACAGGTGTATCCGGTGGTGCGTTTTCTCTTCCAGTTTTACCATTTGGCCATCTGGCTGGCTGTTATTACAGAAATGAAAATGAAAATATAATAATCACATATTTATTGTAAAGTTCAGAAGAAAAGGTTTTTATTTACATGATACAAAACAGCAAAATCACAAAGTCAATTTGGGAGGATAGGATAAAGAGTTTCATTGGTGAAAGTTCACGTGTCTAAACTGGTCAGTTCAAAAGTTTTTACTTTACTTCTGGATTGCGATTCGGACATGGATTTGTATGTTTGTTTTTGATTACATTATTACATATCAAATGTATTCTGACAAAAGCTAACCAATCAGGATCACACAAAAATAAATGCAGATTACAAAAACCTTTTTATTCCACAGTAAATGTATATAATTTTAATAAACAATATTTTTTTGAAAATTAATTTAAGACATAAATTGCACATCTGTATAAAAGACAACAGTACAAATAACCCATTGTCACTATTTCACAAAGTAATAAATTATTATTGTTGAGACTTGAATTCAAATTAGTATAAAACGTGTGTAACATTGAACCATGTGCTATATATATAATTATTTATAATGTTATCAAAAACAAACATACTAATCCATGTCCGAATCACAATCCAGAAGCAAAGTAAACAATTTGGAACTGACAAGTTAGGTTAGACACATGAACTTCCACCAGGGAAGTGAGGCCGGGTGCTCCGAAAGGGTGGGCACCTCCTGTTAGCCAGCTATACCCGCCATGTGTGTTATCAAGATTGTGTGAAGGGAACATGGATCTATGGGACGTCAAATACATCCAGGACAATCCTGGACACAGAGACATCAAACTTATCAACAATACTGTGATGACTTTATTGAAAAAAAAACATGAAACTCTGAATCCACACAAGGTGACACTAAGCAATCATTAGAAATATTATCTTTGATAACATCTTGTTTTGACTCATCATTTGTGATACTTAGTAATTACCGATATGACTGTTACCTTTGATAGTACTTTGTTTTCTGTCAAGTTGTGGTGAATAACTAAAAATCGTTCGAATGTATAGTCTGCTTGCATATCCATAACTCCAAAATTTAACAATCTATCTCCCATCTCATCTAAAACTATATCACCAGTAACACCTGGAATCAGAAGTGTAAAATCAATTAGAAAGTCTACTTGTTATACAACATGGGAATACCTAATGCTTCTTATCATAAACTGTTTTTTAAATCTAATTTATTATCAAATACCAACACCACCCTGCAGCAGCAACCACGCTCAACCATTTTTGTTTCAAATACTGTATGCTATTTCATGTTTAGTTACTAATTACCTCTTATTACTAGTATGCATTGTGTTGGGCCTAAATTATGAAAGAGCAAATCGAAAGAACAATGCAAAAAACACTTACCAGGACCAAAGAAACAAGCCTTTTAACTGTGATGGCAGGGTTATCGTTATGACAAATAGTATAACTAGCGCTGCAAGTATACAATACTCTACCTTTTGAATAGAATTTCGTGGCTTTCCTGAGTAACAATTTTCCACTAGTGGGTTCTGTACCTTCTTTAATGATCTGATCCACCAGTAAAGCCCATGTCAATGTGGCATCATAAAGGTAGGGTGCATAGGCATCAGGCTAACAAATATGATATATATAGAGTTAATGAAATAACTAAATAAAACACTTCTACACAATTGTATTCTTATCTTGTCAAATTTATCAGATATATTTCTACATTAATCAAATAGATACTCAAAGGTACATTATTAACATAAGGAAAATAGTTAAGGTTTATCTATGTAATTTAGTATAGAATGTCTACAAACTTCTCATATCTAGTTATCAAAACCAAACAACACACATTAATTCTTGTTCAAATCAAAATCCGAAAGCAAAGTAAAAACTTTGGAACTGGCAAACACGTGAACGTCCAGGTTTATTCTATTGATATAGTGTTATTAGCAACTATGTCATGGCATATAAACGCAAGATGATCGGTCGATAATAAATGCAAGTTATTTGATGATTTTGAGAATATGAATGTAAAAACAATCTGAAATACAGTCAGACCTGTCATAAAGGCCACCCAAGGGAATCAGTAAAAGTGGTCTTTGTGGACAGGCGGTCCTTATATAGAGGTTCAAATAACATAAATAAAAAGCAATAGGGATAACAAATTTCTGGCCTTGATGGACAGGTGGTCCCGAAATTTAAGGCAGGTTTGAGTGTTCTTAAAACACAAACAATTGTATGGTTTGAATGCAACAACACAATTTATAAAACAAAGTCTGCTTTTAGAAGTGCATACCTCTGTTCCGTTTGGCAATTCTTCCCAAGTAGTTTCTGTGTGATTTGCATACGTCATGGCATATCTTCGGAAATCGACAAACTGTTGTCTTTCAATTGTGTCCATTGTAATCTGAAACAAATATGAAAATCAAAGAATAAGGATAGTCTTAATTTGTAATTTTTATACATTAAAAGAATAATACACCAAAAATTTGGTACGTGTATGATAACACATATCCATTTTAAGATACCGAATGGCAGCTTTTAATCGGCAAAACAAATCTTGCAAAATGCCATTAGCACTGGTCTAACTGGTTTTAGTGAGTTTAGAAAACAAGTACTTTATGGTGCTCTGAACTATTAGATCCCGAGAGTTGATAAATTGTAATTAAAATTAACGTTATTCATAAAATGAACAACAATTATTTACAGTATCACCTTGTTTTAATTAAGTTCATTATCTTTTTAATTTTTAAGTTTCATGATATGTTTGAAGTTTAAGATGTGCTGTCCGTATATACCTTTTCGTTTCATGTACATGGGCGTGGTTGTTGCTAATTGTATGTAACATCTTAAATACCATCAGATTTGCCATATATATCAAGTAAATTAGTTTATTTTATTTTGTTCTTTAAAAACAAATGTGTCACCCAAGTTCTTTTGTTAAAATGAATCATATTTAAATAAAAGGATGGTTACGGCTCTGCAAACAATAATTGAATCGCACTAATAAATGGCGTTGTCTCGGTGTCTATTTAACGCATGGGTTTATCTATAACCAATGGTTTCATCTTAATGTTATGTTGTGTCATTTTGTTGATACAAGCTAATGGTTGCTATTTTCTATCAGATACAGGTGGTATTAAACTCAACATTTCTATGTTCGGATAGTTTGTTCTTTCTATCTATAGACAAAGTTGTAGTCTAGCAGATTCTGTTGTTATTGTTGCTGTTTTATTTATCGTGTTTGATTGCTCTGAATATTGTCAAGTACATTTAATTCCCCAAACACAATAGACGCTTTATTTCATCCTATATACACCGATGTCTAGTACATCATTTGTGATGTAAGAAAAACTGTATTAATCACTCACATGAAACACTGATTCGAAGGCTTGTCTTGCAGCATCGTCATTCGAGTCATTTCGTCTCCATCCTTTATCAGATAATATATCTCTCTCCAGTGTCTCATATGTGTATAGCTAAAACAATGAAAAATAACAATTTTCTTAAAGCATTTAATGTTAAAGAACAATATGAAACACTGATATGAAAGGCTGTCTATCGCATTTTTTATTGCAGACTTTCATTAAGTTGACCATTTTTAATACACGATACTGCATTTCATTAAAATTAAGTGAACATTATTGTAAGCGAAAAGTTTAGAAAAGTTAAGAAATTCTTAACCCTCGTTCTAATACACTTTGTTAAAAGATGAATTCCTTTTATTGAACCATTCAACATTTCTACTTGTTCTAAGCAATCGATATCCATAAGGTGTCATTATAAATATTAGCGGAAAATGGGCGTGTATGCTATCTTGCAAGGGAGGGGGTTGCAAGATGGAGATATGTTTTTTCTCTCGATTTGTGAATGTATCAATCTAGAGTACAAGAAACTAGAACAGTCTCTTGTGAGTCAAATACCCATCCCAAACATTTAATGTTTTTCTGTGACATTGATCTTTCTGATATGACCTTGGTTCAAGGACATGCCACATTTTTGGACCATGAAGATTATTCATGTGAAGTCTTATGGCAGTTATCTAAAGCAGCTATGAGATATGGCCCGGCCACGATTTTAAACGACATCTTCATTTCGTACATGACCTTGGTTCAAGGTCAGAACACGCTTTTGAACCATGAAGATTATCCATGTGCAGTTCCATGACAGTCGTCCAAAACAGCAATAATATATGACCGGGACACGATTTTACACGGACGGACAGACAGACAAACAAACATGGCGATTCCTACATACCTACTAAAACTAGTTTGTGGGGGTATAAAAATATATTCAGATTTCTCAAGTTTTTGTAAACAACTTCGTATGTTACGCTGCAGTCAATGCAAATAAGCGTTACACGACAAGATATTAATATTCAATTTGACCTATGTCAGGAAGGTATGCTAATGTTTTGTAACATCGTTTTATTTATTGCCATATGTCAAAATATGTAATGCACCTGTGTGTCATTTTAAATAGATTTTAAAAAGAAAAACAATGCAAACATTATTAAATTTGATATGTGCATTGCTCCAAATCTAAATAAGGTTGACAGAGTTTTTTATTGCCATATATTTTTATTTCTGTGTCATGCACTTTACATATTAAAATAATAATCGCTAAATTCCTTAGTTCTTCAACGTCAGGATAAGTTGGTTTTGACCTCAGTCGTTACTGGTACATTTAACATTTCAATAGTTAGATATGTGTTTGGTATATTATAAAGATAAAGCTTGACACAGAGTTGTTCTACATAAGTAACATTTCATGCATTTCTTTAGAATCGACAAAAAGATTATTATTATTTGACATCTGAACATCGTAATTACCAATTATGAAATATTGGCCTACATGTATTTACAATGTTCACTGTAAACATATAATTCAAATAGCAGATTATACAACTCATTGATTCTATCAGCACAAATTCATATTACATGTATTATTAAAGCTATCATATTTGAATGATAAAATTCATGTAATTTCAAAGTACGATATACTCTGATATGTACAATTGATAGAACATCTATAATAATGGATTTTCTGTTCAATAAAATCTAGATATTAACCAAAAATAAACAGAAGACAGGGTATAACCTTGTCAAAAACCACTACTCTATAATATCAAAATAATTATTATTTAGCATAAACCAGGCCCCGGTTTCACAATCTTTCCTTAACTAAGATTTTCCTTAATTTAAATTTAGCAAATTTCGGTAATCTCTTTTTGGAACTACTGAGAATATTTTATCAAAACTAAATGCAAATTTTAATCTAGAATAAATCTTAAAAATGACATCTTAAATTCTTGATTATCTTGAAATAAAATTATGAAGATTTGAAACTTTGCAAGATTTAAGTTACGGAAAATCTTAGCTAAGACTAGGGCCAGATACTTACATCACCATGCATACAAAGGAAAGCAAAATCTCCATCTGACATTCCAAGTTTGTGAGCGACCAGCATGTATTTCCTCATTGTTAACCATGGAACCGAGAATATAATCACTGAAAGGTTAATAAATAAAAAGTTACAACTATATCAAAATATCGTTTAATATTTTAAAATAACACTGGTAAAACAATTTTTCTGATGTCATTCTAATGTATACAATGTGTCTTAATCGCATATGAGCAATCCCAATTTCCCTTGGCCATATCAGGCAGTATAGAAAGACAATTTGTTATTTTGTATACCAATTAACGTAATCTAAACATGCTGTAAGCAAAGACATTGACCTGTCTGTTTGACCTTACATTACGAATATGTTCAAATACAATGATCCACCGAATATATGGGTAGTTATAGGATTCACAGATAAAACATAACGTTGCATATTCCCCATGAAATAAACCCCTGTATTCCCTACATATAAATGTACCATCCCATAATAAATTAGCGGACAGATCAGTGATGATTACATATACCTGTTATTTGCGACTAGTCCATCGGTATTTATCGTACCACCGTGTGTGTGTGTGTGTGTGTGTGTGTGTGTGTGTGTGTGATTTTATAACCATATGATTGATATGCATGCAAAGAGTTTGTCATAGTTTTGTACTTTTTGATGACGATCCCAAATGTTGCTTGTGATCTAAACATCCGGATATACAAAAAAGAGGATAGAATAACATCTTACCTCTGGCATATTTCCTGACTTGAAGCAAAATTTCTTCCACTTTCTTATCATCCATATTATGATTGACTTCATGTGTACTTGTGATGACGTAATCGTCTCCTTTCTTGATTGCTTCTGCGGCTGCGCGGTATGGAGCACGTTGATCGTGAATCATTGCATATATTTTCCATTTGAAATAAAATGAAACGTAGTCTAAAGTAGTTGCTATAAATATAAAATTGTAATCTCATGTTTTAAGACATTCTTTAAGGGGTCCAACTCAATTTGTAATCTTTCTGCGGTGAAACTGCATTTTATGTTTGTCATTCAAAGACAACAAACCTGAAATTTATAGTTGAGCAATGAATTGTGAAATCAGTTAATTATTGGTGAAAGCAGTATCACTAATGTTTCACAAATTGTAAAGATAAATATCATCAGTATAAAAGAGATATCTTGTAGTAAGTATGGTCTTTGTTCTTTATCAATGATTTTTTAAATACATACAAGATGTTAAATCCTGATAAAGTGAAACATCTTAACATCAAGCAAGGGTCGTGATGTACATGTGAGGTAATATTGGTAAACAACATTGACCTGTCCGTTTGACCTTTCATTAAGAAAATTCATATCGGAGGCTCCACCCAATACATGGGTAGGTTAGGATTTGCAGTTAATGCATATACACATTGCCCGTGATTAGTGTTCACATCAGATAGGTGAAATATACACGCGTGATCCCTATTACATAAATTCACTTGTCCATAATGAATATTCAAATCAAAGGTCAAATGCAAGCGGACAGGTCAATGTTGTTTACCTATACCAAGTTAATTGTTTATGTTTGATAACTAACCATATATAGGCAAACAACAATATTAATCTTCTATCTGCTTGACCTTTGATTAAAATACAATTGCGGACGAGTAAATTTAAGTAATAGGGATCATAGCTATAATTTCGTCTATATAATGTGAACACTAATCAAGGGCAAGGAATATATGTATTAACTGCGAATCCTAACACTATCCATGTATTGGGTGGGCCCTCCTATATGATTATTCCTAATGCTCAAACGGACATGCAAATGTTGTTTGCCTATACAGATATTGCAATTTAACACAACAACAACAACAACAGCCAGCGTGATTTCTAGACTCCAGATCTTGTGTTTACTATGGTAATAACAAACATATATATATATATATATATATATATATATATATATATATATCTGTTATACGTATTCTGACACTTATGTTGGCTGTCCATCAAAACAAAACAATAAATAATTATAAAAATACAGGGTAATGTTTTCATATCTTGTTGGATATCATTAACTGGAGTGCGTTTTATGTTCCTTTCTATTTCCAATGAGAGATTTAAAATGACCACCTGTATAATATATTTTTCCGGAGTAAACAATGCAAGCAGAAAAACGCACTAGTTTGGTTAAAATTTATTCATAAACAAAGTAAAGCATCACAGACAACTTACTTAATCGATTGAGTGGTCCTAACACTCTGACAAGGGTGGAATAGATTGTTTTATTTTTAAATTCTATGTCGTTGGAAACCCAGCCAAATACAGGTATATCCCAATGTGCCGCCAACTGTGCTACACCTCGCATCCCTGAAATTTAAAAGCAAGTATAAAATTATGTATTAAAATAATATATAGTGTCGAAGATATTGAACGTTAAACATTATCATATTGAAAAAAAAATAAAATACACTTCTACAAATGATTTTAAATCAACGATCTTATATAATTTTGTTAACATCGCCGAACTACTGCTGGAAAAATGCAGCATGTTCAGCATGATTAAAATAGTTGTTGTGGTTTGGTTTGTATCATAATTTTAATTATGTTGTATGGTGCTTTGTGGTTTTTTTTATTCACAAGGTATGTTTTTTAATTATTTTCTCATATTGCAGTAATTGAATGTAAGCGTCATGATTAATGCACTAAATATCTAATAATATCTAAATAAGAAGAAACACAAAATACTTTTCTATGTAAACAATGTGATTAATAGAATAAATTTTGCTATACGTGCATGACAGATTTATACGAGTGTCTCTACATTTGTTTCTAGATCTTTTTGTCATAATAAAATGTATAGTTGTATTTCTTACAGTTCATTTCACTGAAACACATGTTCATTTTTATTGCATTTATTGAAACAAAATATGACGCGCGTATTGTAACAATGTGAGTTAAGATCATATGTATGCAGTATGACGTGATGATGTGAGGGATTTGTTGTAACAAGGTGAGTTCAGATCATATGTATGCAGTATGACGTGATGATGTGAGGGATTTGTTGTAACAAAGTGAGTTCAGATCATATGTATGCAGTGTGACGTGATAATGTCAGGGATTTGTTGTAACAAGGTGAGTTCAAATCATAAGTATGCAATGTGACGTGATGATCTGAGGGATTTGTTGCAACAAAGTGAGTTCAGATAATGTTTATGCATCTCAGGTGTCTGTTGTAACATGGTGAGTTCAAGTCACAAGTATGCAATGTGACGTGATGATCTTAGGGATCCGTTGTAACATGGTGAGTTCAAATCACAAGTATGCAATGTGACATGATGATCTTAGGGATCCGTTGTAACATGGTGAGTTCAAATCACAAGTATGCAATGTGACATGATGATCTTAGGGATCCGTTGTGACATGGTGAGTTCAGATCACAAGTACGCAATGTGACATGATGATCTTAGGGATCCGTTGTAACATAGTGAGTTCAAATCACAAGTATGTAATGAAACATGATGATCTTAAGGCTCCGTTGTAACATGGTGAGTTCAGATCACAAGTATGCAATGTGACATGATGATCTTGGGGATCCGTTGTGACATGGTGAGTTCAGATCACAAGTACGCAATGTGACGTGATGATTTTAGGGATCTGTTGTAACATGGTGAGTTCAGATCACAAGTATGTAATGAAACATGATGATCTTAAGGCTCCGTTGTAACATGGTGAGTTCAGATCACAAGTATGTAATGTGACATGATGATCTTGGGGATCCGTTGTGACATGGTGAGTTCAGATCACAAGTATGCAATGTGACATGATGATCTTGGGGATCCGTTGTGACATGGTGAGTTCAGATCACAAGTACGTAATGTGACATGATGATCTTAGGGATCCGTTGTAACATGGTGAGTTCAGATCACAAGTATGTAATGAAACATGATGATCTTAAGGCTCCGTTGTAACATGGTGAGTTCAGATCACAAGTATGCAATGTGACATAATGATCTTGGGGATCCGTTGTGACATGGTGAGTTCAGATCACAAGTACGCAATGTGACGTGATGATCTAAGGGATCCGTTGTAACATAGTGAGTTCAAATCACAAGTATGCAATGTGACGTGATGATCTTAGGGATCCGTTGTGACATGGTGAGTTCAGATCACAAGTACGCAATGTGACGTGATGATTTTAGGGATCCGTTGTAACATGGTGAGTTCAGATCACAAGTATGTAATGAAACTTGATGATCTTAAGGCTCCGTTGTAACATGGTGATTTCAGATCACAAGTATGCAATGTGACATGATGATCTTGGGGATCCGTTGTGACATGGTGAGTTCAGATCACAAGTACGCAATGTGACGTGATGATCTTAGGGATCCGTTGTAACATAGTGAGTTCAAATCACAAGTATGTAATGAAACATGATGATCTTAAGGCTCCGTTGTAACATGGTGAGTTCAGATCACAAGTATGCAATGTGACATGATGATCTTGGGGATCCGTTGTGACATGGTGAGTTCAGATCACAAGTACGCAATGTGACGTGATGATTTTAGGGATCCGTTGTAACATGGTGAGTTCAGATCACAAGTATGTAATGAAACATGATGATCTTAAGGCTCCGTTGTAACATGGTGAGTTCAGATCACAAGTATGCAATGTGACATGATGATCTTGGGGATCCGTTGTGACATGGTGAGTTCAGATCACAAGTACGCAATGTGACGTGATGATCTTAGGGATCCGTTGTAACATAGTGAGTTCAAATCACAAGTATGCAATGTGACGTGATGATCTTAGGGATCCGTTGTAACATGGTAAGTTCAAATCACAAGTATGCAATGTGACATGATGGTCTAAGGGATTCGTTGTAACATAGTGAGTTCAGATCACAAGTACGCAATGTGACGTGATGATCTTAGGGATCCGTTGTAACATGATGAGTTCAGATCACAAGTATGCAAAGTGCATGATCATGTTTAAACTGAGTTAGTGCAATTTTGTTTTTTTAATTATGATTTGTATACATGTAATTAGACTTTGATAGAAATGTCATATACCATTTTTTGAATGTATTTTATGATTAAATTCAAAAAATGGTATATGACAGAAATGTTACAAATTCACTTTGAACGGGGAACCGCCATACGGTCCTTATATTATCATATGTCTGTGTATGTACTTAATGAAACCCCTAAATCCATATAGCTAGGGAACGTTAGAAAATGAAGTTTATTTAGAAGTCTGGATCTGAAAGGCATGTACTTGGAAAATATTTTAACGAACATGAACACACGAGGATATCACAACTCAGTAGGCAATAATTGTGTATTACTGTCACAAATATACTTTGTCTAAATTTGCTGCTAGTTAAAATTTGAAAATTCCTCAAAACATACGGTAATCTCCCTCATGCAAAGTATTTCCTTATATTTTTTTCAAAATACATTTTGGCTTTTTGGGTATCTTTTCAAGATCTTGAAAATTAAACTGGTTTCACAATTTTGGTCGAAGCACTTCTGATGAAGAATTGTATTCCGCAACGACTGTCCAGCGCTATTAAATTAACACTGGTATAATATGTAATTAAAAGTGTGTAGCTCAAAAGCATGTACGACCTGGAAAAGATTTAAAGAAACATGAACACACATTAAACCACATATTGAGAATCCATAATAAACGTGTAGACTTTGAACAAGCACCGAGTTTAAGGACAGAATGGTATGTAGTTGTTTAATTAAGTAATTTACATGTTTCACAACAATGGTTTTAAGTTGGTCCCTATGTTCTTGTCTTGATTTATGATCGCATAATTATCCTGATGATTCTTTCGTAACTATTACATAACATCCATGTTCTGAAGTTATATCGCCATGGGGATCTTATGTCAGAAGCATGTGACTTAATTAGTTATATACGACATCTAAACACCTAGGGATCATTACAAAACACGCGCTTCTCACTTAAATATTGAAATTAGTTAACAATAAAATATAGTTGCGTTATTGTAGAATTATGATAATGCCAGATGTTTTTGTTTTGCACTTTTGTTATTGTGGTCAAACCCTTTACCTAGGATCAAATGTGATCAGAATCAATGTCATTTGACATTGTAAACACATAAAAACAAAACAAAACACATGCTGTACTAAAATACACTGCTGCTTCAAAGTTATACTAAACAAATCTATGCATGTTAAATCTCTTTGTCTCTTAGGTAAATAGAACGTCTAAAAATAATGTTAGAATGAAATCAAATCATCGTCGTTCTAATTACCGTATGAGGCACATATACAAATCCATGTCATAAATCATAATCCCAAAAGTAAAAGTAAAGTAAAATCTTTCAAATCTAATACATTCCACCGGTGGTTGAGGTCGGGTGTTCCGTTAAGGTAAGCACCTCCTGTTTAGCTAGCTACACCCGCCACTTGTAAAAATCAAAACTGAGAATGAAATAAATTTGGAACTTTGGAACGTCAAATATATCACGGATAATGTTAGAAACTTTGGAACGTCAAATATATCGAGGATAATGTTAGAAACTTTGGAACGTCAAATATATCGAGGATAATGTTAGAAACTTTGGAACGTCAAATATATCGAGGATAATGTTAGAAACTTTGGAACGTCAAATATATCGAGGATAATGTTAGAAACTTTGGAACGTCAAATATATCAAGGATAATGTTAGAAACTTTGGAACGTCAAATATATCACGGATAATGTTAGAAACTTTGGAACGTCAAATATATCGAGGATAATGTTAGAAACTTTGGAACGTCAAATATATCAAGGATAATGTTAGAAACTTTGGAACGTCAAATATATCGAGGATAATGTTAGAAACTTTGGAACGTCAAATATATCGAGGATAATGTTAGAAACTTTGGAACGTCAAATATATCAAGGATAATGTTAGAAACTTTGGAACGTCAAATATATCAAGGATAATGTTAGAAACTTTGGAACGTCAAATATATCGAGGATAATGTTAGAAACTTTGGAACGTCAAATATATCACGGATAATGTTAGAAACTTTGGAACGTCAAATATATCGATGATAATGTTAGAAACTTTGGAACATTAAAATGTTAGAAACAAAGACATGATCATACATATGAACAATTTTGAGATAACGAACATCAACCTTTTTGATGACCTTGATCAGACTGGATTTGCAGCATCCCCGGGACAACAATTTGTTGTGTGCAGCTTGCTTCGTTGTGTACCGGGGTAATGGTCTTGTAGTGGGAACAACCTCTACCATAACTTATTATAATAACATATTATAATCTTATAACACACATGTAGTTTAGAATTATTTTTCTTTTATTGCGCTTGCAGTGGGAATATAAATTATTTTTTCTTACAAATTATGTACAACGTATATCTTACATATTTTGTTTTGTTTGAAGCTGTTTAATATGGATGTGGTTGTGTTTTGTTTGGCTATTTACTATTATCTACTGTTGATTTGTGGTTTCAAATTGAATCGTGTATAGACAGAAATGTGGAATTTATGATCATTCTTTTTTCTTTGTATTTTTATTCTTATTTAGTTATTGTTATCATGCCACCATCATAATATTGAGTGACTTTTATATCAAAATAGCTTATACCCTCGTAATGTTCATGATATGCATTGTAGCTATGATTCAACACCATCCTTGGGTTTGGCCCTATATGATAAAGTAGACAAATGTTTTTACTTACAATGAATACGTCATCACACCAGTACGAGGTGTTTATTAAATATAAATTATATAGATGGTTCAACGATTAATTATAAAAGTTTGTATCACTTTAATAAATGTCTCCTCTCTCTCTCTCTCTCTCTCTCTCTCTCAATATATATATATATATATATATATATATATATATATATATATATATATATATATATATATATATATATATTATTTATTTATTTCAAAATTTACATTTTAGTATCTATGTGTTATTTAATGTCAATATATGTGATACTGCGTTAGTACTGGTGTACTGTATACGGCACAATGGAACAATGTTTTCAATTGTCGTATACTATATTTATGTAATGAATGATTAAATTTAAATATTTTGGTTTCACAATTTTGGTTGAAGCACTACTGATGAGGTATTGCATTGCGAATGGGTCGTCTAGTGTTGTAAGATTAACATTGGTATAACATGTAATGTGACAAAGCTATGAGTGTACTATAATGGTGAAACATTAAAATTGTCGATTCTAAAAATGACTACAGCTACATTGTACTTGCTTCTGTTTATTATAGTTAAAATTTGAAATGAGTTAAGGTTACAGTAACGCTGAGACATTGAAATAATTTTAGGTTGCTTCAATATTAAAATCCAACTGAAAAACACTTACACATTTATATCATTCTTGTATGTAATGTATTAAATGCATGCATGAATAATCTATCAACAAAAATAGCACGACTTTTTTAAGTCTTTAAAACCTTATATACATGCATGTACCAGAGTGTCCAATAACTGCCAAACTGTCTATTGTGTAAAATACTGGTAATTGATAACATAAATAAAATATATATACTACATACAGTTCGATTTACAATGTAAATAACAAAATCAAATATGCATGCACATAATTATGGTGGTTGTCCCTGAACCTGTTATGTTGCGGTTACTTCACCGATGTGGTTACCAGAGGAGCTCGACATGTTAAGAAAATTTATTTGGTCGTTTCGTCTGAACATGGATGTAAAAACATTTAAATTGCAAAGAATATCAATTTTATGAGAATTCCGAGGTTAACTATGCGGAAGGAGACATCAACTTGACACTAAATGTCATAATTATACTAAATTATTCCTAAGGTGAGACATATAAATTAACCACCGACCAAATAAAAAATTAAAAAGACAAAATTAAACTTGTATTAAAAAAATTCACAAGCTCTGTACTTTCTAAAACACGTATTTAATTCTTTATTAAGTAGTTATAGTCACTGTCATATTTGATATTAAAAACTATGACTCTGCTAGTAACATTTTTGACTTTAAAATAGTCTTTAACTTCAAGAAAAATTATGCTCGTTCAAGGATTCTCACTAATATTTGAAATAACTGAACCGTGTGTGTGTGTGTGTGTGTATGTGTGTGTGTGTGTGTGTGTGTCAAAACAAATCACCAAAAGTTATATATATATATATATATATATATATATATATATATATATATATATATATATATATATATTGGCGATTTGTTTTGAAACTAACAATAGACATTTTGATGAAACTAAACTAAAATGTTGATAAGTTGACGAATATCTTACAAAACTTAACAAAATTATGAAGGTATGTTTACCAGATATAAGTTAAGGGAAATCTCAGCTAAAGGAATGATTTTGAAACAGGTACCTACATTTTAACACAAGAGTATTAAATCAACCAACTTCAAGTTAAGAAGTTTCTTAGCTAAAAAATGATGTTGAAACGGGAATCAGCATTTAAAATTTGAAATTAAACAAAAGTATATTATACCTGCAGAACATGGTGGTCCCAAAAATACGTCTGGCTGGAATTTATCTTTAGCGTCCACGGCGGCTGAAAGGGCTGATTTAGAATTGCAGTCCGTGTCATACCATCTCACCCTAAAATAATAATAATAATAATAATAATAATAATAATAATAAGTTAGGTGAAAAATGCAGCCATTACTTTTAAGGTCTTGGAAAACAAGAACAGAACAGAAAAGTCAGTGTGGGTATAAATGCTTGTTTGTATAACAGTAGCTGTGTTAAAGGATATTTTTTGATACATGACGGAAAAACTAAATACCGCATGTGTGATCAATGTTTATCACACATAGCTTTTGACGAAAACTTTATAGGACATGGTAGATTGGTGTAGCTATCCTATATACAATGTAGTTTTAACCAGTAGTACACCTAGTACATGAAGCTGTTCATCATTTATATTGAGCTTTCTTGAACCTTTTTTCATTGCATGTTATTTCATGACAAAAGCAAATGACAGCGCATGCTTAATTCCCGACTTTTTACAGTTACAGGTGCTATCCGCAATACAAATGCCGTACAAAAAGTAAACAATTAGACTTTGTATGCGCAGAACGTGAACCAAACATGCGGATTAAGGGCCGTAGTAACATCACTTATAAAACGAAGAGTATAAACTTTTATCCACAATGTAAATACCACAACAAAATTGAATAGATGGCAAAACATTCAGACCCCGATTTTACATGAGGACAGGCGTGATTCAAAGATTCTTCAAAAGTCCTGGGCCCAGTTTTACAATCATTCCTTAGCCGTGTAAGATTTTCCTGATATGAAATTTATCACATTTTTTGGCAATCTTTTACCGAACTACAAATTACCAATTTTTTTCACAAAACAACAAAAAATTATAACCTTTAATTGATCCTCAAAATGACACCTTAAATTAATTAAAATCTTAAATATTTACAAATTTATTGAAATTTCAAATTTGCCAAATTTCGTAGTTAAGGGACGACTGTAAATCCGGTGTCAGTTTATTCTAGATATAGTAGGTATATAAGATAAATGGACTTCCTGTACTAATCTCATCATACCACAATGACAATGTCACAACAAATTATATCCTCTATAAAATACAGATAGACATGAAGGCCATTTCCGTGTCATTTATTTAATTTTGGGATTTTTATATTAATTTCATTATTTGTATATTTATGACAAAATGTTTGTTTATCTATATTTCCGCCTACTATTCATGAATGATAAGATATAGTACAGTCCTGTCGAGAGTTTAAACAATGACAGAACGAATAAGAGTCGAAAGTCGACTGCAAGGTCGACTGTCGAGCGGGTGAGGCAATTAGTCTCGAATAGCTATAGAGATGTGGATAACAGTTTCTGACAACATGAAGAGATATATTAGAATTTAACTAAGGGTTGCTATGAACTGCCGGTTCGCTTCGTATTTAACTTTTGACAGATCTGCATTGTATTATCAACATTAAAGTGAAAAATATAGCTGAATAAAATGTTCTGCACGTTAGCAAAACCCATACATCATAATAATAGAAATAAGAAACAACAAGACTGAGATATATAAAAACTAATCGAAGAGGACTAAAATGAAACAAAGTAATTTGTTATTGATAAAAACATTTATTTGACAACAAATCTGGTTATACTGAAACCTAAAGTATTCTATTATTATTTTAGCTATTAGGGAATTTAAGGCGCCATTTCAAAAATCAATTCAAGCTTACAATATTTGCACAAAGTTTGATCACAATTTTTCTGCGTAGCTTCAAACAAGATTGCTAAATTTGACTTAAGAGCAATAATTTTGATACCGTGACCAGTGGGATGATAGTACGTGGACCTGGATTTACATCCAGTGGTGTGGTTAAATTTCGATCCCCTACCTCATCTGTCTAACTTGTATTGCAGCCAGTAGAAAATGCATTACTATATTATAGTTAAACTTCAGTAATTTTATTGCCCTGTATTTGACGTTTTCATGTCTGTATTTAAAGATTCTCTAGTTGAGAATCAGGTCATAGTTTTACAATCCTTAACTAAGATTTTTAAACTTACATCTGGTAACATTAAAACCTAAATTATTTTCTTATTATTTAAGATATTCAGAAATTTAAGGTGTCATTTCAAAAATCAATTCAAGCTTACAATATTTGCACAAAGTTTGACACAATGTTTCTGCGTAGCTTCAAACAAGATTGTTAACTTAAGGAAAATCTAAGTCAAGGAATAATTTTGAAACCGGGACCAGTGGGATGACAGTACCTTAAAATGTCTGAAACCACTATGAAATCCTATGTTTGTCCAAAGTTGTATTTTTTTTTAATTTATGTTTTCGATGTAGGTTTATCTTGTCTTGCTTTTTATTCCCTTGGTTTATTGTTTTTAAACCCGTTGTTTTGTAGTTTTCTTACTAATTCCGTTGTTTTATTGTATTGTTTCTATTGCTTTCTTTCTTAGTGGTTTTGTGTTTTTGTTGCATTGACCATCACAAAGTTAATTTTCTTTCTTGTTGCACTCTTTGATGCATTGGCCATTACAGAGATAATGCTTGTATCGTTCCGTATACATGTACTGCTTTGTTTTATTACATAGTATTATGTCAATAACTACCAGCATATAGAATTCCGATAAAACCACCTACATGTACATGTATATTTACCACATTTTGGTAAACCAGTAAACCTTGTTAAATTTAAATATAAGATGCCATATACACACAGTAGACAATAGGTAGAGTTTATTCTTCGGGGAATTCGTTAAGTTTCCCTTTTGACTTCAAGAACAACATGCACGTTTGAACCATATTACTACGCTTTTAGAATTTCGCCGTATATTGACTTTTGATTACAAGTTAATGGACTTGAAAAATATCTCCATCTATAAATAGTTTCACTTAAATATCAAATGATAGACTAAATTAACATTTTTTCTTTGATGACATTCACTCCCCGTTTAGCTGTCAATGAAGGTAAATTATACCAGGAAGGGGCAACCAACGACGATGAAGACGGGGATTTCCCTTTTATTAAAAACAATAACGGTCCCCATTTTGTATGGAAAACAGACTATAATATGTTCAATAAAAGATATACGGAAAGATATACGGAAATAAAGCTTTATTACAATGTATATCACAACTTCAGGTGTCTCTGGTCGAATGATCTAAAGCGGGATTTACGGACTAGAGCTCCTCTTTCTTCCTTCCTATATCCACCAGTATGAGAGTCTGTCAGTTCACTTGTCGGATGTAGCTAACTAACTTCGATATAAGGAAGTTATCTTGACTGGGCGTCTTTTTTATACTCTATACTCTATTCCAATTTTGCAATTGGTTGTTATTTATTTTCAATGGGATTTCAGTTATAGCAGTCAAACTAATTCAATTATTATATCAAATTAATTTTTTGAAATGAGAGAAACCTGGTGTACCCAGAAAACGACATATTCCTGACACCAGTAGGATTGCAATCTACATACCTACTTGTAGTGTCGACCTGTTACATAGAGGACGAAGCTGTTGATCGCTGAGCCACCAAAGACCAAAATTTACCAAACAATAGTTAATAAGATGTACAAAAATGAACATTGAAAATTTATAGAGTTTTTCAAAAAAAAAGTTTCTGAACTCTGAAAAAGCTTCTGAGGGCAGAATGCACATATTCTCCCAGGGCATTGCGCAATGCCATGTGATATAGCAATGCATGTACTGTATGTACTTTTGGACAATAATATCGTTTTATATGACTAGCAACACCTGTAGTTACGGGGTTTAAGGTTCACAATTTGTCATACTAAATAAACTTATATATTTCAGCGGGGGCACCTGTAAGAGACAGATTCATTGTTTGTTTATACCCAAGGTCCTCATATTTTTTATTTAGTTTTTCCTTGTTTCATTTTCTCCAACATTTATTACTACTTTAAACATAGGTGGACGTTTTGTTTGGTTATTATCAATTTTTTTAATCGAGCTTGAAAGTTTTCATATTTCCTATTTATCCCATTTATTCAATGTTCTTGAACGTCTATACATGTTAAACTCAAATTAAAGTTAAAATTTGGGATTTCTTTATAGGTTTATTGTGAAAACATCTATACTTTCACCCTTTTGTTTATTTAGTTTTCCCCAACTTTGTACTATCCATCATATTAAAACATGGGTGGACATTTACGTAAGTTTTGGAAGTTTTCTGTAATTTCCCAAAACAGAGGAGTATTCATTAAGTTATATTTAAACATTAATTATCTCGACTGATGTTTATCCCTTACTCATCTGTCCTGTAGAATTTTATACACCTGTACGTCATTTCAGCACCGATGAAAATGAAACTAAATGACTAAATGGAATTAACTTCCATAACACCAGTTATCATATTTCCAAGTGTTTTATACCCATAAAACACATGTTTTATACCCATAAAACACATAGGACAGTTGAGTTATGCGAGACAAAAAATTCTTTCCTCAAAATAATAAAATAGTACAGCCATGGCCCAATATCCTAAATATTCAAACCATATAATTATCATAATATTGGTAATAATTGGCCTAATACTACATGTATTTTGTGAATATATCGACCTCATGTACAGTGCTACCCTCTTTGAGCTCGAGAAAAATCAAGTAATTTGTGATAGATTTATATGACTTGATTTGTTTGTTTATTGAATGGGGTTTTGCATCCCAGTCAAGACTATTTCACTTTACTGGTAATCGGACAAACAACAATTTTGCGTTAAGATATTACGGAGGATAAAATCCGGTTTTTTTCATTATTTATTTATTTTTATTTATTATTTTTTGTTCACAAACCATTATGTTTAAGAATAATGTATAGAAATGTTAACACCCCTGGGAAATGTCTTGCTATAAAATTAAAGCCATGCCAATATGTCTGAGCTTAATATTCCAACTCTATTCTGCCAACTTTCTCCTACTTTCTAATTTTTGATATCTCCTTTGGCAAAATAAGCACACCAAGCAGCTCTCACTAGCAGTCTCTAACTGTATATTGTTATAAGAAATATCATTCCCAAGTTTAAGGTGTCATAGGGGCACTTTTTGTTTTATATTGATACCCCTAGCAAACGTAGTATGTCCGTCTCAACATGACGGCTTTTAAAAGCTCGTTACCAAGTAGTCTTTCAGATCAGGCTCAAAACCGAGGTCCCGTGCCTCAGTGCACGCTAAATACACATCTGTAGAGTTCGAAAAGAGTAGGTCATTTGTGGTCGATACAGAAGCCGCTTACAATTGAAACAGACTGAGCAACATAAAACCATAAATTTGTGTTTGCATGTAAATGACAGACAAATATATTCACTGATGACCCCGTTTATATCTACGCCATTAAGGCACGTGTTCAAGGAATTATAACTGCATAATGATGAATGATGCATGGTGCATTTTACTAATTGAGTAATAAATGACCTTCATATTTCACCTCCTTTTGCAAATTTATCAAAACAGGATTTATTTTGTTAAATTCTTACAGACGGGGATTTTCTAGGGAAAATACCTTCACGTAAATCCCTTTAACACTAAAAATTAACAATATGTAAATTAGCGACAAATGAATTTGTTTTCCCTAAATCTCGGTATAATATCAAAGCAAAATGTTATATAGTACGTTTTATATAATTCGGGTTCTTGTTTATTCTTTGCATGTTTGTACATTATGGTAAACTGTATAAAGACACCATTGAGCCGTGCAGAATTTGGATTTTCACTTTCGGCAAATAATAATAAATAGCAAAAAAAAAAAAATTTGGACCTGGAAATTGTACTTCTTAATCAATGGACGACATTTTATAATGTTTTGGTGGTTCATATTAATTATTCAACATATTTCTTACATTCGTCTTCTCATTCCGAAACGTTCAACCTTTTTTGTTGTTTTTCTTTTCTTTCAATCCACCGGAGGAGGTACTCTATGTAACATATATACATAATTTGACGGTATTACATAATTAATTAAATTTATATGTACATAAATACATATCTATATATACAATGAATAAATAATACGTTAGCGTCTATTTCTCCTTCTATAGGTGTACATGTATGCATCCATGTCCAAACTGTCTAAGACGTATACAAGCAGCTTACAAAGCTTCTCACCGCCTAGTTTCGAAACTCATTCGAATATCCTAGAGTAAGAAAAATAATTCCAGTTCGCATGCCGAAGATCGGTGATTTTTTCCGAATACTTCTGTTTTTATCTACAATCCAAGAACTGACTGTCTCGATATAAGCGGAAGAATCTTGACTGGGTGTTAAGCACCATTACTTCACCCTATTCAGATGTTTATATATATATATATATATATATATATATATATATATATATATATATATATATATATATATATATATATATATATGTGTGTGTGTGTGTGTGTGTGTGTGTGTGTGTAAAACGCATTTGTAGCAAAATAAGAGAAGTCATCCAAAACCCAATCGTTTTTCGTTTGAGAACAAGACATTTTCGACCTATTCCGATGATTAAGTGTTTTAGAAATGCCAAATTATTATATCTATATCTTTATAATTATATATTGTGAACAAATTATTCAGTTTAATTTTTTCTAAACACTTGATGTTCAATAAACCACACTCTCTCATTTTTGTGGCATGTTATAATTAAGTGGTGTACAATAAATAAAGTTTATAAACATCTTCCTTTGTCATCCACGCATACATCATTTACTTCTAATTGAAATATTACAAACCGGTGTTGTTGTAAATTAAGTATGATAATGTTTGCACCTGAGGGAGGCATGGATCTTACTCAACGACATTGAACCTGTTGTCAAATTGATTGACAGATGAAATTAATTTATTGATAAATGCACCAAAAACCTTCAGGCCATTTCAGCAAAGACACACACACACACACACACACACACAGAGAGAGAGAGAGAGAGAGAGAGAGAGAGAGAGAGAGAGAGAGAGAGAGACGTATACTTGGTTTATGTCTAAGATTCAAACGGACCAAGACTGAAAATTCTGGTCATGTATTCTGTCATGGGTTCAAAGGAACCTTGTTGAATACCAACATAAACGCTCTAAATCTGTCTTTGATTAGTATGTGCATAAGTACATATATACATTCATAAAATCATTTTATACTATATCATTTTTTTGCCCCATTAATGTAAATTTGATGGATCATTTTTACACCTCTTCTGAATTCAAACCCATGCAAGGAGTTTCATTAAGAGAGCTAAAAGGAAAAAGCATCGTCTATTTAAAGACAATAAAAAATGGAATCTACAATACTTTTGTCAAATAAAATAAAATTATTTCCGTTTCGGTTATAATTATATTGGTGTAAGTAGAGCATAGTACAGTGGTCAAATTCAAACGGACGTTATTAATTCGTTATTTTCAGCTCGTTGATTTATTCATGGCATATATCAGAGACACTAATTTTGTCAAAATTGGGTATTATTCTTAATCTTGACGCACAACCTTGAAGCGACTCCACTACTAGTATCTCATTGTAACAAAAAAAAAAAAAAACATACCAGCCCATATCCTAATCACAGTAGTAAGATCTTTGAAAAACTGGCAATTTTCGTCAAACACATGAGCTACCACTAGAGCCAGGTGCTCCGGAAGGGTTATCACTAGCTGTCAATTTTTACAATTTAAAAAGTAGATGCGGCCTATATATTATCCATTTACAGACCATACAATGTTGTTACTATGTGAAAATAGTTTCTTCTACTTAATTAAGTTAATGATAAATGTTTTTAATCTTGTTGTTGCCGCGAACATTTTATGCATGACGTCACAGCTAATAAAAGGACAACCCTTAACTACATCATAGCAGTGAGTTAATTCATTAATTTATGAACACAGAGACCATTTAATCATTCCTTTTCTAGCCATGTCAAGTGTTGTATTACGCGGTGTTACCAGTCCGACTTGATACAGCCGGACAGTATGACAGGTAAAATATGACAAGTTTACAAGACAGTTATGGACAAGTACAAAATATATATCCCAAGTTGTCACCAAGAATAAAAGAAATAAAATCAGAAAATATGTATATGACATTATATAATGAGACACAATGGGGGCAATATTTAACCGACCAGATGACACGTAACAAAATCATTCTGGACCACTCAAATTTAGGCAGATTTATGGTATGACTGATTGATGTTTTATTTTATTCTATTTTATTTTATTTTATTTTATTTTGGTTGGGGGGTGACTTGTAAATGGAAAAAAGTTTCAGAGCTTTTAGCTGTAGGAAACATAGTTGTACTTAGAAAAAGATATAGGTGCAAATAGCGCTTGGTGGATAAAAACGAAAAATAATAATCAAGAAAAAAGAGGGGAAAATATGCTCCAAAAGCAAGACAAACAGTTGTCATATAAAAAAGACGAACGAAAAGATCTAAGATATAAATGAAGTAAAGAGGTAGAAGCATGTTAAAACAATCTACCAGTGCTCAAAGCAAGGTACCAGTAGAACAAAGTTGAGGCAATTCCCAAATGGCCTATGCCTAAACCAGAGCTATACCATCCAAAACATTATTCAACAACTTCAGTCGGACAGTAATAACAATCTATAAGGCAGTCTATAGCTAGATTTAGAAGACCATATGCATAATGTGTACAAAATACATTGTATTTGTAGTCGGGAACATTTTGTAACCCTGCCCATTTGATTTTACACTTTTATTTTGTGTAAATAAAAAAATACAGAAATGTTAAAAAAAATGGATTAATTTCGTCATTTTTGAACTTTTTAATCACAATTAAATCGGGGGGGGGGGGGGGGGGTTTACAAATGTCGGAATTCTGATGTTATTTTCACGATATTTTTGTTGATTTATTTTTCGAAAAATACAAATTAAAGTCCGTCTAATATACTAATCATATCAAAATCAAGTGTGACATCAGAAAAAACGGACTGGTCTTATGTGCGATTGAGATATAAATGATATATAATTACGCTGAATCAACCATCCCATGTGATCCGATGCCCAAAAGGACTATGTCTATATCTAAATCAATGGATATTGTAATTATAGGTTATAACACTTAATCTGAAAAAAAAGATATATCCGAAATAAATGGATAGTACTAAAATTGGATGGTAATGACCAAGATGGACATTATTAGTAATACTGACCTCCGGCTATTTGCCCTACAGCACACAATCACCTGCATATACATCATAAATGCTGATTAATAAGTGCATTCATATCTATTTAACATAGTGTGCGTTTCATTAAGAAGAGACATGTTTTCAGCAATACAGAGTTGCAACTAAGATGTTTATGGGAGTATATTGATGTACCTGTAGTGTCAAATGCATTTTAATTTCATTCAACTTTTGAAGATGATGGTTTTTGTCATTAATTACTGGAATTACGCGTTAGAATCTCAAAAGGCATATGATCTCATTGAATTGAAAACAATAATGTCACAACAGAGCTATTTAAATGCAATAAATGCACATTGTAAGCTCATGTCAAACATCATCTTAACGTAAACATGTCGCAATAAGTTTATACATTTGTCTCAAGCAACTATTCAATTGAACATTGTAAATGATAATGCACAATGTCACCTCAGAGATGTGTGAACTAAGTGAATGTACATTGTTTTCCCATATAGTTTATCTTCTTAATGCAAATATATGCGTCAGAAAGATTACATGTTAACCTAAGTATCCTACAAACAAAACTACTAGATAAATTAGACAAAACTCTGAGAACATATATAGGATATCTAATAATGGTTTCACATCTTAGCTAAACTATGTTTCTCTTATACTACAAATGTAACTAAAATCTACATCGACCAAAAACTGAGAAAACATATACAGGTAGTATCTTATATTGTTTTCACATATGATTTGCTATACTCTGTTTCTTTATCCTCTAAATATTACTACAAGCTGCATTGATAAAAAACCGACAAAACCGAAGAAAACACAGTATAATTATCTAATAATGATTCTACTAGATAAATTAGGTTGTTTTAAATAACTGTTCATTAATCGGTAACAATTCACTGTTGACTTCATAGATTAACCTCAACATACGTTTATAAATACCCAATAAGCTAAAGCCCAACCGTTATCTCCAAATACAACGCAATGCTCACCGCAGCTGTTGACACATAGCAAGAACAATTACGCAATGCTGAAGTACAACTTGTGTGAATTGGAAGGACGCTGAAAAGTTTCACCAGTTTAAGAACACCAGTCACATTTATCTGACCAGCACGCCATACAGATAACATGATTGAACTACAACACACTCGGGAACCATTCATATATATACAAAATACAGCAATATTGTTGCTGATTCAAGGCGCATTTGGCAGTGACATTAACAACCATGAACATTCTACAACTATTCATAATACGATGAAAAAGCCACATTGACTTACGTTTTATTTACGTGTTGACTTCATCAGAAGCGAAATATTTACACAGTAAGAGAAATCGTTAAAAAAATTATCCAATTTGCCATTCTCCCGACAGTGATAAAACGCAACCGTCATAATGTTCTATTTTAATGCCATATTTCAAGTATTAGGTGAAGCTATCCCCAATCTCTTTTCTGTGGAGAAAATAAAAATTGTTAAAACTAAGTGGTTTTTACGTTTGGGAATACCAGAAACTTCATCTCAAACGGTAAGGTAAGAAGGGTTCCAGTTTACGAACCTGCAAATAGTGATTTGAATGTATTTAGGTACATATACCGTTTGTTAATAGTTGATGTGATGAATCAAAGCATCTAGGATTACCCTGGGTATATTTGACGTGTCGTAATTCTATTTCCTTCCACTCTCTATTTTCGTTCCACACACGGCGGATGTAGCTAGGTAAACAGGTGCTGCTTACCCTTCTGGAGTACCTGTCCTCCCATTACCCATACGACAGTTGACGTAATCTAATTTACCAGTTTCAAAGTTTTTTACTTTGTTTAGGCTTGTGATTTGTACAAGGCTTACTAGATTTATGTTTGTTTTTGATTCGATGGCATCAATGATCTGTGATACTTTGGTCAAATGATTCATTAACATTGCATACCACACCATCACTTGACATAAATGGTTAACCATACTTTGTGTCAAAAGAAAGTATTTAAGTCTTATTTATGTTCTCAGTTCAAATTTCGAATGCAAAGTGACTTGAGAATCTGTGAACTTTGACCTTCGTGTATTTTATTTTGTCACCCTTTCAAACACAAACTAAAATGGGTGGGAAGCATGGATACGATATAGGTTTGGTTTTAGGGATGTAATTATTACTAATTTAAAACCTGTTTTTATTTTGTGCAGCACTAGACAGTCGTTTCGGAATAAAATTCCTCATTTGTAGTGCTCGGACCAACATGTGACAGCATCAGAATGGTTTTAACAGGGTTTCCAATAGCAACATAAAGGGTAGGAATAAGGACACTGTTTAGAACAGCAGCAGATGATTATGGTATATATACTAACCTGATAGTGTGGTTATCTAGAACTTTTCCTTCATGAGTATCTCGGGAAATTAAAGCAAGTTTAATCCCACCCACACTGGAAGCTGCACTCAATCCGTGGTATTCTCGTCGTGGAGCCATCCAAGCTATTCGGAATTCACGACACGTTATCTTAAATATTCCAAGTAAGGACAAACAAACATGAATAAACAGTAGGTCTTTCATAATTTTGGCTTTGATATTTCCTTCATATATTTAGATTCACATGATAAATAAAAGAGGGAGGGTGAAAAAACGTAATCAAAATGCACTTGTAAGCACTTTAACCTCCAAGAATGTAACGCTTTCTAAAATCATATCCATGACCTTTCCTGAATTCAAATTTTAAGATTTCGTAACAATTCCTTTTTTCGAATGAAACACATGGTGATTAATTTTTAACAAAACTATTTATATAATTGTGAAATGAACATCTATATCAACGGTACATTAAGTAGTCTCCATTATAGAATGATATACCTGCGTTTTTTGCCAAATGTCACGTGAAGAGAAGTAAACCAATGAAAACAGGTGTAAGAGAAAAGTTCGGGGAAGCCACATGCATCATCAAGACAAGTGACTTTTTGACAAGATCATAAAAGCGAGTCTTAATTGTCGCTAGGTAAGACAGTCAGGTGAATATAAATTATATGTCAAAACGATGTAAATAATGTTCGTACCTCCAGAACGATATATTGTGTACATTATCTGAAAATTAGGGTTTAGCATGTGTTTTTACGCTTACTGTCCGAAAATATGTCCGCAGCGGCAGGTCTGGCAATAAATGGGTTACCTGGGATACAACAACATTTCTTAGAAATTCATAAACATTGATAAATAATATGACGTAATTTTACGTGTTTATAATTTTAATTTATTCCCGCTATCTTCTTAACATGAAGGTTCATTGCCAAGTTAAATGTTGTTGATGTTTTTATTTTATATCGTCTGTAAATTCTGAGCATTACGGTTTTATCCGAGGGGAATCCATGAATTATTTTCCACAAACTTTATTTAAATCCCCTTTTTTCTTTTCTTATATTTATTTAGAAAATGTGGAAATAATTCTTATTTATTTATTTATTTATGTTAGATTTTCGTGGAATATATACCGGTATACACTTGAAATCGAGACCAAAGAACAGCATTTAATTAAAATGTTTGAAGTACTAGTAATTGCCCAGCGTTAAATCACGACAGACGTAATTCCATTCTCTCTACCGACTACCAGGCGTAGATGCTGCATCCCCTTTAACCTAATTCTAAATAATCGAGAAAATAAAGCGCTATAATTGGCTAACAGCATGCATGGTAGATACCGTTACGGAAAGTCACCGAATGGGTATCTTACCGCACGTGCAACTGACCGCCAAATGGTCAAAATCATAATGCAGAGGTGTTGTTGTTGAATTGCTAGTTGCGTGGCACTCGCTTTCCGCAGCACCTGACCTTATAACTACATTGTAACAATGGCGAGTGATTTATTTTACATGTAGCTTCGTTTTATGATTGTAGTTTTAAGATGAGATAACACAATAAAACTCGTACGTGGTACAAACAGATGTGGTTTAGGTTGTTGTAATTTCTATTTCGGGATTTCTAGATTCAATTCGTATATTACATTTATCTCAGTTTTTCTATTTCAACTTGCTTTGAATAATCAGGTCACAAAATTACATTGAAGTTATACTGATTATTAAAAAAACAAAAGTAAAAAGACTACCAAAAATTCCTGTGTGTAGGCAGGTACAGTCATAAACTGTCCAAATAAAAAATAACTTCTATTTATAACCTTTGACGAAAAATATGGCCTTTGGCGTCGTTCGCTCCTTTTTTTCTCTCACCAGTCAGCCATTTATACGGAAAAGAAATAACGATTTTCTCACGGTGACTGTCCCGGAAGCGTTTTCTAGAGATTTCTTGAAAAGAGATACGTTGGATTTGATAGACTTTTATTCTATAAACGTACCGTTTTATTTTGATTTTCGAAAAATAATCGTATTTATGTATTTAATTCAAAGAGCAATTTTAGTATAATATTTGATTTTTTTTATTTTGGTCCATACAGAGCTTTATTAAGTTAACATTTATTGTTTGCAACTACAGTTGTTCAATGTCAAATTTGTAAATTAAAGGGATTTCCGTTTTCGATAATAATTTCAAAAAGTTCTACTCGAATAATAAATAGACCTACTGAAGATATAGGGAAAGTGAGGTTTGGAAAATACGGACAAATTAAAACTGACCACTGGACAAATATATTCTATGTTATACTATAGCAACAAAAACATCTGTTAAAGTTAACCAAATGCGTGGCAAAGTCGCTTTATTTGAAGGTCATATGTTAAAACCCCACCTATTAACTGTTTTCATATTGTTCAAATAGGGCTTTGTCTAGAAATATATCAGTTATGAAATCAAGTATTAAACGGTTATGCCATTTGCTACTTTTGTATATTATTTTAGAATAAAAAATATAACATGATATTAAAACATAAATACAAGAAATGTTTGAAGAAAGGAACCAGCGTCGATTGATTAACTTATCAACTTGCTGCTTTTACAAAACATATATAATATAAAGACATATTTGGTCATGTTCTTGCATTGTTTCACAACGTAGAGAAACGGATGTTACATTGTAATGAATAAATACAACATGTCGTGGTGTCCATTCGTATTATTTAACTCTTTGTTTCATATATTAAGGGTTTACCACATTGAAACCGCACAATAAAAATGCTCCACTAATCTGGATTAGAAACTAAATAATTAGCCATTAAAAACGCTATGGTCGACCTATTGACTACTTGATATAGAAAATAACTGCAAAATGGTTGATGGACTAGAACCATATATCTTGTAGTGAAGTGGGAAAGTGAATTTTCCTTGCCGTTGGCCTTTACTGGTTCGCCTGGTATCAGTAAAATGAACTGGAGAGTGGTATGCTTGCCTGCGGCGTACTGCCTCTGTGAGATAGCCCGTTAAAGTCGCACTGAGTGCGCGCTAGTACAATGCAGATCATACAACACACATATTTCACATGCATACATGGAATTGTTCATAGATTAATCCATAGAGATTATTAAAACTGTTCTCGTCGCGAATAGCTGAAAAATTGCTGATGCGACGTTAAGAAACATTCAACCAACCAACCAACCAACCTTAAAGCGAAAAGCAATGACGTTATAATCTCCGGTTTTATTGAGAATGTACAATATTATGTAGCCAATTCCTAAAGAGTCTTCAATACAATACACGTAAGTTCGCCCCATATAACAATCGGACTACCAGAAGCATAAGACGCCAAGTCTTGCCTTTAACAGAACTTTACTAAAATGCAGGGAAAACATGTATCACCTATTCTTTATGTCAGTCATTTACAACTATTAACAAGAAAAGCCAATAATTCAGTTAATCAAAATCAAATCTATTGTTTTCATGGCACTGGGACATGAATGAAAACCGCCTTAAACATTTTCATTATGTGATATCCGTTCACCAGTTTAAATAAAAGCAAGAAAATAAGGAATACACCTCTTCGTTTATTTTGTTTTGCTGACTTTGCGATGCATAACTTCACTCAAAAGTCGCCATTGTTTTTCATAAAACCTCTAGAATAGCGTTGTTACGCCACATAGCGGTGTTGCCGCATATACGCGCCCGACACGTCTATGCGGGGAATTTAAACGCATAAAGAGGTCGGCCACGTTTATGCGGCGGCGTTCAACGCATAAAGATGTGGTGCTTATATGCGGCGCGAGGCTGCCTTTTTGACGCATAAAGAGGACTCATTTTAATAACTTAGTATGAATTTTAAAAAGAGCTAATATCTAGAAAAATACGATGGTGGTGACATTAATTATGACGATGACAATTGACTGTAATGTTGATGAGCGTTAAATTGTGATTTTGGCAGAATTTCGGCCATTGCTTTTAATAATAATATAAAAATAATAATACATGTAATAATAATAATAATAATAATGATAATGATGATCACGATGATAGTGATGGTGGTGTTTTTTTAATGAAGGTGTTAATGATGATGGTGTAGGTGATGATAGTAAATGTTTTCTTTATGCGGCGGAATGTAGCCTTTTTGCCACATAAAAGCGTTCTTTATATGCGTTGAAATTCCCCACATAGACGTGTTGGAACACGTTTATGCGGCAACACCGCTATGTGGCGTAACATAGCGTCATACAATTATTATGCATTTGTTTGTTTGTTTTTTCTTCATAAATTGTCGATTGTCTATTTGCAAAACTATTTGTAAAAGTATATCTACTATTGCACCTAAAGATATATAATTCCAAATTGCAGTATAAATTGAGATTGCTATACGGTTTTGATTAGGTTTTTATAAACCTAAATATTTTGTCGGCACAACAGATACGAAACTGTGACCCTATAATAAATCTTTACTTAAAATCAAACTTCTAGAGAAACCATATAGCTCTGTCTGCAGGAACAAACAGATGCATAGGGAACATTTAAGTCATTTATTTTATCATTGTTCTAACTTCATACATCAGGTTTTTGGCAAAGTTAGAGAATGGGATCGTATTGAAAACATAACAATTTTTCTTATAAATTTGTCATTGCTTTTTAACACTTAACGCTGGTTATACCATACGTGGTATATCTAAGCGTTTCTGATTGTGTTATAGCCACAGCACTGAACACCACTGTGTTATTAAATCTAGTGGTCAACAAAAGTCTTGGCTTTTTATGGTCTGTTCTATCAACATTTAATCGTCTTTTCTTAAATGTTGCGTTATGTTGCATATTTTGTTATGTTCTTAGTGACACCAGCTATTCCCAAGTATATGATATTTAATATATCGCGTATTGTGTTTGGCGATATTTCCAAGAAATAACGTCAAACTACTCCATGTGCCTGCATTTCAAATTATCATTACATTAGATATAATTGACTACGTTTTATTGAAGATCGTTCTATTTGTAATTCAAACATTGAACCCTAAGTATACACGACCGTATTTATAATTGATAATTTACTTATTCCTATGGACAGATAGTTGAAAATGATTGATAATTAATCGATATGATCGGAATACTAATTTTCTTCTGAATTTCAACGCAGTGTTTTCGAGAATGCACAGAGCTCACCATTAACTTCTAGAATATGTCCTTATGGTAAGAGCCTAGCAACTATTTCCAATGGGAAAAGTCGTAATTGGGTATTCTTTACAAGGTTTCTAGACTCTCGTTACTCGGGAAATTTAAATGTAGCAAAATTCAACAGGAAGGTCTGGCAGACTTAAAACCGTTACTTGCGACATTGGTATTCACTGATCTTAGTTTAGTAGTTTGGCTGTGTTTAGTAGTTGGTGAGATAACCGTTACGTATTTTATGTTTCGCATGGACGGACGAACAGAAAAAGGTAAACCAGTAAACATTCCCTCTCTCTTCTTCGAAGTGGGGGTATAAGTATATGTTCAGAATAACACATTTTACATGTACATATTACACTGATTTTTTCGACTGGCAAAATAAGGGTAAGCTTATGATATGACAAAGCATGCATATGTGCGTAAACTGTAGCATTCTTAAACTACTAGGGCAATTTGAACCAAATTCGAAGTCCAAGATGGCCGTCATAATAGCTAACAACTCATAAACGTGAAATCAATTAGTTATATATAAATTTAGTTGAAATTGCTCATTAAAAATCCAAGATGGCCTCCAAATGTATAAAAATGAATATAAATAGCTTAGATAATATTTAAAAAAAAGCAAAGGTTATATAAAAGTTAAAATTTTTCATAAGAAATTCAAGATGGTCTCCAAACCTTTAAAGGCGAAAAAATAGCTTAAATAATATTTAAAAAAACAACAAATAAACAAAAAAGTTTAAACGATCATACACATGCTGTTCAGGGTAAGCAATGAGGTCCTATTTTGCTTCCAGTGATTATTTAGTTATTAATAGTATGAAAATTGTTATCTGTATTAATTTTATCATACAAAACTAATTAAAAACATGATATTTAATGTTTTATTTGCATCAATCAATCAGTTTGCGTCAACGATTGCAATTTTTCACTGTGTCCAAAACCCGTTCAAATTCGTGATCAAATACCCTCGAAATGCTCATTGCACTTATATTTATTTTTTGGCTGTGTGAGTAACTGTTCAAGTAATCGTTTCTTTATTAAAAATTATTAAACGTCTAAACAATACTTTCTTCTCTCAAATAAACAGCTAAATAAAAAAACAATGAAAATGTCAAAAGGTGAGCATTTATGACAAGGACTTCCCAAAGTTCCTCACTTTGCAATTGCCTAGGTGACTGTGTGTATGCACATGTATGCATTAATGAAGAGGAGGTTCGGTATCTATTTAGTCTTTTTTATTTATGTATTTGTTCGTTTGTTGTTTTATTTATGTATGTATTGTAGCTATTTCCAAGAATTGTTTATAACTGTTGATGTTATGTATATGTCAAAATATGTACGGTTCAAGAACCATAACTCCGGTAAGTTAACTATCTATAGGTGTTTGACATTATGTCATGGTATGTTTCCATGTAAATGAGTTTTGTTAATAAACTTTTTAACTTTGTCCCATATTTACATGCTTAAAGGTTTTATACATATATAGGTATTCTTTAACAGTGCGATATTAAATGAACCGTATACAGAGATGAAACAATTTGAAATTCCTTAGAAAAATTGTATTAAAGTACATTTATAAAAATATTAAAATGCTCGGTTTTCATTACGTTTTTATAAAATAGTTTTTTGTTTCCCTTCAAATTGAGGTTTTTTACTGCATTCCATCCTACATTATCCACAAAAAATTATATTATTATCGAACAATAAAGTTTTAATTGAAAATCAAAAACAAACATACTGATTCATGTCCGAATCACAATTCAGAAGCAAAGTAAAAACTGTGAAACTGACAAGTTAGTTTAAACACGTGAACATCCACCAGGGAATTGAGGTCGGGATATACTAGTAACTAAATAGGAATGATTTTAACAGACGTCCCGATCTCTTTATAACAATCTACTAACTTCTAAAATATATATGTACATGTATATCAAATCTAAAAACAAAAGCGCAGTACAATTGCAATATTGTACTTTGTTACAACGATGATTCATGTTGACAAATAAACAGTACTACCCTTACTACAACGTGAAAAGATTAAGCTTGTTTCTGGTCCCACTTGTCATATAACTCCGTCTATATAAAGTGATTATTTTACGTAAAAATCTGTTTTTTTAAAATAAAAGTTAAGTAGCCCCAAAAGCTTATTAAATGAATTTATATTACCCTCTTTATCATTGAAAGCTTAAAAATTTCAAACGTAAAAAGTCCCAAAATGTCTAAATAAAATGAATTAAAACATCAAACTTTTACTTTTTCATGATATGAGGAATAAATTAATGTTTTTAATATTTTAATACTTTATTAAGAAGTTAAAGTTAATCCTTCATAAATCTTTGTTAGCTTCAGCACGGTATCAACACGATAAATCCGCGCATGCGCACATGCGTTCGTACGGAAAGCCTCTGTATGAAAGGATGTCGACTGCTGTTCAGAGCTTAGTGATAGATAGTTTTAGGTATTTTTTTCCCCTTACACAGTTTTAATTTCTTGAAAGTGCGACTATTTGCACGTTGGTGAAAAACGACGAAATGGCGCGAATTGAAAATTTAAATTTTTAAAAATACTTTACCGTAATAATTGGACGTTTTCCGGAATAATAAGTCAAAATCCGAAATAATTAGGCAAAATCCGAAATAATTAGACAAAATCCGGAATAATCAGACAAAATCCGGAATCGTTATATTCCGGAAAATTTACCGTAAAATATAGCCTAATTATTCTGGATTTTGACCGATTATTCCGGATTTTGTCTGATTATTCCGGATTTTGCATAATTATTTCGGATTTTGACTTATTATTCCGGATTTTTGTCTAACGATTCCGGATTTTTCCAAAGATTACGGAAAGTGCCTAACTATTCCGGAATTTCGCAATTATTCCGGTAAAACCCCCTTCTAGTGTAACCTTCTGGAGCACCTGTTAACCTATTTGTCAATTTAATTTAGTTTTTATCTTGCTTGGGATTGTGGTTTGGATATGGATTAGTATGTTTGTGCATCATTCATTTCTGAAAAAAACATGATTTTGTAAACACTCGACCAATAAAACATAACACAATACAAACAAACGATGTTTGGCTCATCAAAACATTGGGCACAGAGTCAGACATGATTACTTCATGCATATGTTTGTTTCTTTTATAATTAAGTTAAAACAAAAGAATAGGAATCTCCTTACAAAAATTTTAATCAACTGTAATTGATATGTATATCCAAACAGAGAAGACATGGAAGTTATTATAAAATTAAGAGTCCCTGAAATGAATTGATTGTTCAAAGATAACGAATTACTGAAAAATTATATTCCTTAAACCAGAGACTTGAGTCTCTCTGTTTAAACTAATTATTACAAGAAAATGGAATTTAGTCAATATAAATGTAGATTATTGATGAGGTACATTATTGAATATTTTACATGTATTAGTTTTTTTGCAAATTCTTTTATCTAAATATGTAAAGATAAGGGACTGAACCGATCGTCTAAATCTTTACATGCATAAACATGTAATTTAAGCTGTAAGTGTTTGTTGATCCGACTTTCAATAAGTAAACAAATCAAGATGAAAACCAGCTCCAGACAACCGTTCAACGATCAAACCTAGTAACCTACTCAACATAATGTAGAACACCCTAACAAACATAGT
This sequence comes from Anadara kagoshimensis, assembly GCA_021292105.1. Lineage (NCBI taxonomy): Eukaryota > Metazoa > Mollusca > Bivalvia > Arcoida > Arcidae > Anadara > Anadara kagoshimensis. The sequence continues at coordinate 43,497,348 of CM037864.1, forward strand.
TATAGCAAACTAACGACAAAAAATAACCAGCGACATTTTTATCTGTACTAAATGTCGCTGAAATAACCAAATAACTCAAGTACCATGATAATTTTCCGAAGTGATATCTGCGATACATTATTATTTGAAATGATATTTGTCAATTTACAATAATCGTTGTAGATGTACAACAACACTAAAGAAAAATACATTACTGCTTTATCAACATATACATGTGTCTACCAGGCAAATTGCATTCCATTTCAGCGAATAATCACATGACTATTGTTATTACTGTACATTTCACTGAGGACTTTTTTTGGGTCAGTAGATAAGGAGGACAAGACAAAATAATCGTTATGCTCACCTTAATTGACAGACAGACAAACGCAGAGAGAGAGAGAGATAGAGAGATGCCACTTTATCAAATTACTAATTATATTAATAAATAAATAAATAACCATGATGTCATACCATGATGTGTCTTTTTATTACCAAGATTGTTTCCTTTCCTTACCTTTAATTAATGAGTTTTTACCTGTGTTTCTTCAATAAAACCTTGTATATCATTTCATGCTTTATCGCGTCACTACATATGACGTAATTCTTGTAAACAAACTTTTGTTGAACTGGAATGTTTAATAAAGATTTCTGAGCAAATGACGAGAGTAGGAAAAGACAACAGTATTTACCGAATGCACACACATTATAATAATATCATTTCATTATTATATATAACCAAAGGAAAATAATATATTGTACGCCTATAGTGTTTAATGCCTTGTCTGTAACAACGTTTTAGCAAATAATATATTGTACGCCTATAGTGTTTAATGCCTTGTCTGTAACAACGTTTTAGCAAATAATATATTGTACGCCTATAGTGTTTAATGCCTTGTCTGTAACAACGTTTTAGCAAATAATATATTGCACGCCTATAGTGTTTAATGCCTTGTCTGTAACAACGTTTTAGCAAATAATATATTGTACGCCTATAGTGTTTAATGCCTTGTCTGTAACAACGTTTTAGCAAATAATATATTGTACGCCTATAGTGTTTAATGCCTTGTCTGTAACAACGTTTTAGCAAATAATATATTGTACGCCTATAGTGTTTAATGCCTTGTCTGTAACAACGTTTTAGCAAATAATATATTGTACGCCTATAGTGTTTAATGCCTTGTCTGTAACAACGTTTTAGCAAATAATATATTGCACGCCTATAGTGTTTAATGCCTTGTCTGTAACAACGTTTTAGCAAATAATATATTGTACGCCTATAGTGTTTAATGCCTTGTCTGTAACAACGTTTTAGCAAATAATATATTGTACGCCTATAGTGTTTAATGCTTCAAAGTAATAAAAACTAGATGAATAAATCCTATAGCTAGGTTCGAATCTCGATCGGGACAGATCCTAGAATGAGACAGTTTGTCAGTTTTTTTCTCGGTACTCCGTTTCCCTTCACCATCTTAGAACTGACCGCATCAAAATATATAAGCGAAAGAATCTTGACTGGGCGGTAACTCGAGGGGTGTAGAAATCTTGTCTGTATGTTGCACTGATGGCATTATTACGCATACTTAAGGTTCTTTATCATGGCCAGTGGCATAGCGTGCATATTAGCAAATAATCCTGTGCTTGCACATGGTTTTTTGAAAATATGTTTTAAAAACATTAATCCAATCAGCCATTTGGTACAAATGACAAACAAAATAATTATATTGCGAAAGTTACAAACAGTGGATTTTCTTTTCTTTGAATCATTTAAAGAATAAATTATTCACAAAGATATTTTTCAAATCAAAAACATAGCCACAAATTTCGTCTCATTCTTAGTCTAGTAGTGATAAACCAATCAGTTTATAGGTGAACATTTTTCTCAAACGCATGTGAACCCAAATACCCAGACCCAGGTGAAATTACTACTGCAGATATGAGGGATACAATTTCAGTTTCTAGCTTCTAAAGATGAATTAAATCGAGACCCTATAAGAATTCAGATATTGGTTCCATATTTTCAAAAATTTCTCCGACCCCTTCCACCATCAGACTTGCACATTCATTCTTTTCTGGCTACGCCCCTGATGTCACGTCTACTGTGACATGAGGCCTAAGTTCCTATCACAAATAAACATGACTTTTATTTCGTAATGCTGAGTGCTTGGCGAAAGAACAGCCACTACCCACCTCCAAGTCTTGGGTTTGGAATCCAATACCTCCCACTTTTAGGGAGAGTCCTCTAACAACTCAGCTACCGTGGCGATTTGAGTAGAAAAAAAGTTTAATGTCATAGTTTTTTAATGAGACAGTCAGTTATGGATTGGCAGAAATCAGATATCCGGAGGAAACTGTGCAGAATGTCTGGATATGTCTATTGTCAATAGCTGACTAATTTTAAGATCATATAGTCCAGGTTATTTATAGACGGTGTGTGTGTGTGCATGTGCGCGTGTGTGTTAATAACACAAAGGATGCTGGAAAACACGTAAGTCAAATAATTGTTAGCGGAATCTTTGACATGTAGGCATCTACATATGAAGTCAATCCTACATGTATATTACTATTTTATGCGATAATCATTTTTGTCAAAGGAAATAAAGGTGCACATATAAAAAATTGGAAGTTCAAAAGCCCTTAAAATGTCTATATTTGTTTTACCGTAAATCTAATTTTTTAACATCATTGACCCACCGTGCAATCAAGATATACATATAATTATTGATATGTGTAGCATCTCATATTGGGGGGGGGGGGTACATACATTTTATGCATATGAAAACTTACAATTCATATCTGACCTAATTCTCTAACTTATGTGTTATGTCATATTTTAACTTCAATATTGTGTTTCAAGTAAAATGAATGAAATAAACATGCACCTCCAAAAAGGCAATCAGTTAAGTGGTAATCTACACCATCAGTACTTTGATTCTGTGCGTAAAAATGAGAATTTAGAATTTGAAGTACCCAAGTCAGTTCTTAAAACTGCCCTAAAGGCTTTAAATCAATTTACTGTCCATAAACCAGGATGTGGTCAACTATCAATTTAAATCTATTGAATTTCAGTTTCTTTTGGACCGCCTTATTTAAACAGCTTAGAACCTGACTTGGGTGACATTTTTGGGGCCTGGCGTATAAGTGTACTTTTATGTACTCAACTTGTACATTTATTAGCTTAAAACATCAACAGTTAAATGAACCAAAATTAAGATATAGCTTATGAAATACTTTATTTTTTTCCAGGTTTAAATATCTACACCACACGTCAATTTGGACTGTATATCCAACGAGGTTCTTAGTGTAAAATCATTTTGTTGTTCAGCGATGCTAGTCCCATAATATACATTCTAAGTGCCATATTATAAATTTTTGAATTTTCTAATTGAAATATCCAAAATTTTATATGACACGAGTATGAGATTCATGTTCATAGTATATCAAGTTTAAGTTCTGTACATTGTCAAGTGATGGTACGTTGGCAACCTTATCAAAATAGCTTATTCTAGATTAGCTATTCTCAAGAAATTAGATTCCAAATTGATTGCAAATCTCTTAAAAATTATATTTCACCTTAATTCGGTCATTACATCCTCTGGGATAATATCACTCAGGAATATATAGACAAGTTAGAAAAAATTAACACTGAAGCCGCACGCACTGTTTACGGAGTACCAAATTATCTAGTATATATATGTCCTTATTGTATCAAGAAGTAGGTTGGGAAACTTTAGAATACCGTCGTAAAAATCATAAACTGTTACAATTTTATAAAATGCATCACGGTCTGTCTTCTCAATATCTAAACGACTTGGTATCTTCAACAACTTTCAGAGACACTCTCGTAACTCACGTACATCTAGCAATCTAGACACGTTTTTGTGCAAAACAGATATTTATTTCATATCCTTCTTACCATATGTAACAAGAGATTGGAATGATCTACCTAGACATATTCGTAAAAGCTCTGGTTTTTTAATTCAAAGCATTCCTCAATAATGAAACACATATTCCATCCTCTTTTAATATTGGCAATTGTATTGAGAAAATACATCATTGTCAATTGCGCTTAAAATGCAGTTTATTAATTTTCCATCTCTTTTAAAAAATCTCCTAGAAAACCACAATTGTTTTTCTGGTCAAATTGAGAACACGGAACACTTTTAATTTCACTGCTCTTTGTATCATGATATTCAACGTCGTACTATAGGAACTTTGAATTGCAATATTGTTATACGGAGATAGTTACTAACACCAGCAGAAAATGCTGAATAGTTTTTACACGTCCATGATTTTATTCGCTAATCCAAACATATTCACTGAAAAACTATTCATAATCCATTGATGTATGTATGTTTATGTATGCATCTCTCTCTCTCTCTCTCTCTCCTTCTCTCTCTCTCTCTCTCCTCTCTGATACAAATTGTTTTACTGAATGCTTTAATACATTGTTTGTTTTAATGTCATTTTGTATTAATTGTTATATTATAGATACACAGGAAACTGGTTAATATAAGAGTTTTACTCTTGTTCCAGGATTCTTCTTTGTAAAATTGTTTCATAACGTTATTCATTAATTTTGATTTTCAATAAAATATTGTTTAAACTAAACTGGGGATTGTAAAAATGCTTGTATTAATAGCCAGAAACAAGCAAACCAGTCCATGTCAAATAATAAAACTTGCAAACCGGATGTTCCAGAAGGGTTAGTAACGGTTTTGACCGACCAAACATTTTCAGGATTTTCTTTAATCATCCAGACTTTTGCTGTAGACCCTACGACCATCCATATTGAAATTAATATATTTTTACAACGCCAACATTATGTCAATAATGCCAAGAATTTTCTTTGTCCTGTCTTAATTAAATGTTCAACAAAACAATGAAGGTTTAAAAACTATTCGTGTTTGTAATGACTTTTCAGTATGATAAATCGTTTTACCTTGATACGGCGAGCATGGCCACTAATTAATAATTAACGTTATTTATAACTAACTGTCTGATGACACACCTGACGGGGTAATTAATCATTTATACTCTTTTTATAAAATATTTCAATTTCAGTAAAAATCTTACCTTCCTCGATAGAATTTATTTTAGAATTTTCACTTGTAATAGTGGAAGGAGTTAAGTAATAATGTTTCACGCCCCTGTCAAGATTTTTTTCACTTTAATCTACTGAGTAATTTACCAAAAAATCAAGCTTTAGAAATTAAAATATTCACCCTATGTCAACAGGAACCAAGCTTAATATTAATGGTTTAGGTAAGTAGTTTTTCACCCAACACTTTTGTTTGACTAATCTTTGCGAATTAAAGTACATTTAGGAAGTGTAAATATCCAATGTGTAGACCCACATTAACTCTAGATATGCATTGTATTAATGAAGTACTCAATGGAAAGGCCAAACAAAATCTCTGGCTTGAATTGAAACACATAAATACATAAAAATCATTTAATTAGAATTTAATTAATTTAAATTATTTATCTAATTTGCGCTACATATAGTGATCATTATGACTGTCTTATTCAGACACATCCACAGAATTGTTGTCATGTGCTACTTTTGATTTTTTATGAAATAATATAATTCAAAAGTAGCACATGAGTAAATAATTTAATCAGAACTTATACTAAGTTTTTTGTTGAATAATTAATCATACTGGTGGTCCTTGCCTTTGCCGCTGTTGGCAGTGGTTGGGGAATTAGCTTGGTAGGCTAGCCGTTGTAATATAATAAAACTAGAAGTCCAGCATAAAGTTCACTTCTTATACTAGTATTGTAAGTATAACGTAAAATAATATTTAACAGACTATGTGTCGAATATAATAATACGGTATTCCGTACAACGCCCAAAATGCACTCAAGGTTGCGAAACTATATATTTTTTTACGAAATAAACGGGTTTCCATTAGAGTTCTAAACATCAGTCACTAAGCCAGCCTCCGACTAGACTGCCGAAGCAGTGTAAAACTTCAGTGTACATACAATTCCAATACAACTTTGAGGCAATCAAATTAAAGGGAAAATGGAAATAACTAATCAAATTAAACGATGTCGCAAGGTATTAACCGGGAGGGCTGTCATGGAAAATGTAAAGAAGTTAATTTAATCATGTTGACATAAGTGTCAATGACTTCCTTTTTAGAGAGCCAAGATTATCCTTTGGGTGTTATAACAATTTCCCGAAAAACAAAGAAAATGCCTAGAGAACATATTGCGTGAAGAATAAGAGGCATAAAAGAAACGTGTCACTGGGTTACTTATTGAGTAAAAACCTTATCAAATGAATCTTTATAAAAATATTGCAATAAAAGAATAAAATATTACTTTTAGTAAATCAAATGATTTAGACAAAATCAACATTGAGTAAAAGAAATACAAAAATCAATTACTTCAATAGAAATGTAAAAACAAAAGTTTTGAATTTTTAAGAAATAATATAATTCAAAAGTAGCCCATGACATTGTCAAAACAAAAGCATTATCAAGACTACTACACTCAAAATTCGAATGTTGACTCAGATCGATGACCATTTACATCTGTATATACGGATCGATTTTAAACTTACAGTTTTGTTTGCCGATATTGAGGATAACTGTCTGATGGACTTATTTGATGTAAAGTCAGTAACGTTTATTTGCGTTTGAACTTTTGGAACCATCATCTGGTCCATGTCCAATGGCATTTATAGATTATCTGTAAACTACACGTGGCACTAAAACGAACCTCCTTTCACAAATAACATGTGTAAATGACAAAAGATCAATCTTTTAGAAACACACAGCTTTCAACACTGTCATATTAACATAAAGTGAATCTCAAAAGAAAGCAGTTCCTGCAGACGCCTTAATATCAACATGCTTTGAATGTTTATCAAACTATTACAACATGCATTTGCTGGTTAGGATTTTATAAAAAGAAAATACGAATCTGAAAGTCCATATCTTTGTCATTTCGTTGTGTTTTACTGTTGTAAAGAAACACACATATTTATAATACAAAAATTTTATATGGATGTATTTAATTTCCTTGTATTGACAAAAGCCGTTTTGCCGCCGACAACGTAACGTCTATCGGACGTTGTAAGAGAGTGGCTGATCTGCATGTCCACCTGCAGCTTATATACATATTATCATATGTATAACATGCGGGTCAAAACCGAATGTTTCGTTAGCCCAATACAAACTAAAACAACAGTACTACATTTAGCATTTCGACCCTAACACACATGTTATGGTTCTGAATATGATAGACAATTATAGTGACACGTCGGAGACTTAGTAAGAGAGCATGAGAAAAGCAGAGAACTAAACAGCAGAGCTGATTAATCTAATACCCACGTCATACATATTGTGGGCATGATCCCAGGACACGCTTCTAGGCGTGGCATGTTTAAACGGGGAAAAGAGAGATACGATTAATCTATAACGTCATAGATATTGTTACCGTGATAATATTAACATGGACATTCCATGTGTGTATTTCCTTGTACAGGATTGACTTGTCAATATATCATGTTTATTTGTTATTCATTATTAAAGACTTGTATACAGTACAGACCTGTCGAAAGTTTAACATTGGGCTAACGAAATAGAGTTGAAGTTCGGCTACCGAAGGGACGAGATAAGGACAGCTAGTGACCAAAACTGCCAAGACGTAGCCACATATATATAGGCAGCATCGCTGACATAAAGCTAACTAGCGTCCGTTATGAACTCTTGTCACTAATGTTAAAATTTCGACAGGTCTGTACTGTATTTATTTATTTAATTATCGTTTTATATTTATACAAGTACTCGTATGTAGTTGTTGTTATTTTCTTTATTACATGGTGTTTTACACCGTATCTATATTATCATCCAATTAAATATAAATATATCAAAACTAAAGTATGCACTAGTTCACGTCTCGTCGTAAACAAATAAATAATAATTATATAATACAAAAGATTACCGTTTAATAAAGTATTTAAGGGATGGTAAAGACATCAAAGAGTACACCACAATGTAATTGAGAATTTGTTCCATTTCTGAATGGTTGAGGAAATCGGAGTGGACGGAGACAACTACTGACTTTTGGAAGCCAGGTGAAAAAATTATTGAATTATTTCATAGTAAGATGTATTTGACTGTTTTTGGATTGCAATCTAGACGGTGATAGTACATTGATCGGTGCAAAAGTGCTTTAACCATTCTGTCACTGAAGCCTCACAAACATTATGAATAAGCTTAAGAATGAGCAAAAATAATTACCTTAATTATCCCATTACCAACTAAAGTACAAGTTTAAATTTAAACAGAACATGTACTTGTCATTTATGGACTTGGGCTTCAAATACCCAGTACATTCAATTGGAAATGTGTTTTTTTTTAATATATTGTACCATATAGTCGAGATAGTTAATTGCATACTTGTAATTACTTTGATAATCTGCATAACAGCCAATGACCTTTTAACGACTACAAAATGTTGGAAGTTATAATATTTAAAAGTTTCATGACCCGTACTGGAATGACATACATGTATCTTTAAATATAAAACTGTCAACGGGTTCAGAATTATAATACCATTATAAGTTTGTTTTTTTTTCAAAAGAAAGTTTACATCCAATTTGTTTAAATGTATGTTGTTGGGTATAACAGACTGCAAAAAGCGGGATGCTGGGCACTTCAAAAATACTTGGACAACAGCACTGGATACCATTTGTCTGGAATGCATGATGATACTTGAGAGTTGTATACAATGGTATATAATTTAAGATAAAAAAATATGATTATTGTTTTTTTTTTTCTTTTCTACCTTTGTGTTTTGTGTAGTCATTTATTTATTTATTTATTTATCTATTTATTCATTCATTGAATTTGCTGCTCTGAACTACTACATATTTCAAAGTGACGTATACTAGTAGTCAAACATGCTTTAAACACTCTATGTAAGGACCACCTGCTTTTAAAGGCCAGTGAAATGTTATACCGATTGCTGTTTACTCGTGCTTTATTTCTGATTTAATTCTTTATTCCTTAAGTCTACACTTATTGGTTACATGCAAGTTTGTAGAATACAATGTATGGCGGTACATTAAATAAATAGCAGTGTATTACATAGAGTTATAAAATAGGATGGTAAGTACAGTGAAAAAAAATATATCAATAAACCTTGTTTTGTAAAGTATACATAGTAATAACAAACAATAGACTTTTTATATATGGATGGACCATGATGTACAGCTATTATTTGAACCTGATTATAAAGATTACCTGTCCATTGAAAGCCGAAAGTCATTTTTACTGGGCCCCTTTGATAGCCTTTAAAAGCCTTACCATTCCGGGGCACCAAGCCTCAAGTTTACGGGTTTTTCAATGTTTTTAGCAGTTTTAACTTTATTTTTTGTGATTTAAACATGTACTGGTATGTTGTATTTGATTAATTTATAAATTTATAACACGTTTTTCCAAACAAACTGAAACAGGATTTGCTTTGTCATGTTTCCTTCAAATAAACCTTTAATATATATTCTGTTTATTTTAAGCAGTTTACTCATACTTTATACATGTACAGCAAACTTGTAACGAGTTTCCCTGTGTGATATTCATTCATTCTAATTACGACAAAAGGTTAATAAATTTTATCTGTTTACAATTAAAAGTGATCATGATATTATTAATATTTGTTCCCTTTATGAATACTACAGTACAGACCTATCGAAAGTTTAACACTGAGCTAAAATATTTCACCTTCGCCCGTAGTAAGCTATATCGCGGTAACATTCTATCTCTCGGCAGCTTTTCGGCAAATCGGTAGTCTAATGTCGATTCTTTTTCTTCATATCAGTGTTAAATTTTCGACAGGGCTACAATGTACGTCTTAAAATAGTATGCTGTTTACGACAAACTTACTACTGACCATGTGTACATGTATCGCGTTCAACATTTCATTGTCTAAATTTATGCCAATCCAATGACCATACTGTTCTCCAGTTTTAAATGGTCAGACCATGAACACTTCATTGTTTGTCATAAAATTCACTCCCCAACTAAAGTTTGGGGTTTAATAGTCTCTAGCCTAATGTGTGTTTGTCTTTTATTGTTTGTTGTTGTTTTCTTTATTGTTTTAAATGTTTTCGGTTGAATTGCTATTCGCCAAATACGTAATTTACCCTGAATTGCTTACTTATAAAAAAGTAGACTCACTAAAAGCACAAACGCTAGCGCTATTGCGTTGTTTGACAGGCTCGAAATTGTGCATTTGCATTTTTTTGTTTTGAAATCTTTAATATTTTTTTCAGTTTTCATTTAATCTGTTGCAAATCAGATATCCAAAGCTCATGAGAAATCAAAATTATAAGAAAAACTTCCTGTGAAATATATGAACAGCATGCTATTTCTAAACGCATTTGTCATTTCGAAACAGCAAAACGGTGACAAAATTAATTAACGTCCCATGCAAAAATAATAATAATAATAATTTTTTTTATCTCAGTTTACGAATAACAACCTTCGGCAACAATCAAGATCAAATTGTTTATGAATATTCAATGATTTTGTTTAATCATACATTAATGCAAAAAACTTATAAATATTAATAAGACTGTAAGATTTACATGTTCAATAAACCCTTAAAGGCAGGATGATCAAGTACTGTAATGATAGTAAAAAAGACCTAAACGTTTTTACGCTTTGAAGGAAAAAGTTATTGGAAAACATCTACTTGGCTATTGTTAATTTAAAAGAGAGAAAGACACAAAGCAAACAAAATGGAGCAATAAAGCAAAACTAGACAAGACATATTTAGAGATCATTGACTATAAAAACCTCTACTGTGGACGGGCATTATATAAATTACAAATGATTCACACTCAACAACAAACAGCTTTGTAATGTCTCGGTGTCCAGGATTGCCATAGATATATTTGACGTCCCATAGTTCCATGTTCCTTTCAAACAATTTTGATTACACACGTGGCGGGTGTAGCTAGCTAAACAGGAGATGCTTACCCTTCCGGAGCACCCGGCCTCACTTCCCTGGTGGAAGTTCACGTGTCTAACTTGACTTCTCAGTTCCAAAGTTTGCTTCTTGGTTGTGATTCGGACATGGATTATTATTAAGATTCTGTAGCAACGTTTTAATGCAAGCATTTGTATGTGCGGCTTGACAAGGTATATCTGAATAGGGTCACATTCGGTTTCTATTACAACAACTACGGAATTAAATTAAATGGCAACATGTTATTAGTTATAGAATCGGTGAGGTCAAAGAAGTGGCAATTTTTGCAAAGGAACAAAAAGTGTTTTAAAAAGTGTTTCTGGACTATTAAAACTAACTGTGGCTGGCTTGAAACGCTTTTAACTGGTTTATCAGCAGAACATAAAAACTTCTATTTCATTTTATATGGTATCTAAGTTCTGGTATTATTGCTTGATTTTGAAGTAAATATTAATAATTATAAATAAAACTTACAGAGGGGAAGTCAAATAATTCTGTATTCTGCTTCAAATTATAGATTTTCTTCATTGGATCATTAATATGTAGGGAAATTACTTTTTGTTTACAGTTGTGACCATTTTCCACATTTCAATCATTAATCCAAAATAATGAAAAACTATTTGTGAAAATTATTCATTTCAAAATAATCAATTGGTATATAAAGATGACGTACCTTAGGACAACAACTACCCCTCAAGTCTGACCAGCAATACAACGCCTACTTAAAATTATATTATTATTATTATTATTATTATTAATTATCTATTTTGCAATATTATTTAGTATACTAAGATGCTAGTTACTCTCCATTTAAATGCTGAAATGTTTTATATAAGAAGATATCCATAAAATATTTGCAAAAATCTATAAACATTATTGCAACATAAATACTGAGGGAAATAGTATTCGTGAAACAGTTATGAAATGTGAACGATATCAAGCATTCTTAAGATCAAAATGTTCAATATTTGATCTTATTTTCATAGCAAATGCTGTCATAAAGTGTCAAGTTGTGAAGAGGTATGAAAAGAAAATGTAAGTTAAAGTAAAACATGTTCAATAGCATAAGTATTATTACTGGATTGTTCGTGCAAAAAAGAAAAGTTGTAGCCGAATGTTAAGTTCTACTACAGACAATTTGCAGAACAGTCAACAATTTAGCTTTATTTTCTAGATTCTTGTGTAACAGAACCTATTAAAACCGCTAAAATGAAAACTGTTAAAGTCTGCTGACTGCCTACATGCCTATGCTTTTCCCCTTGTTTTTGTGACGAAAATAATTAAGAGTCACTTTGTTCGTGCAAGGTTGTATTTTGTCTTTAGCAAGGTAGGTCTCAGCAATGTGGAAATAAACATTTTACTTATGAACATTATATAGCCCGTATTAAGATCGCACTCAAGACTCTGATATCATGAATCAGCGATCTTATCTCCTCAAGTGGGAGGTCGTGGTTTCGAACCACGACTGGGTCTTTTTAGACATGACACGAAAACGAAACCTGCTGTAAACATTTAAGACCATCAGCGCACAAACAAAATTTTACACCTTTCCCTATAGATGGCGATATCTCGATATAAGTGAAATATTCTTGACTGACGTTAATCAACATCACTCAAATCCCTCTACATGTCTTATCACATAGAGTGATAATACATACATACAATATCAACACCGTAAAGACCATATTATTTGATAAACATGACTTAATAAAGATTGATTATCTTAATTAAGTAGTCTATCTGACTAGAACGATGCGTTTGGTATCTTCAATTTTACAGTGGTGTTAGAATGGCGACATCGAGCCTTTACAATTTATTATAATATTGAAGAAATCGTTAGCTTAACATAAAACAATTCTTTAACTTTCTGAAACTCTGATATAAAAATCAGAATTAACGATCGAGGGAGTGTAAAGTATATGACCAGCGAGGTGTGACAAGCGATACAGTCCTGTCGAAAGTTTAACACTAAGGTAACAAATAAGTGCCAAACCGGCAGCTTATTTAGACCCTTCATACCTACACCTCGGCATAAGTGCCAAACCGGCAGCTTATTTAGACCCTTCATACCTACACCTCAGCATAAGTGCCAAACCGGCAGCTTATTTAGACCCTTCATACCTACACCTCAGCATAAGTGCCAAACCGGCAGCTTATTTAGACCCTTCATACCTACACCTCAGCATAAGTGCCAAACCGCAGCTTATTTAGACCCTCATACCTACACCTCAGCATAAGTGCCAAACCGGCAGCTATTTAGACCCTTCATACCTACACCTCAGCATAAGTGCCAAACGGTAGCTTATTTAGACCCTTCTACCTACACCTCAGCATAAGTGCCAAACGGCAGCTCTGATATTTAGACCTTCTACCTACACCTCAGCATAAGTGCCAAACCGGCAGCTTATTTAGACCCTTCATACCTACACTCAGCATAAGTGCCAAACCGGCAGTTATTTAGACCCTTCCTACCTACACCTCAGCATAAGTGCCAAACCGGCAGCTTATTTAGACCCTTCATACCTACACCTCGGCATAAGTGCCAAACCGGCAGCTCATGATCATTTAGACCCTTCCTACCTACACCTCAGCATAAGTGCCAAACCGACAGCTTATTTAGACCCTACATACCTACACCTCAGCATAAGTGCCAAACCGGCAGCTATTTAGCCCCTTTATACCTACACCTCGGCATAAGTGCCAAACCGGCAGCTTATTTAGACCCTTCATACCTACACCTCAGCATAAGTGCCAAACCGGCAGCTTATTTAGACCCTTCATACCTACACCTCAGCATAAGTGCCAAACCGGCAGCTTATTTAGACCCTTCATACCTACACCTCGGCATAAGTGCCAAACCGGCAGCTCATGATCATTTAGACCCTTCCTACCTACACCTCAGCATAAGTGCCAAACCGACAGCTTATTTAGACCCTTCATACCTACACCTCGGCATAAGTGCCAAACCGGCAGCTCATGATCATTTAGACCCTTCCTACCTACACCTCAGCATAATATAAGTGCCAAACCGACAGCTTATTTAGACCCTTCATACCTACACCTCGGCATAAGTGCCAAACCGGCAGCTCATGATCATTTAGACCCTTCCTACCTACACCTCAGCATAAGTGCCAAACCGACAGCTTATTTAGACCCTTCATACCTACACCTCAGCATAAGTGCCAAACCGACAGCTATTTAGACCCTACATACCTACACCTCGGCAACTTTTTGAAAGCTGTTATCTTTCTCTCGACAGCTTTTCGTATCCATACGAGTAACTTGGCAGCCAAGCTTAGATTTCTTTACGTTCCCAAAGTGATAAACTTTCAACAGGTCTGTACAATCCATGTACATGTCCTGGGTAATGGCATCTAGGTGTGATGTGATATTAGCCCTATTAATAAGTTACACAAATTGTCTTGATCACCGAACCCCTAATTATAAATAATGAAAGGATTTTTGCTGCAAAAGACAAACTGTGTTCATAGTGTTATTATATATTTGTAATTTAGTTTTAGAAATTATTTACTGAGGACCAATATAGATTGAAATCCAACAATGTGTGGATATGTTTATAATTTGCCCATTATTTATATTTAATATAGACATAATCATTAAAAACAAACAAACAAACCAATGTCCAAAGCATAATCTCAAAGCAAAGTAAAAATCTTAAAACTGGCAAATTAAGTTAAACACGTGAACTTCCATCAGGGAAGTGAAGTCGGGTGCCCGGGAAGGGTAAGCACTTCTTGTTTGGCTAGCTGATACCACAGCGTGTGTAATGAAAATTAAGAATGAAAAGAACATAGAACTACTGGACGTTAAATATATTCAAGGTAATTTTTGATGCAGAGAAATAATAGTTACCAATAAAAATTGTAATACAATATTTAGTTTAGGTAAGTTTAACAAAGGAATTAAGGAGCTGTAATAAAATAAAATTGTTGACAAATGACAAAGCCACTGATGTGTTCCCTATCTGCATTGATGGAGACAACAGTTTCCCCACACTAACGGTTGTACATAAATATACTATTATTCGTAGTAATACGATGTACACATCTCTCTCTCTCTCTCTCTCTCTCTCTCTCTCTCTCTCTCTCTCTCAGAAGGTAAGCCTTTCCAATAGTTGCTAACAAATAATACGTCAACATGACTGTACTTACCTGACTGTTGCGTTTTGTAGATATCTCTTTATATGATCTGAAGTCAATGCTAATTTAAGAGCACATACACTAGATGCTGCACTTAGTGAAAAATGCTCACTTCGCGGGGCCATCCATGCTATTCGGAACTCTCTCCTTCCATCTGCAACCATTGTGAACAGTAGGAACAATCCCGAATGCAGCAAGTAATGGAATATCATATTGAAGTGACATAAAATTCTTTTTGTTTAAAATACCGATATCTTCATTCCAAAAACTAACGTTTTGTGTTTATGTTGAAAACCTTTAGATTTGTTATCCCTGGTAAATTCTATCTCGGAATCCAGTCTTTGTCACTGTCACCTTACCCTAACAACATAAAACTCTCATCATTTCTAAACACATGTTGGTTGAAAATTAACAGGATGTTGTGTACTTTCTTGAAACCGAAATGTACAATGTAATCTAATTAACCAATCAAAAGCAGTGTTACAAAGAGCGTGTGGGACATGATGTATGTCTGATTAAAACAAATGCTTTTTGTCCAATTTATTATCTTAAGATTGTGACATGCGGTAATGACTTCTACTAGTCCATGATACACCTGTATTACAAATACACATAATGCAAATCACCTAATTTATACCTGAAAATGATTGTTGTCTGACCTCACGATAAACGTCAATTGTGTATAAATTTCATCTCATTGTTTTATTTTTATTTCTAATACATATTCATTAAGGTAAACCATACAGTTTATTACTGATTTAGCTATAAGTTGGCATACATATATACATGCATGTACAGTCTATGTAGGAGAAAGGTAACGAATATTGTTTTGATTAAAATACTCAACTGATTTTTGTTTTCCGATCGAATCGTAAGTTTGAAATGATTTAAATCACCAAGGTTTGCGAGATATAATACAGACCTGTCGAAAGTTTAACACTAAAATAACAAAATGATGCCGAAGAGACAGCTCATGATCATTTGGGCCTTTATCTCTACATTTTAGCAGCGCAATAATCTCTCGAAAGTACTTTTAGCCACTAGCTGTCCAAAATTCGTCCACTAGGCGTCAGTCCTTTGAGCCGCTTCCTAACCTAAATTCGTCCACTAGGCGTCAGTACCGTGAGCCGCTTCCTAATCAACATTCGTCCACTAGGCGTCAGTACCGTGAGCCGCTAGCTATCCAAAATCCGTCCACTATGCGTCAGTACCTACTTTGAGTCGCTAGCTGTCCACTAGGCGTCAGAACGCGAGCCGCTAGTTATCCAAAATTCGTCCACTAGGCGTCAGTACCTACCGTGAATCGCTAGTTGTCCAATATTCGTCCAACAGGCATCAGAACATTTGAGCCGCTAGCTATCAAAATTGGTCCACTATGCGTTAGAGCCATGAGCCGCTAGCTATTCAAAATTCGTTTAGTAGGCGTCAGTACCGCAAGCCGCTAGCTATCAAAAATTCGTTCACTAGCCATCAGAAGCGCGAGCCGCTAGCTATAAAAAATTCGTCCATTAGGTGACAGTACCATGAGCCGCTATCTCTCCGAAATTCGTCCCCTTTGCGTCAGTACCATGAGCTACTAGCTATTCGAAATTAGTCCACTAGGCGTCATTACCATGAGCCGCTAGCTGTCCAAACTTTGTCCACAAGGCCTCAATACCGTAAACCGCTAGCTATTCAAAATTCGCCCAGTAGGCCTCAGTACTGTGAGCTGCTAGCTATCCAAAATTTGTACACTAGGCGTCAGTACCATAATCCGCTAGTTATCAAAAATTCGTCTTGTCGGTGTCAGTACTGTGATCCGCTAGCTATTCAAAATTTGTATACTTTACGTCAGTACCGTGAGCCGCTATTATCCAAAATATTTCCACATGGCGTCAGTACCGTGATCCGCTAGCTATTCAAAATTCGTCCACTAAGCGTCAGTACCATGGGCCGCTAGCTATCTAAAATTCGTCCACTAGGCGTCAGTACCATGAGCCGCTAGCTATCCAAAATCCGTCCACTAGGCGTCAGTATTTACCGTGAGCCGCTAGCTGTCCACTAGGCGTCAGAACGCGAGCCGCTAGCTATCCAAAATTCGTTCACTAGGCGTCAGTACCTACCGTGAATCGCTAGTTGTCCAATATTCGTCCAACAGGCATCAGAACATTTGAGCCGCTAGCTATCAAAATTGGTCCACTATGCGTTAGAACCATGAGCCGCTAGCTATTCAAAATTCGTTTAGTAGGCGTCAGTACCGCAAGCCGCTAGCTATCAAAAATTCGTTCACTAGCCATCAGAAGCGCGAGCCGCTAGCTATAAAAAATTCGTCCATTAGGTGACAGTACCATGAGCCGCTATCTCTCCGAAATTCGTCCCCTTTGCGTCAGTACCATGAGCTACTAGCTATTCGAAATTAGTCCACTAGGCGTCATTACCATGAGCCGCTAGCTGTCCAAACTTTGTCCACAAGGCCTCAATACCGTAAACCGCTAGCTATTCAAAATTCGCCCAGTAGGCCTCAGTACTGTGAGCCGCTAGCTATCCAAAATTTGTCCCATAGGCGTCAGTACCATAATCCGCTAGTTATCAAAAATTCGTCTTGTCGGTGTCAGTACTGTGATCCGCTAGCTATTCAAAATTTGTATACTTTACGTCAGTACCGTGAGCCGCTATTATCCAAAATTTTTCCACATGGCGTCAGTACCGTGATCCGCTAGCTATTCTCAATTCGTCCACTAAGCGTCAGTACCATGAGCCGCGAGCTATCTAAAATTCGTCCACTAGGCGTCAGTACCATGAGCCGCTAGTTATCAAAAATTCGTCTTGTCGGTGTCAGTACTGTGATCCGCTAGCTATTCAAAATTTGTATACTTTACGTCAGTACCGTGAGCCGCTATTATCCAAAATTTTTCCACATGGCGTCAGTACCGTGATCCGCTAGCTATTCAAAATTCGTCCACTAAGCGTCAGTACCATGAGCCGCTAGCTATCCAAAATCCGTCCACTAGGCGTCAATATTTACCGTGAGCCGCTAGCTGTCCACTAGGCGTCAGTAACGTGAGCCGCTAGCTATCCAAAATTCGTCCACTAGGCGTCAGTACCTACCGTGAATCGCTAGCTGTCCAAAATTCGTCCAACAGGCATCAGAACATATGAGCCGCTAGCTATCAAAATTGGTCCACTATGCGTCAGTACCATGAGCCGCTAGCTATTCAAAATTCGTTCAGTAGGCGTCAGTACCGCAAGCCGCTAGCTGTCAAAAATTCGTTCACTAGCCGTCAAAACCGTGAGCCGCTAGCTATTAAAAATCGTCCATTAGGCGTCAGTATCATGAGCCGCTTGCTGTTATAAAAATCTCACTAGGTGACAGTACTGTGAACCGTTTTCTCTCCCAAATTCGTCCACTAGGCGTCAGTACCATGAGCTACTAGCTATTCGAAATTAGTCCACTAGGCGTCAGTACCATTAGCCGCTAGCTTTCCAAACTTTGTCCACAAGGCCTCAGTACCGTAAACCGCTAGCTATTCAAAATTCGTCCAGAAGGCCTCAGTACTGTGAGCCGCTAGCTATCCAAAATTCGTCCACTAGGCGTCATTACCATGATCCGCTATTTCTCAAAAATTCGTTTAGTCGGCGTCAGTACCGTGATCCGCTAGTTGTCGAAAATTCGTTCACTAGGTGTTAGTACCATGAGCCGCTAGCTATCCAAAATTCGTCCACTAGGCGTCAATACCATGAGCCGCTAGTTATCCAAAATTTGTCCAATAGGCGTCAGTACCGTGATCCCCAAGCTATTCAAAATTCGTCCACTAGGCGTCAGTACAGTGAGTCGCTAGCTATTAAATTCGTCCACTAGGCGTCAATGTCATGAGCCGCTTGTTATCCAAAATTCGTCTAATAGACGTTAGAACCGTGATCCGCTAGCTATTCAAAATTCGCCCACTAGGCGTCAGTACAGTGAGCCGCTAGCTATCTAAAATTCGTCTACCAGGCGTCAGTACCGTGTGCCGCTAGTTATCCAAAATTCGTCCACTAGGCGTCAGTACAGTGAGCCGCTAGCTATTCAAAATTCGTCCACTAGGCGACAGTACCATGAGCCGGTATTTATGTAAAACTCGTCCAATAGGCGTCAGTACCGTGATCCGCTAGCTATCCAAAATTCGTGTACTAGGCGTCAGAACCATGAGCCGCTATTTATGTAAAATTCGTCCAATAGGCGTCAGTACCGTGATCCGCTAGCTATACAAAATTCGTCCACTAGGCGTCAGTACAGTGAGCCGCTAGCTATTCAAAATTCGTCCACTAGGCTTCAGTACCATGAGCCCCTATTTATGTAAAATTCGTCCAATAGGCGTCAGTACCTACCGTGATCCGCTAGCTATCCAAAATTCGTGCACTAGGCGTCAGAACCATGAGCCGCTATTTCTGTAAAATTCGTCCAATAGGCGTCAGTACCTACCGTGATCCGCTAGCTATACAAAATTCGTCCACTAGGCGTCAGTACAGTGAGCCGCTAGGTATTCAAAATTCGTCTACCAGGCGTCAGTACCGTGTGCCGCTACCTATCCAAAATTTGTCCATTAGGCGTCAGTACAGTGAGCCGCTAGTTATCCAAAATTAGTCCAATCGGCGTCAGAACCGTGATTCCTTTTCGTTAGTCCAGTATTAGACTCTCGACAAGTATGTATTGTAGTTGCTATATAATTAACCACACAAAATTAAAATGAAAATAAAACTAAACATAAAAAGACATGGGAATAACACAAATATAATATTTGACACAATATACACGGATTGATACCATTGGTTTAAAAAACACATATAAAGCTCTAGTCTAATAGACTGTTAGTTTTATATTGTCGTTATCAATGATTTGAAAGCATTTCATACATATATAGAAACAACTGTTTTGTACAGAATATACATGTACTACACTACAAGTTAGGAAAACCTTTAAAAGTCAGAAGGTACACAAAATTGCCTGATGGACACACAAAGTGGTGAAAAAAGGCATTGATGTAAACATTGAACCATACGAAATTTGTACATACAAAACCTTGCAAAATTTCCCTCTGATATCATTATTATTTTGAAATTTTGGAATTCGGTCATGGACAGGTATGTTTGTTGTGTTTATTGATTTAATTACTTATACTGAAAATCTATATCGTATGATCATCGAGAAAAAGTCCCAATACTTTTCAAAAAAAACTAAACCGTTCAAAACGCGATTGATATTTATAATCAAGATTTGATAAAAAGAGAGATAACTGTTACTTTATTTATAGAGCTATCCAAAATTCGTCTACCAGGCGTCAGTACAGTGAGCCGCTAGCTATCCAAAATTCGTCCACTTGGCGTCAGACTGTGAGCCGCTAGCTATCCAAAATTCGTTGACTTGGCGTCAGTACCGTGAGCCGCTAGCTATCCAGAATTCGTCTACCAGGCGTCAGTACCGAGTGTCGCTATCTCTCCAAAATTCGCCTAACAGGCGTCAGTACCATGTGCCGCTACCTATCTAAAATTCGTCTACCAGGCGTCAGTACCGTGCTTCCTTTTCGTTAGTCCAGTATTAGACTTTCGACAGGTATGTATTGTAATTGCTATATAATTAACCACACAAAATTAAAATGAAAATAAAACTAAACATAAAAAGACATGGAAATAACACAAATATAAAATTTGACATAATATACACGGATTGATACCACTAGTTTAAAACACACAGTCATATAAAGCTCCAGTCCAATAGACTTAATTTTATATTGTCGTTATTAATGATTTGAAAGCATTTCATACATATATATAGAAACATCTGTTTTGTACAGAATACACATGTACTACATTACAAGTTCGGGCAAACCTTTTAAATAAGTAAATAAAAAGCCACAAGGTACACAAAATTGCCTGATGAACACACAAAGTGGTGAAAAAAGGCAATGAAGTAAACATTGAACCATACGAAATTTGTACATACAAAACCTTGCAAAATTTCCCTCTGTTATCATTATTATTTTGAAATTTTGGAATTCGGTCATGGACAGGTATGTTTGTTGTGTTTGTTGATTTAATTACTTATACTAGAAATCTATATTGTATGATCATCGCAAGGGAGTCCCTATACTTTTTAAAAAAAACTAAACCGTTCTAAACGCGATTGATATTTATAATCAAGATTTGATAAAAAGAGAGATAACTGTTACTTTATTTATAGAGTTCTTTGATGATTTTAATCAGTTTTTACGTTAAAGTTCGTAGTAAAACGTCGATAAAATAGATAACTAAACAATGATTTTGCAATGTGTTGTAACTGGTGACATCAGTGACTGAGTGGTCGACATCACCAGCTTAAGGATCACAACCTTTGTCTATGTACATGAATGAATCCAACCAGAACAGATAAGTAAATCGTATTTACATGCACTTGTATATATTCAGGAATACTGACCACAAAACAACGAGGATCGCCAGCATGCGACGCGATAAAAAACCCGTTTATTATAAAAAAAAATCCATGCCTATACAGATAGGAATAACAAGTTCCTTCTCTTCCTTAATTCTTTACCACTTGGTAAACTATCTTTGCCGTTAATTTTTGTAAAACATCCTAAGGACTTGCTGAGACACATGGCTTTTAAATTATTTTAATCAACCCCATGCAAGTTTAAAAGAAATGGTACGAACATATAAAACACTGAATATGCGTTTGTTAAAGTACAAATCAGAGTTTTGTTGTCCGCATACTTCAAATAATTATACCCCCACTTAAAAAGTGGGGGGTATATAGTGATAGGGGTGTCCGTCCGTCCTTCCGTTACACCTTAGGGTACCCATCTCTTATCCGCAACTCCTCCTAAACCCTTCAATTGATTTTCATGAAACTTTAACACAATCTTTGTGCTATAATGTAGATGCGCACCTGCTATTTAAAAATTTGATCCGAGGATTTTTTATGTGGGGGAGCGGGAGGTATCTTTGTGAGCTTGTGGCTCACAGTTTTTCTAGTTACGGATTGTTTTCTCTTTAAATACACATATACCGTTAAAGTTGTTTTTACTATATCCACTTCCATATTTTCTATTCCATATTGCAGGTTTTGATGGAGATGAACGCGCTGACAATCAAATTGGGAGATGTTTCCTGCTAATCGCCTTACGATATACAGTGACCTGATGTAAGTAAGCATAAAATAATGAGATCGTCCAAGTTGAAAGGCGAGGTAAGACATACAAAAAATTACTTCAAATACGTTTCCGTCAGTGATTTTAACTAACCATTTTTTTTTAGTTGAAAATGTTTCCCTTTTACTATAAATTAAAAGTTTTTGGTACAGACTGACATTACGAAAAACTGAAAACTATTTTCTATTTTGAAATGAAATACTTTTTGTAAATCTTTACTACGTTATTCATGCGAAACGATTTTTTTAAAGTAAAACAATTAAATATTGGAAAATTTGTAACTTTCGCAATTTTCCACCAGTGACGTTTGCGAGCAAGTTGCTGTTTTGTAAAAAAGTGGGGGAAAAACTACCATACCGTAATAATTGTGAAAACATAAGAATAAGCAGGGACATTGCTGCATAGAAAATGAAGTTGACAAAAAGTCACTATATAATGCTTACCCCACCCTTTTGCAATGTTTGTTTTTACTTAAATATGTCAAAGTATTCTTATTGCATCTTTTGTGACTACAAGTTTTTTGTAACGGCAAAGAAAAACGAAGTATTATTTGACACAACCGACCAATTTATCGGCTGTCTGATATGAAAATCGCATATTTAGTATAACGCACAGTTCACATCTACCCATGGCTTTGTCAGTAATTCACGTAGAATATAAAACACGTACCTTATTGCAGTGTAAACTGACTAGAAAACTTTCTTCCATGTTACAATCAAAACATAATCCACAGAACAAACAATAATATAAATAATAAAGTACCCACGTAGCATGCGGTCAATATGCACAAAACTAGGTTAACAGTGGATTGTAAACCACGCCAGATAACGCATGGTCTATGTCTCAACATGTAATAGAACTATTATGACCCAATGCTGAAAAACCAAGCTCACATGGCTTCTATATGATTTTATGTTTTTCTACTGTATGTTTTGGTGACGAGTGTTGTACGGATGGATTCTATACGATTTGGTTTTGGTATTTAATAATAATGATTGGGTTTTTGATGTATAATGACTTTGTAGTCAGACTGTCACAATGGCGTGTATATATTTTGTTTATGTTTATATTCTTTATATACGATGGTTTTGAAACACAATAGTGACTGACATCAAAATGTTATCTTTAAACTGCAGAGGTCTCGGTCAACAAAATAATAAGAGGCGTGATGTATTGAGCTACTTAACAAAATGAATATATCTTCTGCAAGATACGTACATTACTGCATGGGCTTTAGCGGATATATGCACGAATTGGGATTACGTGGTGTATATGTCAAGTCTGGCGTTGTAGCAATAGTTTTGAATGACACTTCGAATTTATGGTTAAGAAGAAACTAATTATAAAGATATAACTGGCAATTATTTAATATTAGAAATATTAATAGAAAATAATTATAACGTTACTCTGGTCAACATATACGGTCCTAACACGGTCGAAGCAAGTTCTTTAAACAAAAGCAGTAGTCAAAGATATTGAGTTTGGCTTTCTAATATTTGGGGAAATTAAATTATAATGTAGTAATTTAGACAGAATCCATCTTAGATTATCATAGTTATTATAAAATCAAATAACCTTAAGGCTAGTTAAGAAATTTGAGATGAGCTTATCTTATTAGATCTATTGTGGGTTTGTAATCATGATAAACATGTTATACATGGTTTTCTTCCAATCCTAAAAAGTTGCTCGCTTAGACCTTTTTATCTTTATATCTGTTAAACTAATATCTCTAGCAAAAACCAATACAAAAGAAAGCAGGCTATATGACAGATCACTCTTTCGTAGAAGAGCGTGGTACCTTATGCGACTGGATTTAAAGCTTGTGAGATATTTTATTAAACGAGGATTGCCAAACTTAAAGGATCCATAAGTACTAAACCGTCTACAGTACTCAAGGATCCAGAAATTTTGGCAATTCCAACAGACATACACACCAAATATGTTTTTGTCCAAGCTGATAAGGCTTCAAACAACATTATCCTCGTTTGTAAAAATTCTACCTTAAATGTCTTATCAAAAAGCTTGTTTTAGATGGTATATCAGATAGCCCCGCATATACTAGAAGTAATGAAGTTCATTCCAACCATAGGGAAGTTCTCGAGTCTGTCGGTATCAATCTTAAAGAGGAAGGACTTTATTTTTCTCACTTGTATTGGATTTCTAAACTATAAAAATCCATACAAGGAAAGATATATAGCAGGCTCATCTATATGTACTACTAAATCATCATCGGTAACTCTAAAAAATTGACAACCGTCAAAGCTGGTCTTCAGTCTTATTCAGAAAAAAGTATATTCGTCTACCAGGCGTCAGTACCGTGTGCCGCTAGCTATCCAAGATTAGTCCACCAGGCGTCAGTACCGTGATTCCCTTTCGTTAGTCCAGTATTAGACTTTCGACAGGTATGTATTGTAGTAGCTATATAATTAACTACACAAAAATAAAATGAAAATAAAACTAAACATAAAAAGACATGGAAATAACACACATATTATATTTGACGAATTGATACCAATGGTTTAAAAAACACATATAAAGCTCTAGTCTAATAGACTGTTAGTTTTATATTGTCGTTATCAATGATTTAAAAGCATTTCATACATACATGTAAACAACTGTTTTCTACCTTATATACATGCACTACACTACAAGTTCGGAAAACCTTTTAAATAAATAAATAAAAAGTAGGAAGGTACACAAAATTGCCTGATGGACACACAAAGTGGTGAAAAAAGGCACTGATGTGAACATTGAACCGTACGAAATTTGTAAATTCCCTGTATGACTCGAGCTGATTCACTCGGCCCCTCACCTCTGCCACCTTCGCCCGCACACTACTCACACTTGATTCCACCTTTGAATTTAATTCTTCTAATTTACAGTGTAAAAGAGCAAAACATTCACTAATATCTTTATCCTTATAAAGCTCTTTGGTATCACTGTTGGCCATTTTAGTGACTAATAGAAGAATAGCTGGACAGGTAGGATATGTATGACCGAGCGTCAATGTCAATCAATGTCAACCAAATGATTGGTGCTCAATACAGGTGTATATGTATTAAAAGTAATTGAAAAACAATGTTTATGGTCGAACAAATTTCTCTAAAAAAGTTTAACACAAGCAAGATATGGGACGCATCGACACATCTGTCAAAAAAAATCAGCAAAAAAGACCTTAAACAAAGGTTAAAATTACCAAAAGTTCGGGAGCCGATGTATACACAACTTACATCTCTCTTGGGCGTAACCGGAAGTCATAATTAATGTAAAAAAAAAACTATTGACAACACACAAAATTTTAACCAGAAAAAATTGTATACGATCAAAATAGCTTTTCCGCTTGTATATATATTGAAAAATATTTTATCATATCATATATCATAATCGTTAGAATGATACTGCAAGTAATGGGTATCTATTGCATGTAGGTATTAAATAATCACAATTCCCTTCCCCCACCCCAAAAACGTGTTTTTGACAAATACGTTCAGGTGCTCTTTAAAAATACAGGGATTTACAAAAATGTCCGGACCGAATTTTGTAAGAAATGCATTTTCATATTTTACTGATAACTACCTTTCAGAAACAAGTTTCAGACCTTTTGGCAAATAAAAGTCAAATAAACCCGCATGACCTCTGGGACCATTGACATTTTTACTCCGATTGTATCACAATAGTAGCAATTTGATAAATGCTTTTTTGAGGAAATAAGAAACCTTAACATTGAATATTTTAAAGATTTCGGGGACAGAAAATTTTTCACATTAGAGATGTTACAAAACATCACTTAAATAGACAAGATTTTATTTTGAAAATTTTCCTTAATCTTTGTAATTATATATTCTTTATCATGCATAATCATATCGATTTTTTCCTTGTAAGTTTTCAAAGAGTTGGATTTCTTTTCTTCATATTCTTTTTCCAATGCTGCTATTACATCTTGAAATTTCTTCTCTATATCTTCCTTTTCCATTTTCATTCTTATATTATCATACGCTAATATGTTGATATTAACCTTAGACTCGTATTTTTCGTCGACTTGTTTCATTTTTAAATCTTTCTCCATCTTTTCAAGACTTAGTTTCTCTTCATAATTGATTCTTTGTGATTTAATTTCGTCCTCGTATTCTTTTTTACACTTTTTAACATGTAAATCTGCAGATACGATGGCTTCCTCTATATCCCACTTTTGTGCACGTATCAAATCATCAAACGTCTCAGGAGAATTATCTTTCTTATCTACACCATAAACAGCTGCTTCCACTGTGCCTGTTTGGTTACTATTTCTCTTTTCCTGAAATCAAATAAAAACTAAATCATACGCAAGTTTGATTTAAAAAACATACCGATCAAAAGAAAAAATACAAATACAAAATATTCAAATCATACTACTAAAGCAAGGTAAAACTTTGAAATTGGTACATACGGTTAAACATGTGAAAGCCCACCAGGGAAGAATTGCGACCCTGAGCCCCGATGGGAAAGCCCACCAGGGAAGAATTGCGACCCTGAGCCCCGATGGGTAGGCAAAACATGTTTAGCTAACTACATCGCCATGTGTGTAATCAAAATTAAGAATGCAAGGAACATGGAACTAGGGGATGTCAAATATACCCAGGGCAATTTTGTATACAGACACGTCTTTTGTTATCAACAACATTATGGATTATGATGGCGACTATAAAATTGTTAAGGGATTTGATAAGCATGTGCTTGCAATATTCCTTTGTAAACAATTTATTTTCTTGTAGCTTGTTTCGTTGAATAACATTCCCGTAGTGGGATAAGCTCTAACATAACATATTGGTATTGTAAAACAAATACTCGATAAGCAGGAGATGCAGGTATGTTGCTGCCTAGAAAAGAAAGGATTATCTTAGAAAAATTGAAGTCGTTACGTTTTCCGTACAACTTAAATGTAGTCTTTGTTTGTGTCATATCTGAGGTATTAGTCATAATATCATATTTACAATATGAAGCAGAACTGGATGAATCAGTCGTATCTTTTATTTCAAGCTCACTAGGATGTTTGATATTCACATAGTCTTCAAATGCAGGATTGTTAAGAGACAAATTAGCAAGGAATGATGCACAATTTGTGCTTATTGGTAAACCAAATGTTTCTTGGAATTTTATATAATCAAACACAATAAATAGGTTGAATATTAAAAGCTATAACATTTTTGTAATATTATCGTTTGAATATTTATGATTGAAATCTGGATGATGCCTGAAAAAATAACTAGATTCACTGTTTATCACTTCAAATTTGAATCTTGATTTACTTTTTTATAAAAAGAATGACAAGTAAATAATTGGTATACGACTTTCTTTTTAGTGTAGGTGATAGTGGTGTAAAGTGTAGAATATATGGCTAAATCACAATCCTAAAACAAAGCAAAAGCTTCGAAACTAGCAAATTAAGTATACCCTAATTTAAAGAGGTTTCCAGAAGATGTCAAATTGTTCTCCAACAATGTGCTTAAAAGCTTGTTGCTTTCACCATTACTGCAAGTAATATTTTCGCAGATCTACTCACATTTTTCAGTATTTTGACAATTGTTTCTTCCAACATTTCAATCTTGGCTTGTTGTGTTTCATGTTCCTTTGTCTGCAATTTGAAAGTAATAATAAATAACATGTAAAAGTCATTGCTGCAAGATACAGTATTCTATTTTCTTGATGTACAGGTAAAGGCTCGGAGTGTTAATCATCAGATTATAACAATTTTTAACGTAAATATGATATATTTCCATTCCCATCTTCTTATTTTGTTTTATTTTACTTTCAAAGTTAAATTCAATTATTTGAATTCGAATGCTTAAGTCACGAGAGGTATGAATAATAATTCAAAATTCTTTAGTGTGTGAATGTAACAGTGATAACAAAAATAACTTTTTATTTATCTGTCAAAAAACAAACATGCCAATCCATGTCCAAACCAAAAAGCCAAAGCTAAGTAAAAACTAGGTTAGCCATGTGAACTTTCACCAGAGAAATGATCCCAGATGCTCTGGAAAGGTAAAAATATTCTGATTAACTAGTTACACCCGCCACGTGTGTAATACGAATTGGAAATGAAAGAAACTTGTAACTACGAGAGTACAGAGATATCATATACATGAATATTTTGTGATGACGGCTAAAAAACGTTTTCAGGGCCATGAAAAGTCTAAGCCTGCAATATTTTACGTCAACAACTGATTTGTAAGCAGCTTTCTTCGTTGTTAAAAGTTCCCGTAGTGGGAACAAGCTCTATCGTAGCATATTAATTGAGAAACAAATACACCATAAGCATAAGAAGCAGGTATATTGCTGCACAGAAACGGAAAGTTAAAGACAGAAAACATGAAGTCATCACGATTAATGTAATGCAGGTTCAACTGTTGTCTTTCAAAGGCGTTATAATTAAGGTGTAAGTCAAAATATATAACATAATTTAAATAATCAGTCGTTTATTTTAGTCCAGGCTCACTGGGATAGATGACATCTACATAATCTGCAATTTTAGGATGCTTCAAAGATTGAACTTAGTCTTTATATCTGTATGTAGGGTGAAATGATTTGGTGACAATCTTCTCTCCAGATTTTACAAGGTTCCGAATCAACTATGCTTCATGAAAATAAACAAAAAATCAGTAAGCAACGGTACACTGCCCATTAGCGATTGTTTGTTGGGAAATTATATCACTAAACAGAAGGTATTTATTGTATATCGTATATCAAAAACTCTAACATTTTGTTGATAATATCTTCAATTCTTTGACTGTATGATGCTTGACAAAATAACCAAATCCCGGTTCAGCACTAGATATTTGTATTTTGGTGTACCATGTTTGTAACACTAGTAAATAATTAGTTCAGACATTTTTTTTATTTTGAATTTGGATAGTGGTTAGAAGTGTATACACATAAAAGTTTTTTTTTTTAATTTTACACGGGGCAAAGTATTAGAAGTAATTCCCTAGAATTCAAAATGTAGAATAGACTATATGAATAAGACTGAAGACAATCTTTGACAACTGTCGATTTTCTTTGTTATAACCACTGATAATGACTAAGTAGTGTAATTAGAGGGACCTGCTCAAGTCCCTCCTTTTTAAGATTGATAGATTAGAATATTATATAATATGCCTTCATCACACTTCAAATTTTAAATACTACTAACATTGAATTTCAAACATTGCAGAATTGACAAACAGGTAATTTTGATAGCTTTGATATTCAAAATTTTGGAGCTGACAAATTAAGTTAAACACGCAAACTTTAACCATGGAAGTGGGGCCGAGATTTCCGGAATGCTACTAAGCTCTTGTTTAGCTAGCTACCACCATCTGTGAAATCATAATTGGAAAGTTTGATAATCAACAATAAACCTACCAATCCATGTCAAAATCAAAATCCCAAAGAAAATTAAAAATACATCTGATTCCTAGATTGTTAACATGGTTTTAGAATTTTTGACACAAAGACTTTTCTAAGATATTAAACGAAATTTGATATATCGTGAGGCTTATTCGTTGTCAAGAAGATTACTCTAACATTTTCTTAAGATTTGCAAAAACGTAATCATAGCAAAATAATTTTATGATTTGACCTAGTGATATTTTTACCCAAATGGATCTGAAATATCTTAAATAGTTTTTGTCAAGAGGATTATTTTCGGCAAGATTGAAAGTGATTGTTTCACAGTATAATTAATATACAACGTTTTCATAAAGTTTTTGCCATAAGTCTTACCTACATTGTAATTAGACTAACATCGCCCAGGAATAATCTGGAACAGTTCAAATAAGGTTGGATACAATGATATTAACAAGGGTTTTCCCGGTAAAAAAAGAGAATAATATTTACTATTTCATTTAAGTCCTCTTCGTTTTCAGCTACCAGTCCAATAACATCTTCAATTTTGTTTAATGCATCTCCAACAATGTCTTGGTCATAAGGATCGATTTCACTGCTCTCTTCGATATCGCCTATCAATTAAAATGTTAGAACAGATATATATACTCAGGGATATTGCAAGCCTAGACTTTTCAAGGCCCTCAAAAAGTTTTATGACTGTCATCACAGTATTGTTGATAAGTGTGATGTCTCTGTGTCCAGGATTGCCCTGGGTATATTTGACGTCTCATAGTTCAATGGTCCTTTCACACAATTTTGATTACACACGTGGCGGGTGTAGCTAGCTAAACAGGAGGTGCTTACGTTCCCGGAACACCCGGCTTCACTTCCCTGTTGGAGGTTCACATGTCTAACCTAACTTGTCAGTTCCGAAGGTTTATCTTTTCTATTGAATTGCGATTCGGACATGGATTAGTATGTTTGTTTTTGATTAACTATATACAGTAGGATAGCCAACCCAGCCAGCGCATTGATTCATCAAACAAAATTTCACGCGCAGACAACGTGAAAAATGGTCAAAAATTTTAGTCGGTAAGAATTTAACAATTTAAATCGTGATTAAATGTTAGGCACCGGCCAAATTTTGAAAATTGAAACTGTAAAAAATATCATTCTGTGCACGCAGTTGCTCGTGCACCAAAGATGATTTTCATGAATTGAAAAAACTTTTTCTTACGGTTATTTTGATGTATAATTTGTCAAATAATTAAATGTCGAAAAAATCGATGATATTGCCGGATTCTTGATCATGGGCTGCGCATTTTCCGGCTAATTTGACACAGAAAAAATGCTAAGACAGCTTCCTTATTGTATGCAACGTATGAGTTTGATAATCGAGAGACGCTGTGGGGATAAATTTGTTGAAATAAAGTAAGTTATTCCTTAAAAATATTGTATTTTCTCTCCATTTCTTGACTAAACTGCCGATTTTTTCAAACAACTTCCAGTCGGACATATTTTATTAGCATTTGTCCCGCTTCGATCACAATTTTGGCATGCAGAAAATGTTATCGTGTATTTTGGATACAATAGTCATGTTTTCTTGTCTTATTTGCCATGTTTAATTGATCTGCATGACTCGAATACATTAGATGCGCATTTATTCTAATTTTACCCATATGGACCCGGGATCTGTACCACTACAGTCTACAGTGCAACCCGCTGATGTAGGGCTAGTTAGGGACTCAGAATTACTGAAAAATACCTACGGATTTTGCTTTGCTGACAAAATATGAACAGGACCTGTCAATCATATCAGTACATATCATTGGATAAATCAGCTAACATCATTAAAGAGTGTTGGACTAGATTTTAATTTATGAAATATTTCCAAAAATGAGGAAACATCTCCCATATTAGATAACCCTGAGCCAACACAACACTGTTCTTTATTATTTAAATTTTAGTGTCTGTTCTGATGCCAATAACTCCGGCATAATTATTGTAGAACAATTTAGACATGCAAAGTTCATTATTGTGCTTTATTAAAAGTTTTAAATCAACTTGACATTGCACAAAAAAACATTTAAAAAAGGCTATGTGGAATTAGGAAATAGGAAAGGTGAATACCAATCAAGTGGGTTGCATTTGACTTTGTTAAAAAATTAAGTCCATATTATAATGATTAAATACAAATGTTAAGCAGTTTCAGTAATTTTTGCAAAATTCTGATAAATAAATATCACTGTCTTTCAAGAAAATTTATGGAAATTGGTTTGATAATAACATTAAGAAATAAGTTGATGCAAATGCAATGAAATCCTTGACACATTATATCCAAATGGCCATTATTAGTTTGAAAGAATTCAAAAATAATTGTAACACACTAGGCCTATTCCAAATGTATTGATTTATCAGTTAAATTTAGAATTCATTGTTTGGTAAACACACTCCATTCAAGATTATTTCACTTATAATCAGGTAAATGAGATTAAGGAAGAAACTAGGTACAGGGATGAAGATTAGCAGGGGCCCAGTAGCCAATGGCTTCTAAAATCCAGTCTGGGGCCCCTAAATGTTTACACATATAAGCTATTTATTACTGTTACAAATTCTTTAATGAAGTGAGCTGGGCCCCTAACTCAAAATAGTTAGGCTTCATCCCTGAGGTAAAACACACCCCTCACCAAGAGAACTGGCAAACTTTCTGACATAGTAAGATTTTAACCTATGTTGTTACCTGTATGCTACACTTCAGACATGGGTGCATGGAAACCCATTGATTGTAGTGAAGAAAAGAGGTATTCAGTATCAACAGCAGCATTCGATTTATAAATGTGTAATGGTATATAATTCCCAGTATTTTAGGGATATCGATTTGTGTTGATTTTTTTAATTCTATGTAAAATGAAACATTCATAAATGCCTGATGATATCTAATTCCTAGTGTATTAAAGTTATTGTTATGTTTTAATTTTACATTAAATGAGACATCGAACATTACTAAAATTTATACAATGTTGGTTTAGTCACACATAATGTATTTTTCTTTGAAAAATGTTTCACTATGTGTAAACAGTAATAACCATGCGTGTTCATTCTAGGATTTTTTTCGATGGTTTCATTTCTAATAAAACTCTTCTAATACACAATAACATCAATAATTTTGCATACTTCTAATGTTTGATGTGACTTATAAGTCTTTTAGGGTGGATGTAAACGCTTTTGTTTATGTAGTATGTAATAGTTTTATATATTGTAGCTTTTATATATGACAATGTTATAATATATTTTGAACTTGCATTTGAAATCTAATTTTAAACGTGGCCCACTAGGGCCTTTACAATGATGTCATTTGGTATAATAAAGACTCAACGAACCCTTTCTAGAATGAACACTGCAATATGATCCTATATAGATATACACATAGTTTTTATTTATTTGTATATAATTTATCTATTTATCACAGCCAGAACAACTAGAAAGAACCTGTCCCCCATAAAAAATCACCTGTTTGTGTAGTTTCCAAATTAAATTTGATAATTTAGACAAATTTTAAATGCTATTATGGCCCTTTTGTCATTCATTAAAAAACAACAATATGACAATTTTTTTTAAATATCTGCCTGTTCATAAAAGTTTTTAACTTTTTAGTAATTCAATATCTTTTATATTTTAATTGTTAATTTTGTTCATATCAAAATATTTCTTTTATTTATTTTTTACACAAAAATATAAGTTTACTCTCCATGGTGCCCATACCACATCCATATCATGTTAGTACCTTGATTTCTGTTTATTTATTTATTTATTTATTCATTTATTTACTCTTTTTATTATCTCTTACCTGCTAGACTTGACATTTTGTATCCTAGCTCTCTGTACAACTTCTGATTGATTGACTTATTTAATGCAGACCCTACTTATTTATTCCTGTTGGGGTCCTAAATGAAAAAAGTTTATCTCCATCAACAAACACATGTCCTACCAACCATCCATGTGATATATGTCAGGTGAGGATGCCTGTTGCAAAAAGAAAAATCGATAAATACAGTACAGACCTTCCAAAATTTAGCACCCGGCTAACAAATTAGTGCCGAATTGACAGCACATATTGGTCCCTCGTTTGGTGTTTATATCGACAGCAGTTGCAATATATCTCTCGGCAGCTTTTCGACCGCTACCTTTCCATACCTTAGGCACTCGGCAGTCGAGCTTTGACTTCTTTTGGTTCTTTCGACAGGTCTGTACTGTACGTATACAGTAGACGGTTGACCTATATATTTGACATGAGGAACGTTGTTTACGTCATTACGTAGAAACAATGTTTATAAAGGTCACAGCCATATTTGTTTTCATTGACAACAAGAGGTACTGAAATCATGCTGTTGGATTTTTGCAATTTTCGCATTTTAACCCTCATGCACCAGGTATGATAATTTACTGACGTATACTAAAATCGTATACTAACATTGTATTAAAATTTTTAAGAAAACTATTCTTTACACAAAAAACGTACCAGTTTTAAAAATGGAAAAGAAATTTCTGTTGGTTTTCAAGAGAAATCGGTTATCGTCGGGATATAAGTAATTTTTAGTAAATGTGGCGTTTTATCTCGGAATTTTTGATTCATGAAGAAATTTTAGTTAATTCCTCATACGCTTGCACCATATTTGTAGCTAGAAAGTTTAATTTTGGGTATAAAACGATTCCGAAAATGGCGATTTTTTTTTTGGGGGGGGGGGGGGGGTTCAGACACTTGACAAAAAGTAATCCCTTTTTATTTGTCGCAGAAGGTCTCCAAAAAATTAAAACCAACTCGCAATTTGGACTAGGCTATCCTACTGATAATTATGTACAATATTTTTTAAAAACTTACATTTTTCTATCTTATCACAATCTACACCTGATACTAACATACGGGCCGTCCGCCTGTTCTACTGGTTTACTTTGGTTTTCTATTTCTGATATTTCATTTTTCCACTTTTGAATCAGGCTCTGTAGCTCCTTATATCCATCAGGATCAATATGTTCATATTTATTGATTCTGTCTATTTTGTTCAAATATTTTGAACTTGATCGTCTGATCCATTTACAGTTTATGTCTGGTTTATAACCTATGTTCACTATGCTCTCCAATAGATCTACTTTTTCTCTTATAGCTAAGTAGTCATTGTTGTATTCTTCAAATGACATCGAAAGACTCGTGTGGTGTGCTAAATTGTTTCTCTTTTCCTTTAAGAAATCGATTGCTTTGATAATAGTTTCACGATTACGATAAGACTTCAGTTTCCTTTGCAATACAAAACGAAGGATGATGCAAAGACTCGAGATATCGAAATCCGTCTCTATAGGTGTCGTCGTATTATTTTCCTTCCAAATATTAGAAGATCTTTTAAACACAGGTGTTTTAGTATTTTTAGAAATATCTTCAACCAAATCAATAATTCTATATGGAGGTTGTACCAGTTGTACCAGTTGTAGTAACAATTCCCACATAACACTTCGACAGGTTTCTAAAACCATTTTACACAACCGGATAAAATAGATATTCATAACGATTATTGGTCAATCTGAAAGATATAATATTGAATAAGCCAATAAAATACTCAAAAAACTTACATATATTCTTACAGGTATACTGATCATAGGTACTAAGCGTTCGTCTCATTTTATAGCAAGCGGTATCTTTACTAATGAAATTACTTCAGATTAGAATATTTTAGTTTTCAATAGTTTTATCAATTTTATGATATCAAGGTCCGTCCAGAAAATATTGTCCCTCATTTTGAAATTAAACGTTTGATTCTATGTCTTTTATACGGAATTCACCAAATATAAACTAAACGATATACTCTTAATTGAATCAAATACGACAAAATACTATTGCCATATGGATACAATAACTGATTTTAGGTAATCACAACTATTTAAAATTAGTTATTTACCTTTTTATAAAGCCGGCTAGGTTTCACTTAACAGCAAACACTTTATTTACAATTATAAGTTGTGGAACCCTACATTTCCAAGAAATAATGTTAAAACATAGTATTTATTTACACAAACCAGTGAGATACACGTTGTTAATGTTTAACCATGAGTCCCATGAACAGAAATATTTACGACACTTTGCTCTTTTTACAACATATAATTATTTTCATCAACAAAATTTTAAACTTTGATTTAACATTAAGCTAGACATTGTTCATATTATCGAAATGATCACCTCCTGTTTCTGTTTAGAAACAATGTGTTGAAATATATTTATCGAAACATGTCTATACGAAGTGACTAAGTGAAAGTTAAGAAGTTTTGCGTTCACGAACTCTTTATGATTTATTATGGAAAAGAAAGATAAAAATGTCAATTAATAAAATTCGTATATACGGATATATATAGTCCAGTTATTTCTTTAATATAAAAATAATTTGTGACATATCTTCAAGATGATGCTTAGAATAGAATTGTTCTAATAAAACTAATTTAATCTTCAAACTAAAACAAAATCTGCAATTTTAGAAAGGGCACAAAACATTTTGCACTGAACACAAATAATTATGATTGTGGCAGCTGTAGCTAACAATGAGGAGCTTACCATTCAGGAAAACATGGCCTGTCTTCGCTGGTGACATTATACGCGTCTTTTATAGTTTCAAAGGTTTTCCCTTGCTTTGAGATTACAATTTGAACATAAATTAATGCGGATATAATTCACGTGACGTCCCATATGTCCATGTTCTTTTTACTCACATGTGGCGGATTTAGCTCCCTGGTGAATTTCACGTGTTTAATCCAAATAATTGTTCAAGTGTTTATTAAATTTATTCATTAAAATATAATTTGTGTGCTTTATTGCCCAAATTTTAATCAATATATATTATAAATTTACTTACTTTTAAAAAATAACTAAATGATTATATATTTGACATATACAAGATGAAACATATAAAAAAAAAAGAAAATAAATACCATATTTTTAAATAAGGGGAGATATTTTTTTATACGGGTACTACTAGGGCTACTCCTGTAACTTTGAAACTGATTTATTTTCTTTAATCAAAAAGTACTACTATAATTTTTTTATATTTTGTTTAGCTAACTTTCCTTAATAATTACATATTTGTGATGTATTCCAATTGTCCGCGTTTTCAAAATAATTGATCGCAAAGTTTATATCAATTTATAGAGCTTTTTTGTAATAAAAGTGAGTCAAAATAAATGAAGACTTGTAAATTCATACAGTTTTGACATGAAAAAGAAAAGAATGGCCATCAAAGTTCCGAATAAAAACAAAATATTCAAGATCACTATCATAAATAGCATATTCTTGCGGCATATTTAATATGTACCCAAAATTGACTGACATTCCAGAGATTAGCCTTTTAGTGATTGGTTACCATGGAAACAGTATATAATAATTTAAGTTTGATCAGTTTTTCTTGGTTTCTTTTATGTACCCATTCTTTAGGTTAAATATTTTCAAAATCTGTGACATGTGATTTCCAGAGGAGTTGTGCCCTTACAGAGAATGACTCTTAAGACCTGCATATAAGGAACATTGAACACTTAATTAATTCAATCTAACCTTTTTTCTCTTACCTGCACCTGGAACATATATTTTTGTCTTTTATTGATAGACCTGATCTATCTTTGTCGATAATCCATAAGCGATCAACACTTTAAAACCAAAATACATTTATAGATTTCGATGATGCTAGCAACCTGTTTAGTTTAAATATATAAATGCATTTTTGTATAATGAGCACATGAGATCGTGTAGGATATATTATTGAAAACATGAATTGTTATGTATAAACTGCGGATTCTTACACTACTCCTGTAATAGTATATGATGATTCATCATTAATTTATAGATAAAAGGTCAAACGGACAGGTCAATACTGTTTGTGTATTTTACATTATGGCTGTTTTATTTTATCCAGTTAATATATAACCAACTGGTATACCTGTGATCAATACTATTGACAGGTATTCAAGCGAAACCTAACGGTTTTCAATTGAAAACTTTTATATGATTTATATTATACATTCTATGCGCGTTGTCGGTTTTTTAATAGAACTTACATCTGTATGTCCAACATTGAATCAAACATACGAATCTATGGTTACATCACAATCATAATGACAAGTAAAAAACTGTAAAAACAATCATACCAACCAATGTCAAAACTAAAAATTGTAAAGCAAAGTTAACCTGACAAATTAATTTAAACGGGTGAACTTCTACCAGGCAAATGAGGCCTAGACTATTGAAAGAATTTAAATTTGCTGATATGTTTTATGAATAATTGAACAAACTTAGTAACAAACAATAATTTCTTTTATTTATATTATTCCAATAATCAATTGGTACGCCCTTTCATTGATGACTTCATATTTACTCTATGTTACTAAACAAGTAAATATTATCCTCCTGTCTTTGTTTAAAAATGATAACATTTAAAAGGAGAAACTTTGTTTTTATGTACAAACGCTTAAGACTCTAAATCAGTAAACCTATGCAAAATGCATATTACACTTTCTACCTTTCTGTTAAGTTTCATTGTTGCACACCAAGT
The DNA here is from genome assembly GCA_021292105.1 of Anadara kagoshimensis. NCBI lineage: Eukaryota > Metazoa > Mollusca > Bivalvia > Arcoida > Arcidae > Anadara > Anadara kagoshimensis. The sequence goes on from CM037864.1 coordinate 43,535,559, forward strand.
TGCAAAAATAATCAATATGCCAAGATCTAACTTCTTAGAACATTTTGTGTATGATAATCAAGGAAGGTGTTGTTGCGGGCATCTTTTAAATGTTTTCAGGTGAGCAATAAGGCCCATAGGTATTTTATTAAATTTTCTGTTCATTAATACACAAGTAAGCCTTGAAATATTACAATCTTTGAATAATAGCTGTTTGTTGCTACCAAAACAACTTCTATATCAACGTTCATGCAAACATGCATTTTGATTTTGGCGGCCATTTTGTGTTTAAATTTTGACCTATTTAGAGCAGTTTTTCAGCTTGGTGTCCGCCATTTTTTGACTCAGCACACCCAAATTAGGTAAGAAGGATATATGGTTTGCTTTTACTAAAAAATGCTTCTTCCACTTTAAACGACGTCTTTTCTGAAAATGTGCCTAGTCTAAAACAATCTTTCGTATTCAAAAGTATTTAACATTCATTTTGATATTATTCATCAAATGTAATATGTTTATACACTTGTTAATATAACCACAATAGCAAATTCAAGTAAAATGAAAGAGAAATTTTCTCTTCGTCTATTGCATGGCTTGCGTTGTCACGGCAATTTTGGTCAAATCCCAAAGCAAACAAAAAATTTTCAACTGGCAAATTAAGTAAAACACGCAAACTGTCTTAAGGAAATACAATTTTAAATGTTTATAAACAAGTACATTTTGTATAGAGATCACATGAGGACATGTAGGCCATATCATTGGAAACATGCATTGTTATGTATAAGCTGTGGATTCTTACACTACCCCTGTAATAGTAATTCATGATTAATCATTAATTCATAAATAGTCCTAATAAAAGTTCAAACCGACAGGTCAATGCTGTTTGCGTATTTTACATTATGTTTTTTATGCAGTTATATAACTTACTTGAATACCTGTAATGAATACAATAGACAGGTATTAAAACGAAACCTAACAGTTTTCAAATTGTAAATCTGCATATGAGATAGCTAATGCAGTGTATGCACGTTGTCGGTTTTTTAATAGAAATTACCTGTATACGTCATACATTCAATAAAAAAGAAACATACCAATCTGTGGTTACATTACAATCACAATCACAATTAAAACTGGTATAATTTGTTATTTAAACCCCTGAGCTAATATGTCTGCTGGTGGCTGGTGCCCCGAGGATATCACAAACTCAGTAAGCAATAATTTCGTATTATTGTCAGAAAACTTTCCTGCAAGTTAAAATTTGAAATTTCGCAAAAACTAAGGCTTACTCCCTCATGCAAAGTATTTCCTTAACTTAATTTGGTAAAATATATTTTGGTTCTTTGGGTAGTTTTTCAACATCTTCAAAATAATTTTGGTTTCATAATTTTGGTCCAAGTACTACTGATGAGGAATTGTATTCCGAAACTGCCGTCTAGTGCTGTAAAATTAAAACTCGTATAATATGTAATTACAAGTAAAACTGTTGTTTAAAAACAAACATACCAATCAATGTCAAATCCAAAAAATGCAAAGCAAAGTTAACCTGACAAATTAATTTAAACGGGTAAACTTCTACCAGGAAAATGAGGCCTAGACTATTGAAAGAATTAAAATTTGCTGATATGTTTAATGAATTATTGAACAAACTTAGTAACAAACAATAATTTCTTTTATTTATATTATTCCAATACTCAATTTGTACGCCCTTTCATTGGTGACTTCATATTTACTCTTTGTTACTAAACAAGTAAATATTATCCTCCTGTCTTTGTTAAAAATGATAATATTTAAAAGGAGAAACTTTGTTTTTATGTACAAACGCTTAAGACTCTAAATCAGTAAACGGATGCAAAAAAACGCAAAATACGTATTACACTTCTACCTTTCTGTAAAGTTTCATTTTTGTACACCAAGTTGCAAAAATGATCAATATGCCAAGATCTAACTTCGTAGAAAATTTTGTGTATGATAATCAAGGAAGGTGTTGTTGCGAGCATCATTTAAATGTTTTCAGGTGAGCAATAAGGCCCATAGGTATATTATTTAAATTTTCTGTTCATTAATACACAAGTAAGCCTTGAAATATTACAATCTTTGATTAATAGCTGTTTGTTGCTACCAAAACAACTTCTATATCAACGTTCATGCAAACATGCATTTTGATTTTGGCGGCCATTTTGTGTTTAAATTTTGACCTATTTAGAGCAGTTTTTTAGTTTGGTGTCCGCCATTTTTTGACTCAGCACACCCAAATTAGGTAAGAAGGATATATGGTTTGCTTTTACTAAAAAATGCCACTTCCACTTTAAACGACGTCTTTTCTGAAAATGTGCCTAGTCTAAAACAATCTTTCGTATTCAAAAGTATTTAACATTCATTTTTATTTATTCATCAAATGTAATATGTTTTTACACTTGTTAATATAACAAAAATAGCAAAATCAAGTGAAATGAAAAAGAAATTTTCTCTTCGTCTATTGCATGGCTTGCGTTGTCACGATTTTGGCCAAATCCTAAAGAAAATAAAAAATTTTCAACTGGCAAATTAAGTAAAACACGCGAACTGTCTTAAGGAAAGTGAGACCGGATGCTTCGGAAGGGTAAACACTTCTTGTTTAGCTACCTACACCCGTCAAGTGTGTAGGAAAGTGAGAGAAGCACTTTTTGACGACCCTATTAAGAATAGACTTGCAATATCCATAAGTCGGTATCTCTGGCGTCTTTTCATTAAGTACCCGTAGCGGGAACAATTGATTATTTATGAAACAAATACAAATAGTAGTTTTACAGTTAAGGTCTTTATAATTATATAGATTAGAATCCAGAACGAAAATATAATTATCGATGTGTTAAAGGTACCTTGATTCTCTATTGTAACTTATATGTACTACAAAGTTATTGGCAAGTTTCAATTTAACATATACACAAATATGAGCAGGTGCTATTGTTTTATATTGAAATGGTTACATTATTAAACACGTTTTGTATTGCATTTGTTGCCTTTATAAACAACGTGTGATAATAAAATTAAACAATTGTTTTAAAATAAAGATAACTAATAACCAGATACGTGTAAATGCATTATTTTACATAACGTAAGGTTACACAATTATTAATTATAATCATTAACATCATATCTTGTTCCAATGTATTGTATAATAAAATTGAATGAAACATATCCAGTCATAAATGGCGTAATCTGTGATTTTTTAACTCGATGTTGTTAATTACGCATGTGTTGATAAAATAATTTTCAAAAATGACACTTAAAAGTGCGAATAGAATTATAAAACATGAAAACAATCTATGTTAAGAAATATATATATTATTTAACGTGATTAAAAAATTGAGTTTAGAATCGTCCCAGACATGAACAAAAATACACACCAGTCAACAATAAATAATTACATGCTTCAAATAGTATATGTAAAGCATACTGTACTGTCTTAATTTTGAATAGATATGTTTATTATCTCGATTAATATCAAAGTTTTACTATACCGAAATATATCAAATAACAACCCGTTGTGTTGTTTTGTGAAACATTTAAACATTTCTGTTTTTGTTTTTGACATAGGTGCTACTTTGAAGTTGTTGATTATTTTACTAACTGCTGTGAATTTTACAACAAAAAGCGGCATGACCGTATTTATCATACAGATGGGTGGTTGTAAATAAGTATTAAGACCTGCATATTAAGAATAGTGAACAATTAATTAATTCAATCTAAATTACTTCAAAAATTAAGGTAAAATGGCGCTCTTACCTGTACCTGGAACATACACTTTTCTCTTTTATTGATAGACCTACTCTATCTTTGTCCGATAGTCTATAAGCGATCAACACTTTCAAACCAAAATATATTTATAGATATCGATCATGCAAATAACATTGACCTGTTTAGTTTAAATGTTTATGAACAAGTGCATTTTGTATAGAAATCACATGAGGTCGTGTAGGCCATATCATTGGAAACATGCATTCAATTTGTTATGTATAAGCTATGGATTCTTATACTATCCCTGTAATAGTAGTTCATAATTAATCATTAATTCATAAATAGTCCTAATAAAAGTTCAAACCGACAGGTCAATGCTGTTTGCGTATTTTACATTATGTTTTTTATCCAGTTATATAACTTACTTGAACACCTGTAATGAATACAATATACAGGTATTAAAGCGAAACATAACAGTTTTCAAATTGAAAACCTGCATATGAGGTAGCTAATGCAGTGTATGCGAGTTGTCGGTTTTTTAATAGAACTTACCTGTATACGTCAAACTTTCAATCAAAAAGAAACATACCAATCTGTGGTTACATTACAATCACAATCACAATTAAAACTGGAATAATATGTAATTTAAACCCCTGAGCCGATATTTCTGCTGTTGGCTGGTGCCCCGAGGATATCACAAATTCAGTAGGCAATAATTTCGTATTATTGTAAGAAATATACTATAATTGTCTAAATTCCCTGCAAGTTAAAATTTGAAATTTCTCAAAAACTAAGGTATACTCCCTCATGCAAAGTATTTTCTTAGGTTAATTTGGTAAAATATATTTTGGTCCTTTGGATAGCTTTTTATCATCTTGAAAATAATTTTGGTTTCATAATTTTGGTCCAAGCACTACTGATGAGGAATTGTATTCCGAAACCGCCGTCTAGTGCTGTAAAATTTAAACTGGTATAATATGTAATTACAAGTAAAACTGTTGTAAAAAAACAAACACACCAATCCATGTCAAAACCAAAATTTCCAAAGCAAAGTTAACCTGACAAATCAATTTAAACGGGTAAACTTCAACCAGAAAAGTGAGGCCTACACTTTTGAAAGAGTCAAAATTTACTGACATGTTTAATGAAAAATTGAACAAACTTAGCAACAAACAATAATTACTTCGCTTTATACAATTACAATAATCAATTTGAACGCCCTTTCATTTATTACTTCATATTTACTTTTTGTTACATTATGTTCCTGAAGAGTGATGAAACCCCTAGAGCCAATAAGAAATAATAAAATGATTTTTAAATTTGTTAAATTACATATTATACTAGTTTTAATTTAACAGCACCAGACAGCCGTTTCAGTATACAATTCCTCTTCAGTAGCGTTTTGACTAAAATTACAAAACCAAAACCTTTAAGCATCATTAGAAAAATATACAGCTATATTGGTGTAGAATTCCATGTTTATAATTCCACTGCCACATATAACACCCTTCTCTCCCACACACTATGCCTTACGGGAATATACCTAAGAATATTTAGAGTAAAACGTTACTGATAGTATCAATACAAACTAAAACCAACTGAATTTGTGCAATAACTAATCAGTATTTTATTATTATTGATGAATTTACCATTTTCTTTGTCGTTTAATCTGGCTATTTTTAAGTCTGTTTTCTCAAATATTAGTTCGATAAAAATATGTTTCAGTCAATCAAAAACAAACATGCTAATCCATGTCCGAAACACAATAAAACCTCCACCATAGATGTAAGGCAGGGTGCTCCAGAAGTAATTTGTTACAGGAATGACATTAGGAACAAACTGGGGACGCATTTCGAGACGGAAACTTTCATTCATAAGTCCTTTCCCTTCTAAATATAGAAATCATATCTAGGACAAACAAATAGTTGATTTAGGAAAAAACTTTACACTGTGTCTGCCTTTCTTTACATATTACGATATTCGATAAGAGCATATTTTAAAGCATATATTTTCTTCGAAATATAAAAATAAAAAATCTTCACTTTGTACTTTTTGTAAAACTTTCATGAAAAAAAGCTTGATAAAAATTGGACCAACGGTCTCCGAGAAAACGGTTGAATAAGTTCATGGCAACAAGATGATGAAGAATAACGAGTGTTCGGGAATTAGTAAATGAATCATGGAAAAAAGGCAACCAAAGAAACGAATAGAATTAGACTTGTCTTTGTCAAAAATAATAGCACTTAAATAGACTTCCTCACTTGCTTTACAATCTTTGTGTAAAATTTTATTTAATTTGATCCACTTTTAATGTCCCCGCCTTGATTTTCATAACATTGTAGCGGCTGCCATTTTGGAAATTTTATCTCTATTCTTGCTTTAAGGTCTGTAATATATCATCTAATTTGGAGCACTTTTAAAAGTTTTCTGCCTTTTTTTGCATGTCAACGGACGCAATTTTGGAAATTTCATTCAATTTTGAGCCTTTAATATTCATGCCTTTTGAAGTTTCCATTGCAACGGTTGTCACTTAGAAAATGCATAGACGTGAAGAGTGAAGGCACACCTTGAGATCAAGCTTCCTGTGGAATTTAGACGAACAACTAGAATGTTTCCAGCCTTTAAAGAATCTGAGCGAAGGGTCGTTCAAGAATATGGTAAGAAAAAGAGAAAAAAACAGAATAATAAGAAGAAATGGTGCAAAAAACAACAAGCGGCCAAACCTCGTTTGGGTGCTTTAATAAGTATACGAAACTGAGTAAACACAACTTTTGGTCATAAAAAGTTCCTGCTGTTGGATCAAGCTCTATAATAGTGTATAAATAGTGACACAAATACACTATAAGCATGAAAAGCAAATGTATTGGTTTATAGAAAAAAAGTTGACAATAGAAAACGTCATCTTATAGTATTCCTACCCCACATTGCACGTATTATAATATGATTGTTATTACTGAAATGTGTCTTAAAGTATATGTGACTTCAACTTTGAACTTTTTGTGACAACAAAGAAAGATGAAAAGTCTTGCATGAAGCCACTTTTTGATTTATTGTCACTTTTGTGGTATTGGTGGCATCGTTTGAGGAATTTTTCTCCGCATTTTATCTCTTCGACAATATTTTGCGACGTTAAGGGTAGATTATTGTCACGTTTGTTGAATTTGTTTGCAACATTTGTGGTAACTTCCCCACATGAGAGGAGTGTTTATTCCCTGTTTGGACTATTTTTCCACGTTTGTGGATGTTTGTGATATTTTTCTTGCCACGCGTGTGATATTTTCTTGCCATGTTTGTAATGTTTACTTGAAAATTTGTGATATTTTCTTGCCATATTTATTTCATGGTATTTGTTTGCCAACATGGTGGCATTTTGTCCATACTGGTGGAATTTTTATCCATACTTTAGAAATATTTTGCCAGGTGTGTTAGTTTATTGTCATGTTGTATTTCATTGTCACGTTTTTGGTATTTCTTTGTCTCAGTTTAGATTTCCTCGCAGAAGATGACATTTCATACCTGTTTTGAGAATATTTTGTCATGTTTGTGGTATTATTTATTCAGACCCGCTTGCGGTATTTTCTCTGGTAATTTTATTCCTGTTTTGGGAATATTGTGTTTCGTTTGTGGTATATCTTTTTTCCATTTTAGGTATTCTCTCCACATTATTAGAATTTGTATTCATCTGCTTATAATCGTATCATGTTTGTGGTATTTGTATTTATTGCCTCTTTTGACATCCGTGATAACTCCCAACATATTAAACTGATTAGTTAGGTCATTACCACATACAGTTACCTCACATTTCCTTCAATATATGTTTAGGCTATGTACCTTTTAATTTTTTCATACCTCTCTTAGAGTAGGAGAGGTTCCTGTTTTTCGGACACTGCAAAACTATCTTCGAATTGGATACATTGCTTTCTTTTGATGGGATATACATGTACTACATTTTGCCTTAGTACTTCATCTGTGACAATTTTAGCAAATTACTGGTTGACTTCTCCAACTTTGATGCTTTGTCTTTTCGCTCATTTTCTCATGTTGTCCCGTATTGCTCTGTGGGACTATTTAATGATAGGAAACCCATAATCGTTTTCTTATTTTCATTCGTGGATACTTCGCCGTATTTTTCAATAATCAGTTACAATCGTCCGTGACCGCGCTTCTTCTGTCGCTACAGCGTATATTTCTGAAGGCAATGTCAAACGAATAGACGTTGACATTCACGTTCTTTGGATTCCTTTATTGCAATTATGATTTGGGTAATTCTCTATACTACTATTTTTATGCTGCCATTCTCTGTGGTATCTTTCCAAACTTTTATTAATTCGATTTTCTTGATATTGGTTTGGTTTGATGGTATGGTAACAGGAGCCTCTGCTGTCTAACATATCTTTTCCGTTTTCTAATTACATCCACCACACCTTATGACAGGTGATGCATACACTTGGTATTATAAGACACATTTTCAATATCCCTCTTAAGCTCCACATGGGAACAGAGACAACTTGCAATTGATCATCAACCCGTTTAGGCACCATTCGACACGGTTAGTGGAGGGTTTGCGAATCCAAAAACTACATTCTCGAGTACAGGGCGAGATACATTAAGTCTTTGTGCAAACCATAAATAGGCAGACTCAAGACTTCTTCCTTATCCCGAGTGAGATAATAGAACAACGGACAATAATCAGATGTTTGTATTCTCTTGGTTTTGTTTCACAACTAAACAACTTTGAAGATATCGTTCAAAACTCCGGTACATAGTATTAAAATTCACCAAGTAAGAAAACACAACAGATCGTTGATTTTATCATAGACTGCCCAGTATGATTCTTAATTAGGTTATTTAAATAACTTAATGATACAAACAATTTAAAACATATATGAAAAACAAATTGCAGCCAAATAATGAAAAACGTTTCTACAACGTCTGAAAATACAGATTGTCAGAAAATATGCAAGATAACTAGATGCTTACAAGATTATGGTATAACGCATGCGCGGATATTGTATAGCAACAAGGAAAATGTGAATCGCCACTGTATGACAGGAGACAATCTGCCATAAAACTGTTTATAAATGGGATTTATAAATGTGTGTTTTAAATGTAAATCTGCAGATTCTTCCTCTTCCTCTATTGCTCTTATTTGTGCATATGTCAAATTATGTATTCTCTTCTCAAGTTTGTCTTGATCTGTACAAGTCGTGTCAGGAGAATTATCTGCTTCTGCTTGACTGCTATTTCCCTTCTCCTGAAATCAAAGAAAACAATAAATAATACCCACGTTTAATCAATACCAACCAAAAACAAAAAATACCACTATAAAATGTCAAAATCACAGTCCTAAAGAAAAGAAAGAACTTTGAAATTAGTAAATTAGGTTAAACTGGTGAATTGTTGTAGGAACAACTACATACTATTGTGAAAATATATAACTGAAGGCTACTTTTGATACTTGTATTTATCCAGGTAGGTGTGGCGGGAGTGGTGCGTGTGTCACGTCGTGGTATTCCAACAACTTTAGACTGCAGGTCCCAGAACTGTGTACAGTCCTGTTGTATCTGGTGTGTGCTTGTATGATGTCTATGCATGTTCAGTGCTAGGGTGTATATACCAACAATCTGGAAATGACCAATAGAATAACATCATATTCATCCTGTTTTTGTTTGTCACGAATGATTACAGGATTTAACAATGATAGTCATTTTATAAATCGTTATAACTAACTTATCACAACTAAGTTCACATCACATTAGTACCTTAAATAAAAAGTTACCAAATCCTAAATGGCTGAATGTAAGAATATGTTTTATTACACTGTTTTACAAGGGAAAAAGTACGACAGTGTGCTCCGGAAGGGTACGTAATTTCTTTTTTGCTAGATACATCGCCAAGGTTCAAATCGAAATTCAGAATGAAAGTAACATAAAACAAAGGGACGTCAAATGTAGCAAGATAAATTTTGGATACAGAGACATTATACTTATCAACAGTATTGTGATGACGGACATAAAACCTAATGAGGGTCTGGATAAATCTAGGCTTTAATTAAATAGCCCGTCGTCAACAATAAGTTGCATGTAATTTGTTTCGTTGAAAAGCGTACCCGTAGGGGAACAAACTCTACCATATCATATTAATAACTGAAAAACACATACGCCATAAGCATAAGAACCAGGAATATTGTTGTAAAGAAGAGGAAAGGTGACTACAGAAAAGATTGCAGTCATCAGGTTTGCTATACATGTTCTAATTAGCGTTTTGTTGGTTGACGTCATAATTAAGGTAATAGTCATTTAAAATAACAGTTCTATGTTTTATTTCAAGCTCACTGAGGTAGATTACACTCCCTTAGTCTTTAAATTTAGGATGAATAATTGACACAAATCAAAAAGCAATTATGCACACGTAACCGATTGTCTCATGGGAATTTATATAATAAAACACAACAAATATGTTGTCTATAAGAAGCTTTAAAATTTTTTTTATGATGGTATCTTTCGTATATTTTATATTTATAAATTTGTATTATGCCAAATGGCAAAATCATGGTCAGTTTGTTAATTTGCATAGCGGCCATATTGGATTCATGATATGGTTGAAATATAAAAGACTTTATATAGACCTGTGATGATAAATCGCTCCTGTACAAGTTTTCTCGACAAGTAGAATAAAATTTGCCGATATATACTTTGACTGTACACCGCCTGGCATTGTTTGGTTGGTAAAAACATAAATTTACTGAATTAAAAAACCGGCCCTTTCAAATTAAAAATCCGAAGCGTGTTATAATTGAGTTCTAGTTATAAAACATGCTAATTTCATTCAAAATCTACATTTTCTGCAAATTCGAAGCGCAATTTCAATTCTAAAACTAAAGATCCTACTCGATTTGCTGATGGCGCCGGTGACTTCAGAAATTCTTCCACTAGAATATAATGTCCTTCTTCTATGAAGACTTGTCAATTTTCGGCCCGGGTAAGTTGAAAAATGGAGAATTTGCGTTACCGGCATCACTTTTGAATGATGGCGCGTTCAAAACATTGCTCATGAATATTCATGAATCACGGTCACGTGATTGCTAGCTCATAAATAAATTGATCACAATTGTGCCATATGCTTGACAAAATTGTAGAGTTCCTGTTCAGCACTGTGTTTAAAAATATGTCCAAATCACAATTCCAAAGCCAAGCAAAAACTTTGAAACTATCAAATTAGGCAAAACATGTCAACGTCAACGAGAAATCTGGTACCGGTTCTCAAAAAGGAGTAGTATATGTTAAGGCATTATATCAGCAAAGGATTTCCCATAGGGCCGTCCATCTAAAATGGACGGCAAAGAACGGCTATGGTTTCTAAAGGGACGGCATATCTGCTCATTGAACGACTAATTTGCATATGAATGGTTTGATACGCGTTCATACCTGCCATCTGCTTCTATAGGTCATCTGCCACACTGGAAATTTTCAAAATCTGCTGTGTCCAATGATTGGAGACCTTATTTCATTGGTTTAGATAGATCTCTTTGGTTTTATATTATATTTAGTAAATCGTGCCTTTTTCATTCTAAGCTCGGAACTTAGATGCGACAAGACGTAATACAATTTTTGTTTTCATGGACGATTTAGACGAAGGATTTTTTTATTTTGAAAAAGAAATAGACCATTTGTGCGAGTTGCTGAAAAATTTACATTTATAAAACAGGTATGGATTCAGGTAAGTCTGTTTAGTTTACATATAAACATTTAATAGAAATATACTTAATTTAACTTGTGTGAGCATAAACAAGTAAAACAAAACCTAGAATTATTTTGCCAATGAATTTATATTACGCGCCATACGATGACCTCCCTTAAAATGTCATATTATCTTTAAACAGTCTACATGTATTTACATTTTTAAATATGTTCAAAAGAACGAACTATAGTAAATAAAGTTCATTCACGCATTCAATGGGGTATAACCTTATCAAGATTCTTTTTAAAGGCGAGACTTAAACATTGTATTTAAAGTGTCAAAATAATATGTCATCGGGGTTAAAGAGTGTAAACACACACACACACACATTTAATTATCAGAAACAACAAATCAATAAATTTTAAAACGTACAAACAGGTTATAGATATTTTATTATTGAAAAATCTCGTTCATAAGAGTGTAGTTATGGTTTATCTGTAATAAATAATTTTATATTGCAGGAAATGAAGCTAATACAGTCAGAAGAGATTTGTGTCTTCTAAATATCGGACATGATCGTTTTCAACGATATATAACGGCCATATTTTAATACATATTCGTCAATATGGTAAAGGAGAACACGGACATTATCCTACCAAAAAAGGAATTGCTTTAAGTGTAGAACAATGGAATTTATTACACCAAGTACACTGGAATGAAATTCAATATTGCATAGATAATTTTGACAAAGAATATGTTTTTAACGGCTATGAAATGGGAGTTATGATCGACTTGGGTAGGAATATATTTGTGAATATCAAGAAACCATTTCAAGTCGTGGACATAAGAAAGTGGTTTATCCCGCATGGATAACAAACTCTGGTTTCATCAAAAACGGGTATTGCCTTAACATTTAACCAATGGATTTCAGTAAGACAGAGTGTTGACTATCTGGATAAATATGTATTGAATGATGTCTCAAATTGAAAGACAATTGAGAAGAACAACTGTTGTTTTTGTAAACACTGTATGTAATTCAATGTAGAATTAAGAAGAACAGTCGCTCTTTTTGTAAAAAAGTGTATGTAATTCTATGTAGAATTGAAAAGAACAGCTGCTGTTTTTGTTAAAAATTATGTATTATTCAATGTAAAATATCCATTTAAATAATCTGAAATAAAGAAAATAAACTATACTGTTTTAGTTGGTTGTTTTGTTTAGTATCCCAATCTTGAATAAAATGTAACGATAATAATGTATAATGTACTTTAAAGTAATAAAATCACAAAAACATTAATGACAAATGTTGAGGTTATAACTTCATGGTGTTTTACGCCACATTAACAAAGGAGGCTACTATTTATTAGAAAAAAACTTATGGTACTTAGGAATATTGCTACGATGAGAGGGGTTACGTGTGGATTTAATATGCTTCTGATAAACGAGGTCCTAGGTCACTTGATATTGTCTTGATTGAAAAAGAACAGCGGCTCTTTTTCTGTATATATATTTTTTCAAAAGGTAGACCTTGCATTTACTTGGGTGATTTCGAAGTGACAAAATGTCGCACAAATGTACATTATGTAAAAAATCATACGTATGGCCAAATGATTTAAGAAGACACACCAAAGTAATACACAACACACAGGAACAGTCAAACATATTAGAATCCCAGCAGCAGGAGCAGGAGCAGGAGCAGCAGCCTTACGATAATGATACTAAGCAGCAGCAATTATCAAGGTCCTACTATGATCCTAAGCAGCAGCAGGAGCAGCAGCCTTACGATAATGATCCTAAGCAGCAGCAACCTTACTATAATTATCCTAAGCAGCAGCAGCAGCAACCTTACTATAATTATCCTAAGCAGCAGCAGCAGCAGCAATTATCGCATCATTACTATAATGATCCTAAGCAGCAAGGGCAGCAGCAGCAGCAGCAGCATTGGCTACCTGCCTATCATCTATCGAAACTAAATGAGTTTAAGTTTAAACATCCTTTCACGGCATTATTTACAGGACCGACATCTTGTGGGTAGACTTATCTCGTGAAAGAAATATTGCAAAGAAAGCTTATTGAACCACAACCTGATCGAATTATTTGGCTTTACAAGAGATGGCAGACTTTATATGATCTTATAAAGAGTACCGTACAACCACCCGTCGAATTTATGCAAGGCATTCCTATAGATCTTGAAAATGATAGTTTTATTAATCAAAAACTCAAAAATCTAATTATAATAGATGACTTGATGTCCAGTTTAGCTAAAGATTCTAGATTCAACGAGTTGTTTACAGAAGGGAGCCACCATAGGAATTTGTCAGTGTTAGCCATAACTCAAAATTTATACTTCAGTAGAGACCCAACACAGAGAAGAAACTGTCATTATTTAATACTGTTTAAAAACCCGGTTGATAAACAGCAGATCATGACGTTAGCCAGACAAATGTACCCTGGAAAAAGTCAAGTTTTCATGGATAAATTTGATAAAGCTACTATGGAAGAGAGAGGCTTTTTATTGGTGGATTTAAAACCGACTACATCGGAAAATAATAGATTGAGAGAAAACATTTTTACAACAGTTACAAGTTCAACTGATAAAGTGAACGATAGGGAATTAGAAGAAAAAAGAACAGCTGCTTTTCTAAATCCGCCGGAGAATACCAGTAAAACAACAGCTGTTCTTCTAAATTCAGCAGTGAATAACGCATCTAAAACACCGGTCGTTTCTCCAAACTATCAAATACAAGAAAAAACTTGGACTGAAAGGATGTCTGAAAAACCAACTGTTGCAACACAGACTGCAGTAATACCAAACTATCAAGAATACGAAAGTATGCCATCTTGCGACGATTGTGGACTCGTGTTTGATAATTTCAGTGATGTTCAGCGACATGTGAAAAATTGGTGCACTGATTCTAGATCCAATAAACGTAAGGCGGAGCAGATAGGAGGACGCCTAAGCAAAATAGCAAAAGTATCCAGTAGTCAAGTGTGGGCTAACTTATTGGTGGTCAAGTATTCAGAGACAATGCAAAAGTACAAGCTGCCATGAAATCATATACACAAGATGGTTACTCTCAAAGTGAAGCTCGTGGAAAAGCAATACGAGACTATTTGTCGGAATTAAGTAAAGATTTTAGAAAAGCCTATGTCGAGTTGTTAATCAACGTGGATAAATTAAACCATGATCCTGTGCACCTTGAAATCATGAAAACAGCCCAACGTTTTGAGACTGATTTCGACATGAAAAAGTTTGAAGCCATCCAGCAGGCGGTTAAATTGCGAAAAAGTTTAATCAATGATATGATTGAAACTTTGACTAGAAGTCAAGATGATGATGGTGATGATGATGACCATGGTGATGAAACAGATGATATGAGTGATGATGATGATGATGATGATGATGATGATGATGATGAAGCAGACGAGGTCAGCGATGTTGAAAGCGAGACTGAAAAAGATTAACGTGTATAAAACAGGGGTGTTTTGTGCTAAATTAGACAGTATAAAGTGGCATTTTAAGGTGTAAAGATGCCTAGTTGGGAAGATTATTTGAAGGATATTTATTTTGACCCTTCAAATCCAGCTGCATTTTCGGGACCAGACAAATTGTACAGATTTGTAAAAAGAGATGGTAAATTCGTTATCGGCAAATGTAAAATAAGAAAATGGTTACAAAGACAAGAACCTTATAGTTTACAACGCTCAGTAAGAAGGAAATTTAAAAGAAACAAAATACTGGTCTCCGGTATTGACGATCAATGGTCAGCAGATTTAATGGATATGGTGAAATTTAAGTACAATGATGGTATACAGTAGCTACTAGTGATCGATGTTTTTCGAAATATGTTTGGTTACGTCCCTTGAAAGATAAGAAAGGACAGAGTGTTGTAGAAGCCTTTGAAGACATTTTTAAACAAGGGAGAATACCAAATAAATTACGAACAGATGCCGGACAGGAATTTAAAGCCAAAGTCGTACAAGATTATTTAAAACAAAACATAACACCTGTTAGCGTATAACGAAACCAAGCCGCAGTGTCCGAGAGAGCGATAAAAACTTTGAAAGCAAAATTTATAGATATTTCACATTTAAACAAGGTTATGAATATGTCAAAGAACTTCAATCGTTTGCCGATAGTTATAATCAAACGTTTCACCGCACTATTGGAATGGCTCCTGCTAGCGTAACTAAAAACAACAACCCCGTATATGGAAACGTATGTACATTCCTCGACAGAGACAAGACAAAAGAAAAGTTCCTCTCCAAAAAGATTAAGATACGAAAGCCTTTTAGATTTAAAGTGGGCGATAAAGTTAAATTTTTAGTCGTGAATATGACGAAAAGTGGACAGAAGAAATTTTCACTATTGCTTCTCGATTTATTAGAGACGGTCTACCCATTTACAAACTCAAAGATTATGATGGTTCTGCAATTTCTGGAAGTTTCTATCAAAGTGAATTAGCTAAATCAGATGTGAGAGATGATGATATGTGGAAAATCGAGAAAATCTTAAAAACAAAGGGGAGAGGTCAAAATAAACAATATTTAGTTAAATGATTATATTGGCCCAAGAAATTCAATTCTTGGGTCAAAGCCAGCGATGTAAAAGATTTGTAATTTTTATATATATCCATGCATATTATTTGTAAATATATATTTCAAAATCAAAAATAAATAAATTAGTTTTAGTTTACTTTTCGTGTCTGTTATTGTTTAATCTACTCTAGAAATTGTGGTCGGATTCGAACTTTATGTACCAGTAATTGCTTCTCTCTATTGACAAGGTACTTTTGTGTTAGAAGTAGACAGGGTTGTGATAGGATTCGAACCTAGTACTAGTTAAACTGTGATGTGATTCTATTCACTGAAGGAACATGATAGAAATAACAACAACAACAACAACAAAATATACTTGCACTTTATATACCTTGAGTAATATTTATATACATAATCTTTTTTCCAATTGATACATTTTTACAATTAATGATTTTAATTTAGTTTCCCATTTCACAGTTTTCAAACAGTTTCTCTCAGTCTTTACACAAATATTTTTGGCGTAAAACGTATCTGTTTCCGAAATGATATGTGCAAATAGTGTTTTCCAGAGTGTTATAACATTGAAGTCGTCAAGTTCTTTCAATGATGAGTTGAAGTAAAGTTCCACTTTATTTTTAAAATCCAAACAATCGTGAGCTTCATTAAAATTGCACTGACATGCATAACATAAGTCCTTTTGCTTTAAGATTTATTTCTTCTTTCATACGTAAGGTATAAGCTATATTTAACGTATCTTCCAACCGGTTTAAACTGACTGGATAACGTTCAGCTTCCATCCTTATAGTCTACAATATAGGAAAGTGTCACTGAATCATCGACGTACACGTCAATATCCCATATTTCATATCACACAAGGCTTCAAAAGTGTCGAAATCTAACATCATACTAATGCCAGATTTCCTCAAGCGCAGTTTCACATTTGGTCCTTTTTTGAATACTTCTACGCTCACTTTAGGAGATATTTGAACCGAAATATAGTTTTTATCCACTGTGGTAAACAAACAAACAATCTGGAATTTTACTCAGGTCGATTTGACGTTGAGCCATCTGTAAAAATAAAAAAATTTTCATGTAACTTCATATTTCTTCCATATCTTCCCACCAGACATCACAGACCCATTCGTTTAGGCGCGTTCACCACAAGTACATTTTTCTTGATCAATCTCCATTCTTTGATAATTTTGTCCAGTCATATTTGAATATGAACAACTTGGAGAATGTTTTTCAGTATCTTCAATTTTTTCCGCAATAAAGTTACAACAAAAACATACTAAACGACTTCTTGTTTTATCAAAATAAAATCCTGATCGAGCTAATTCTTGATATTTAGCTTCTGGAAAAAAATGTTTCAATGTCTCCAGTCTTTGTTCAAAGTCCATATAATTTTTAGAAGTTATAAGTTCCATACCTGTTTTATAAATGTAAATTTTTCAGCAACTCGCACAAATGGTCTATTTCTTTTTCAATATCAAAAAATCCTTCGTCTAAATCGTCCATGAAAACAAAAATTGTATTACGTCTTGTCGCATCTAAGTTCCGAGCTTAGAATGAAAAAGGCACGATTTACTAAATATAATATAAAACCAAAGAGATCTATCTAAACCAATGAAATAAGGTCTCCAATCATTGGACACAGCAGATTTTGAAAATTTCCACAGTGTGGCAGATGACCTATAGAAGCAGATGGCAGGTATGAACGCGTATCAAACCATTCATATGCAAATTAGTCGTTCAATGAGCAGATGTGCCGTCCCTTAAGAAACCATAATTAGACAGGATGTAATTTTCTCCTCGAACCTTCATACTATTAGTCCAGTCATTCTGTATTTTGACCTTGAACTAATTGCAACAAAAATGATATTTATGGTATGAGTCCTTAACGATGGTACAAACATTGTGTAAAAATTCGAATGGGTGGAAATATGGAAAATTTGCGTCTGAAAAATGTCGTAATGGCCTGTGTTTATTATGACCATCAATAGGCCCCTGTACAATGTTGTCAAGTGGAGCTCTTCAATGTTTTGTTTACATCGGAAACGGTTAAAACTATTTTAATTTCAAGAAAATAGAATGACAAGGTACAAACACTATTATTTGTTTAAAGTTATTGTTTATTAGCCTTTTTCCAATGTGAATATGGTTAAAAATACACACGTCATACATTTGTTTACAAAATTGAACGCGACCGGGGGTGGGGGGGGGGGTGCGGTGATAACATGTATCGGTTGATGCAATGATGTTATGAAAATGTTATCGCATCAAAGAACACAATTTTCAATGACAAAATAACAAATATTTATTAATTGCCGTGTCGTTAGTTTTAAATCGTATACTGTAAACCGTGTTTTTTTAGCGGCAGTTTTATTTTAGCGCAATTGGCGATAAGAGTGTCGGCGCTAAAATAAAACTGCCGCTAAAATTACAACATAAAAGGTCAGTACTAAACAGCGCTGCTGTGACTATGAATGGGTATGGACGCACGTTAAATGGTTATATAGTCAGTGTTAAAATAATAGTTCTGAATGACCCTGGTATGGCTTCCATCAATATACCCGCATATGATAAGTAATTAGGGATTAATTATCCAGACCCGGTAGACTGACCACCGACAAACAGATAAATTCGGGAACACTGGCGTAGCTGTTAATTACTGGCCATTGTATGTGATACGTCTAATCTGACAAGTGTCCTGTTCAGGTTATTAATTTTAATTTACCAGTAGTTGGCTTCAATCATTAAAATATTAACAATCATATCAACAAATTAGACCCGTTATGCGAAAATTGTTTATTTTTTCTGTGATATCGGCAACATAATATAAATCCTAATTATTGACCTCTATATTAATCTAAGCGGCTGTTATCGGGGATACATCGACAATGTGTCGAAACATTTGTATTTTTAAAACAAACCAGTTGGTATTTAAATGAATAAAAACAAAATAGGTTATTATTGATTTAAATATATCTAATCGACGAGAGGGCCAAATTATGATGAAAACTTCTTGCAGACATCTGTCTGTCTAGTGACTTATTGGGTCAGTTACGGAGATTTTCTCTCAGTAAAAGTACAACATTACATAGTTATTTTTATTACTCTCTTGTACCCTGGCATCCCCTTCTCAAATTTTATTTTATTTCTTTGGCTAAAAGTTTTAGGTTTTAGGCGAATTAAACAGTTCAGACTGGAATTGATTACGCTAAAATTAAACTGCGCTAATATGTTTACCAGTCATCAATCGCTAAAATAAGTATGCGCCAATATAAAGCGGTTTACAGTATATGGTACAATATATAATGCAAACAGAATTTTGTCACCAAAAAAAGTATGGAAGCGCATAACCGTCATAACGCAAACATGCAAAACTCGGGATTTTTTTTTACTTTTTCGTAACAACTTGTGGAATGACAAGGGGAAAAGGTATCAAGAATCTCAGCGAGCACAGTGGCTGTTAACCATGCCCATATGTGCTGATTACAACAATGCACTGCAACAAGTAACTGGTGTAGAGTACCAGACTAGTGAACAACACAAAGAAAGTTCACAATCAAGGAAACAACGAGACAAAACAGACACCATTAAAGTCCTATCGTTTTTACAAGATAAAAATCTGTTTATTGAAGACACCGAGTTGCGAAATATTGTTTCCGGTGTAGCTGCAGAGAAAATAGTTAACGTGGACAGTGCAAGGCAAGTTGGCAGTGATATATTGCAGTCTATGGAGGTAAAAAAAAGTAGTGGATTTTTCGTTCAAAAAATCTAACCAGGCTGTGAATATGATGAGTAAAACTGCAATTAAAGTTGACGGAGAACCCGTTCAAATAGATCTGCAGTTGTTGTTTCAACGCCTTGTGTCAGCTGCAGATAGAATAGCTGCTGACATGCCAAATATATTTTCATACGAACTATGTTCATCGCCATCATCACTGTTTGAAACGTCAGGACTTCTTCGAGAGGCACAGAAACCCTTGCTGAGTAATGCAATTTGGTCTATGGGAGATTGTTCCCCGAGTGAACTACCTCAATGTGATATTACTTACGTGATTGATGGAGGTTAACTTATTCAACAGATACCATGGGAAAGGCCCACATTTGGTGGAATTTGTCAACAATATCTTGATTTTCTTTGTAAGAGGTACAAGAATACTGACACCGTTGTCGTCTTCGACGGGTATTCAAACACAAAAACTACAAAATCTGTAACGCATATCCGTAGGTGCAAAGGAAAGGTCTCGCCATCAGTGAAATTTACAAAGACCACTCCATGTAAAATAAAAAAGGAGGTGTTCCTTCGTAACACAGAAAACAAGCAATGCTTTATTAACATCCTCAGTGATCACCTCCAGGAAAATGGATTTGCTACCAGACATGCTTCGGCAGACGCAGACGTTCTCATAGTACAAGCAGCTGTTGAAAGTTCTGTGTCAAAAGATACAATTTTAATAGGTTAAGATACTGACCTTCTTGTTTTACTTTGCTTTCATGCTGATATAAAGAATCATAATATTTATTTCATGTCGCATCCAAACCATTTCCTGGGTAAAAACATGAAGATATGGGACATAAACGAAACTAAAACCATACTTGGTCAGGAACTTTGTTTATATTTGCCATTTATTAACGCACTTACAGGATGTGACACTACTTCTAGATTAAGGTTGTGAGATCTTTCGTTAAAACTAGGATTGCCAAACTTAAAGGGTCTATGAGTACTAAACCGTCTTCAGTACTCAAGGATCCAGAAATCAAGGCAATTCTTACAGACATACACAACAAATATGTTTTTGGCCCAGCTGATAAGGCTTCAACATTATTCTCGTTTGTAAGAGATTCTACCTTGAATGTCTTATTAAGGAGCTTGGTTTAGATAGTATATCAAATAACCCTGCATATACTAGAACTAATTTTACCAAAGATGAAGTTCTTTCCAACCATAGGGGAGTTCTCGAGTCTTTCGGTATCAATCTTAAAGAGGAAGATCTTGATCTTCCTTACTTGTATTGGATTCCTAAACTCCATAAAAATCCATACAAGGAAAGATATATAGCAGGCTCATCTAAATGTACTACTAAATCATTATCGGTAACTCTAACACAAATTTTGACAATCGTCAAAGATGGTCTTCAGTCTTATTCAGAAAAAGTATATTCTACATCTGGAATCAACCAAATGTGGATTCTAAAAAATTCTAAAGAATTACTTGAACATCTTGCTTCTAATACTTTATCTCATGTAAAAAGTATAAAAACATTTGATTTTTCTACACTATACACCACAATCCCTCATTCTAAATTGAAAGAACGTCTTAAAGAAATTATTCACTTGTCTTTCTTCTACAAAAACGGTAAGCCAAGATACAAATATCTGGTGCTGAACAGGGATTCTGGTTATTTTGTCAAGCATCATACGGATTCCAAACAAAAATATACTGAAGATACCATCAACAAAATGTTGGAGTTTTTGATAGATAACATATTTGTTGTGTTTGGTAACATAGTTTTTCAGCAAACAATCGGTATACCAATGGGTACAAACTGTGCACCATTGCTTGCTGATTTGTTTCTTTATTCTTACGAAGCAGAATTTATGCAGAACCTTGTTAAATCTAGAGAGAAAACTGTCGCCAAATCATTCAACTCAACATACAGATACATAGATGACGTTCTGTCTCTTAACAACCCTAAATTTGGAGAATATGTAAATATCATCTATCCTAGTGAGCTTGAAATTAAAGACACGAATGATTCCTCAAGTTCTGCTTCATATTTAGACTTATACCTAAATTATGACGCACAAGAAAGGCTACATTTGAAACTTTATGACAAACGTGATGACTTCAATTTTTCTGTTGTCAACTTTGCTTATGGTGTATTTGTTTCCCAATTAATACGCTATGGTAGAGCTTGTTCCCACTACGGGGACTTTGTACAACGAAGTAGGCTGCT
Organism: Anadara kagoshimensis; assembly: GCA_021292105.1. Classification (NCBI taxonomy): domain Eukaryota; kingdom Metazoa; phylum Mollusca; class Bivalvia; order Arcoida; family Arcidae; genus Anadara; species Anadara kagoshimensis. The sequence goes on from CM037864.1 coordinate 43,557,437, forward strand.
TTCAAATTAATTGTTGACTCAGGGATATTGCAAGCCTAGGCTTATCAAGGCCCTCAAAAAGTTTTATGGCCGTCATCACAGTATTGTTGATAAGTTTGATGTCTCTGTGTCCAGGATTGCCTTGGATATACTTGACGTCTCATAGTTCCATGTTCCTTTCACACAATTTTGATTACACACGTGACGGGTGTAGCTATCTAAACAGGAGGTGCTTACCCTTCCGGAGCACCCGGCCTCACTTCCCTGGTGGAAGTTCACGTGTCTAACCTAACTTGTCAGTTCCAAAGTTTTTACTTTGCTTCTGGATTGTGATTCGGAAATGGATTAGTATGTTTGTTTTTGATTATATGGGATGGGAAAAAAGCCAGCTCTCAAGAAAATCAATGCAAGCCCTTATCTGAAAGAACAAGCAAATGTTTTTTACCAGTGTCCTCAAAAGAGGAAGTAATTAGAGCTGGCACCGAGTCTATATCTTGCCTTTGTGGAGGAATTCCATTTGAGGGTCTTGATCTCTTGAGACTAAGAATGTTTACTAATAAAGTGTCAACGAGCAAAACTTATGTTCAAGTTCAAACATTACCCCCTACATCTGCTGCAGCTAGTTTTCATTGTATGCGGGTTTATTTACAAGTACAACAGTGGATACAAGATTCCAGTTTAGATCTAACTGACTGGGGATGGTGCCTTAATGGTTACAAACTTGTACCCATAAAAACAAATAAGCCTGCAGCTCCAGATTCACTACTAAAAATTATAAAATGTGGCTGTAAAACAAGTTGTGATACCAGAAGGTGTAATTGTAGACGACATGGTTTGGTATGCACATTTGGGTGTGGTGAATGTCATGGTACAAGTTGTTCAAATTCCTCTGTTATAGCCGATATAGATTCTGATCTGCAAGAAGACGTTTAAATGGCCCAGGAAACTGATGTGTTGTGGTTTAATTACTTTTTGGGGATAGTTACCATCACAAAATGTCTGTACCAAACATTTGAAGAAACATTTATTTTATCAAACAATGCATCATCCCTACGTCCTGTATATGGTATCATACTCACTAATATTTGTTACACTTATATAAGGTTGCACATTTATTTCATTGTGCGCCTAAAATGTGACAATGATGAGCAATATTCGTTTTTATCCGAGTCTATCATAGATTGTGTTTAACATCAGGTTATGCTTATATAACTAAGTACAGAAGAGATTCTAAAATATTGCAAATTTAAACAATAACACTGATAATCGCTGATTTGTTCCTAAACGCTTGCTGAGATAATAATAAGTGGTCTACCAATCAGCATGTTTGATCACTTATTCAAAGTACATTGGCTGAAATTACATAATAATTCATTATCAATTACACGCCTAATTAATATATTCAAACAAGGTAGAAAACGCATATGCTCACCCCCCCCCCCCCAATCCGCGCGCTTTGTGACCGTTCGGGCAATAATTCCGGTATATATTAGAAATAACATTTGTTTTTAACACGTTTGTACTACTGTCTATAAATATTTTTTGAATGCAAGTAAAATATGAACACAATTGCATTGTATTGTTCTATGTTTGTCTGAAATAAAAGTGAAAGAAACGATTATGAAAATTGAACATAGCTTGTATTTATTCAAAATTTTGAACAAGTTCCACTTATCCGAATGAATTCGAATTTTGAATTGTTAAAATATAGACGCTAAATAGACCAATACACATAGAATAAATTTTGTTGCAATTAGTTGGAGGTTTGGCCATTTTTCCCCGTAGAATGACTGGACTATATTGTTTGATTATGAAATAGAGAGGGAAAAGAAAACGCAAAAGTAGGGTAGAAATAAATTTAATAAATTGTATCGACGCAAAAGGTACTATATTTGAGGTAAAGGTAACATAATAGACTATGTAAATTTTCCAGCAGTCAGCTCTGTCTATGCTGACCTATCCTAATTTGCATAGTCGCGGTACCTCGGGTTCGAGCATACATGTATGTGCTATTTACTTTTTTCCCGATTCCACTAGGAATTATTTAATCTATTGGATTGTTAAAGTAAATGTGAATGATATACAGAAAGACTCATTACTGAAAAGATAAGTAGTCTTTATTTGATTATTTTGAGATAAAAATATAGTTTAAATGACCAGTTCTGACTACGAACAAGATAGCTTATTGTTGAAAGAAGAAAAAGAAACAAATCACAATGTCAACTTAAATTTACATTATAAATAATATTAACAAAAACATTTAAAACTGGTACTTCTACAATATAGGTTAGTATTGTTCGATGTACCCGTAATAGGCACCATAAAAATACACGTATGCAATACCGCTGGACACCGGTATGTTTTATTTGATATGCAAATTAGCCATGCTTGAAACATAAACACAAAAGTGTTAGGACTTTCTTATACAGCATATAGTCAAAAACATGCGAGTTGAAATTAAAGTAGAAACATTAGAAACAGCGACTTTTAATCTGTATTAAATGCTAATTAGAAGAAGAAATATATATATATGGATCATAGCAAAGCATATGTGTGTATGTCCAGGTTAAGTTATTTATTCTAAACATTCAACTTGATGAATAGTCACTTTAAGTTCATAGAATGGTAACTAGTCAATTCTTTATCCATAGTTAAACGAAAGGATATTGCTTGATGTACACTAATCTGGTTCTCCTTTTAACACTGTCTGGTAAAGCTGCGCGGTCCTGCAAAAGTTTTATTCTTATCGAGTTAATTTCAGGGGGTAAGTCCGGAGTAATTCCATAGCCGGAGCCTGGTTTAAGCTTTCTTGCCATGTTAAGAATGTCGTCTTTCTCTATGAGATTATTGAACCTGACAATTATATTTCTTTTCGATTCTATCCCATTTGGTAGCCTAGGAACCGCTTGGAACTTAAAATCATCAGCTTGTTGTGCTGACAGCTTAAGTACTGACTTGAAAAATTCCCTGACTTTAGTGTGTTGTTCTGGGGGTTTCATTTACCTCACCATGTACCCCCCTTATAATTAAATTCCATTTTCTACACCATAACTTTAGTTTTAAGCGCTCTTTTCTCTCACCTTAAATGCTATTCTCAAGACGGGGCACAGTGGTCTCTTGAATTTGGAGGAGGGACTTTTCTGTAAATTCCCTGTATGACTCGAGCTGATCCACTCGGCCCCTCACTTCTGCCACCTCCGCCCGCACACTACTCACACTTGATTCTACCTTTGAATTTAATTCTTCTAATTTACAGTGTAAAAGAGCAAAACATTCACTAATATCTTTATCTTTATAAAGCTCTTTGGTATCACTGTTGGCCATTTTAGTAACTAATTGAAGAATAGCTGGACAGGTAGGATATGTATGACCGAGCGTCAATGTCAATCAATGTCAACCAAATGATTGGTGCTCACTACAGGTATATATGTATTAAAAGTAATTGAAAAACAATGGTTATGGTCGAACAAATTTCTCTAAAAAAGTTCAACACAAGATATGGGTCGCATCGACACATCTGTAAAAAATCAGCAAAAAAGGCCTTAAACAAAGGTTAAATTAATAAAAGTTCGGGAGCCGATGTATACACAACTTACATCTCTCTTGGGCGTAAAAGAAGTCATAATTTTTTTTTTTAAACTATTGACAACACACAAAATTTTAACCAGAAAAAATTGTATACGATCAAAATAGCCTTTCCGCTTGTATATATATTGAAAAATATTTTATCATATCATATATAATAACCGTTAGAATGATACTGCAAGTAATGGGTATCTATTGCATGTAGGTATTAAATAATCACAATTCCCTTCCCCCACCCCAAAAACGTGTTTTTGACAAATACGTTCAGGTGCTCTTTAAAAATACAGGGATTTACAAAAATGTCCGGACCGAATTTTGTAAGAAATGCATTTTCATATTTTACTGATAACTACCTTTCAGAAACAAGTTTTAGACCTTTTGGCAAATAAAAGTCAAATAAACCCGCATGACCTCTGGAACCATTAACATTTTTACTCCGATTGTATCACAATACTAGCAATTTCATAAATGCTTTTTTGAGAAAAAAAGATACCATAACATTGAATATTTTAAAGATTTCGGGGACAGAAAATTTTTCACATTAGAGATGTTACAAAACATCACTTAAATAAACAAGATTTTATTTTGAAATTTTTCCTTAATCTTTGTAATTATATATTCTCTATCATGCATAATCATATGGAGTTTTTCCTTGTAAGATTTCAAAGAGTTGAATTTCTTTTCATAATATTCTTTTTCCAATGCTGCTATTTCATCTTGAAATTTCTTCTCTAAATGTTCCTTTTCTAGATCCATTTTCATTCTTATATCATCATACCCTAAGAAGTTGATATTAAAAGTATTTTTCGTCGACTTGTTGCATTTTTAAATCTTTCTCCATCTTTTTAAGACTTAGTTTCTTTTCATATTTGATTTTTTGTGAGTTAATTTCGTCATTGTGTTCTTTATTACACTTTCTTACATGTAAATCTGAAGACTCTATGACTTCCTCTATTTCCCGCTTTTGTGCATGTATTAAATGATCTCTTTCATGAGAATTTATCTTTCTCATCTACCCAATAAACAAATTTTTCCAGGCCTATTTGGTTACCATTTCCATTTTCCTGAAATGAAATAAAAAACTAAATCATACGCAAGTTTGATTTAAAAAACATACCGATCAAAAAAAAATACAAATACAAAATATTCAAATCATACTACTAAAGCAAGGTAAAACTTTGAAATTGGTACATTCGGTTAAAGATGTGAAAGCCCACCAGGGAAGAATTGCGAACCTGAGCCCCGATGGGAAAGCCCACCAGGTAAGAATTGCGACCCTAAACCCCGATGGGTAAGCACTGCCTGTTTAGCTAACTACATCTCCATGTGTGTAATCAAAATTAAGATTAAACAAGAAACATGGAACTAGGGACGTCAAATATACCCAGGGCAATTTTGTATACAGACACGTCTTTCTTATCAACAACATTATAGATTATGATGGCGACTGTAAAATCGTTTAGGATTTGATAAGCATGTGCTTGTAACATTCCATTGTAAATAAGTTTTGACATGTAGTTTATTTTGTAGAGTAACATTCCCGTAGTGGAATAATCTGTATAATTTGGAAAACAAATACTTCATAATCAGGAGATGGAGGTATGTTGTTGCATAGAAAAGAAATGATTACCGTAGAAACATGGAAATCGTTACGTTTGCCATACAGCTTAATTGTAGCCTTTGTTTGTGTCATATCTTGGGTATCAGTCTCAATATAATAAATATAATATAAAACAGAACTGAATGAATCAGTCGTATCTTTTATTTCAATCTCACTAGGATGTTTGATATTCACATAGTCTTCAAATGATGGATTGTTAAGAGACAAATAAGCAAGGAATGGGGCATAATTTGTGCTTATTGGTAAACCAAATGTTTCTTGGAATTTTATATAATCAAACATTACAAATAGGTTGACTATCAAAAGCTTTAACATTTTAATAATATTATCGTTTGAATATTTATGATTGAAATTTGTATGATTCCTGAAAAAATAACTAGATTCCCTGTTTATCACTTCAAATCTGAATCTTGATTTACTTTTTTGTAAAAAGAATGACAAGTGAATGATTAGTATAAGACTTTCTTTTTAATATCTGTGATAGTGGTGTAAAAGTGTAGGGAATATGTCAATATCGCAATCCTAAAACAAAGCAAAAGCTTCGAAACTAGCCAATTAAGTATACCCTAATTTAAAGAGGTTTCCAGAAGGTGTCAAATTGTTCTCCAACAATGTCCTTCAAAGTTTGTTGCTTTCACCATTACTGCAAGTAATATTTTCGAGGATCTACTCACTTTTTTCTGTATTTTGACAATTGTTTCTTCCAACGTTTCAATCTTGGCTTGTTGTTTTTCACGTTCCTTCTTTGTCTGCAATTTGAATGCAATAATAAATAACATGTAAAAGTCATTGCTGCAAGATACAGTATTCTACTTTCTTGATGTACAGGTAAACCTCGGAGTGTTAAGCATCAGATTATAACAATTTTTAAAGTAAATATGATATATTTTCATTCCCATCTTCTTATTTTGTTTTATTTTACTTTCAAAGTTAAATTCAATTATTTGAATTTGAATGCTTAAGTGACGAGAGGAATGAATAATAAGTCAAAATTCTTTAGTGTGTAAATGTAACAGTGATAACAAAAATAACTTTTTATTCATCTGTCAAAAACCATACATGCCAATCCATGCCCAAACCAAAAGCCTAAAGCTAAGTAAAAACTAAGTTAACCATGTGAACTTTCACCAGAGAAATGGTGCCAGATGCTCTGTGGGTAAAAATATCCTCATTAACTAGCTACACCCGCCACGTGTGTAATACGAATTGGAAATGAAAGAAACATGTAACTACGAGAGTACAGGGATATCATATACATTGATATTTTGTGATGACGGCTAGAAAACGTTTTGAGGGACATGAAAAGTCTAAGCCTGCAATATTTTTACGTCAAAAACTGATTTGTAAGCAGCTTTCTTCGTTGTTTAAAGTTCCCGTAGTGGGAACAAGCTCTATCGTAGCATAATAATTGAGAAACAAATACACCATAAGCATAAGAAGCAGGTATATTGCTGCATAGAAACGGAAGGTTGACAACAGAAAACACGAAGTCATCACGATTGTAATACATATTCAACTCTTGTCGTTTAAATGCGTTATAATGTAGGTGTAAGTCAAAATATGTAACATAATTTAAATAATCAGTCGTTTCTTTTAGTCCAGGCTCACTGGGATAAATGACATCTACACAATCTGCAATTTTAGGATGCTTCAAAGATTGAACCTAGTCTTTATATCTGTATGTGGAGTGAAGTGATTTGGTGACAATCTTGTCTCCAGATTTTACAAGGTTCCGAATCAACTATGCTTCATGAAAATAAACAAAAAATCGGTAAGCAATGGTACACTGCCCATTAGCGATTGTTTGTTGGGAAATTATATCACTAAGCAGAAGGTATTTATCGTATATCAAAAACTCTAACATTTTGTTGATAATATTTTCAATTCTTTGACTGTGTGATGCTTAAAAAATAACCAAATCCCGGTTCAGCACTAGATATTTGTATTTTGGTGTACCATGTTTGTTACACTAGTAAATAATTTGTTCAAACATTTTTTATTTTGAATTTGGAGAGTGGTGTAAAGTGTATACACATAAAAGTTTTTTTTTTAATTTTACACGGGGCAAAGTATTAGAAGTAATTGTTTAGAATTCAAAATGGTTATTAACAGATGTAGAATAGACTTTATCAGAATAAGACTGAAGATAATCTTTAGAATTCAAAATGGTTGATAACAGATGTGGAATAGACTTTATCTGAATAAGATTGAAGACTATCTTTGACAACTGTCAATTTTTTTTGTTTGTTATAACCACTGATAACGACTAAGTAGTGTAATTAGAGGGACCTGCTCTTCCTTTTTTAGTTTGATAGATCAGGATATTATATAACATGACTTTATCACACTTGATATTTTGAATACTGCTAATATTGAATTTCAAACATTGCGGAATTGACAAACAGGTAATTTTGATAACTTTGATATTAAAAATTTAAAGCTGACGAATTAAGTGAAACACGCGAACTTTCACCATGGAAGTGGGGCGAAGATTTTCGAAATGCTACTAAGCTCTTGTTTAGCTAGCTACCAACGTCTCTGATATCATAATTGGAAAGTTTGATAATCAACAATAAACCTACCAATCCATGTCAAAATCAAAATCCCAAAGAAAATTAAAAATACATCTGATTCCTAGATTGTTAACATGGTTTTAGAATTTTTGACATAAAGACCTTTCTAACATATTGAACGAGTTTGATATATCGTGAGGCTTATTCGTTGTCAAGAAGATTGCTCTAACATTTTTTAAGATTTGCATAAACGATATCATAGCAAAATAATTTTATGATTTGACCTAGTGACATTGTTACCCAAATGGATCTGAAACTCCTGGAATAGCTGTTGTCAAGAGGATTACTCTCGGCAAGATTGAAAGTGATTGTTTCACAGTATAATTAATATACAACGTTTTCATCAAGTTTTGTCATAAGTCTTACCTAATTAGACTAATAATCTGGAACAATTCGAATAAGGTTGGACACAATGATATTAACAATTGGTTTTCCGGTAAAAATAGAGAATAATATTTACTATTTCATTCATGTCTTCTTCGTTTTCATCTACCAGTCCAATAACATCTTCCATTTTATTTAATGTATCTCCAACAATGCCTTGGTCATAAGGATCCATTTCACTGCTATCTCCGATATCGCCTATCAATTAAAATGTAAGAACAGATATATACTCAGGGATATTGCAAGCCTAGTCTTTTCAAGGCCCTCAAAATTTTGATGGACGTCATCACATTTATGTTGACTAGTTTCATGTCTCAGGATTGTCCTGGATACATTTTACGTCTCATAACTCTATGTTCCTTCACACAATTTTGATTCCACACGTGGCGAGTGTAGCTAGCTAAATAGGAGGTGCTTACCGTTCCGAAACACCTGGCCTCACTTCCCTGGTGGAAGTTGGCGTGTCTAACCTGACGTGGTAGTTCCAAATTTTTTACTTTGCTTCTTGATTGTGATTCGGACATGGATTAGTATATTTGCTTTAGATTAATATATAGTTTTAATTTAATAAATTTTTATTTACGGTTGAATTCGAGATGTTTTCATCCATCTCATTTACTCATCCATATTTATGTTTTAATTCATTCATTGTTTGATTTTTCACATCAAAAGAATATACTAGGAAGAACTAAAATATAAGAACAGCCTGTATCTCTGCTGTTGGCTGTTGCCCCCAGGTATCACAAACTCAGTAGGCAATGAGGAAGTGTATTCCGAAAGGGTCGCCTAGTGCTGAAAAATCAAAACTGGTATAATATGCAATTAGCAATAGAAAAAAACACCGATCCATGTACGAAATTGCAATACTAAAAGCAAATTGAAATCCGATAAAGCTCATTTACGGTATAATAGTCTTTACTTCGAAAATAGCATTCCTCTTTAATATCCAACAATTGTTATACAAGTTCTACACCACATGTTTTGTGAGCTGGCAGTTGCAAAGAATATTATGCAATGTTCTTTCGCTTCATTTTAGCTTGTATTTTAATTTAAATTGTAAAATATTGTGTAGCTGGCTTAACAGAAGGTGCTTACACTCCTGGAACACCCGGCTTCACTTTCTTGTTTGAAGTTCACAAGTCTAACCTAACTTGTCAGTTCCAAAGGTTTATGCTTTGCTATTGAATTGCGATTCAGACATGGATTAGTATGTTTGTTTTTGATTAACTATATACAGTAAGATAGTCAACCCAGCCAGCGCATTGATTCATCAAACAAAATTTCACGCGCAGACAAAGTTAAAAAGTGGTCAAAAATTTGAATTCACTCGAGGCGGTAAAATTACATAATATTTATTTCACTGTGAGTTTTTAATACTATTTGTAGTATTTTATCTTTTTTGAGAACAAAAGTAAGTCATTAAAGACGATTTTTATCAAAGTCGGATAGAATTTAACAATTTAAATCGTGATTGAATGTTAGGAACCGGCCAAAAATTGGATATTAAAACTAAAAAATATCATTCTGTGCACGCAGTCGCTCATGCACCAAAGATGTTTTTACATGAATTAAAAGAACTTTTTCTCACTCACGGTTTTTTTGATGTATAATTTGTCAGATAATTTTTTTACACAAAAAACGTACCAGTTTTAAATGTCGAAAAAATCGATGAATTGCCGGATTCTTTATCATGGGCCGCCTCTTTTCCGGCTAACTTGACACAGAAAAAATGCTAAAACAGCTTCCTTATTGTATGCAATGTATGAGTTTGGTAATCGAGAGACGCTGTGGGGATATTTTTGTTGAAATAAAGTTTTTCCTTAAAAATATTGTATTTTCTCTCCATTTCTTGTCTAATCTGCCGATTTGTTGGAACTACTTCCAGTCGGACAAATTTGATTAGCATTCGTCCCGCTTCGATCACAATTTTGGCATGCAGAAAATGTTACCGTGTATTTTGAACAAAATAGTCATGTTTTTTTCTTGCCTTATTTGTCATGTATAATTGATTTGCATGGCTGTCGAATACATTAGATGCGCATGTATTATAATTTTACTCATATAGACTCGGGATCTGTACCACTACAGTCTACATTGCAACCCGCTGATGTAGGGCTAGTTAGGGACTCAGATATACTGAAAATCACCAACTGATTTTGCTTTGCTGGCTAAATGTGAACAGGACCTGTCAATCATACCAGTACATATCATTGGATAAATCAGCTAACATCATTAAAGAGTGTTGATTCTATATAGATATACACATAGTTTGTATTTATTTGTAAATAATTTATCTATTTATCACAGTCAGAACAACTAGAAAGAACCTGTCCCCCATAAAAATCACCTGTTTGTGTAGTTTCTAAATTATATTTGATAATTTAGACAAATTTTAAATGCTATTATGGCACACTTGTTATTCATTTAACCCTTTAGTTGGCCGATACGCGTGTCAGGTGTACTATTTTCGGCGTGGAAATGTGATTTGTGGACGGATCTTTAAAACCGTGGTACCAAAACAAACTAGAGAAAATTGTTCTTTCTGTTTTTCTTTACAAACACTCTATCCTACATATTTTTTTTACTTGAAATTCAAGCACGCAATTCAAATTTCTATTTTAGTGATTTTTTTCTACATTATTTAAACCCAGTTTTTCAGTGTATTTCTAGATGTTAAAATGCTGTCAAACTTATATGTGTGAAAAATAGAGAAAAAATCATATTATTTTTTTTTACAAAATCATTTATATGACGCTAAATGACGGAAATTAAGAACTTTGAATTTGTACTACATACAGGCAAAAAAATCGTGTTTAGGTAAACACGTCGTTTTACGCCGTAATTTTTGCACTTTTTGGGTACTTTTGAGGCATTAGCTGTAATCGACACCACGTAAAACGTGTGATTTCGCATGGATTGTATCGTATTTTTTATCAATTGAAAGGAAATTTATTGCAAAATTCAACTATATCATTTCTAAACTCTAGAATTAGATCTGCGAAAGTAAATGACGATTTAATGAATATGCTTTAAGGAGTGCAAAATCCTATTCAAATGACGTTTTAGCATAGTCTTTCGCGACCGGTACGCTTTCTTCACTTTAAGATTTTTCGACACTGAACTGTCAGATCAGAGAGATATTTGTAATATAATAAAATAAGTATTTCTATGGAATTCTGTCTATTTACATTATTTAAATATTGACTTTTGATTACACTTTTTAATTATTAGTCTAAATAAAGGGTCTTGAAAACAGCGTTGAAGACAGCCGATTTCCAGGTTTATCTCCCATTGGTTTGCTCAATTAAAGTGATTAATATGAAATCTTCATATGATGAAAAGGCAAATTTTCATAGTTACCCATCGATATATCAACGACTAACAGAAGTCAAATAATTTAAACATATCACAAATTGAATTTGTATCACACCTGGTACATTTTGCCGATTTAGTAGTTAGATAAATGTCTTCTACTACGTCCGTAACAGATGTAATAAATATACCAGACTTAGGGTCAAATACTAGATCGGTGATTTTGAAAGGATTGTTTTTTATATTATCAATATCATCATTGAAAGTTTTTAACAATTCATTGATAATCGCAGTAATGAATTGAAGATTTGAGTGATCCAAAGTATCACATACTATAATAAAACTTGGATATGTGATCTTGGTTTTGTTCTGATCCATTAGACCTTATTTTAGAACTGATAATGACATAGATTCAAAGGTCAAGGTCATAGACGCAAACGAATAATGAAATGGTTTATAATCTAAAAAAAAACTATGAATTTTTTGTATAGGCATGTTTATTAGAATATTGTAGGTTTTGGCCTGATGAACATTTTGGTATATAGATGTTAATCTGTTTATAAATAATATAATAGACTTTAGATATGTTATATGTAGCATTCTTATATAATAATTATTATAATTAATTTGCAAAAATCCTTGTATATAATTGGCCCATACTGCCGAAAATTTTGATATTCTCTTTTATTAATGTCATTGAACCTCTGCATGAGGAATGTACTCAGCCTCAGGTGAGCGTTAAGGCCCATGGGCCTCTTGTTTAAGTATATGATAATTAACCACTTGTTATTTTTAATATTAATAATTATTACTTAAATTAATGAGAGTGATCGTCAGCACGAGTGTCATGGCCACCGCATACTATGAAACAACCGTGAGATGTATTTGCCTCGTTAAAATATCATAGATATTTATCACCATTAATATGAGAGAAAGATTTAGAAATTGGGCCTTTACTATCCCAGTATACAAAAACGCATACTTGAAAAAGCACCTACGGGTAGGTAAGCCTAAAGAACGCTTAACGGTCTGGTGGGGTAGCAGTTAACAAACACTATAAACGGTTAATCCTGGCAAGGAACAAGCAGCTCAAACATATAATATATGTACTGTGGCTAAAAACTAAACATGAGTAGCACATGGTCTCATTGCAAGTGGCTGAAAGATTTCCGATGCGAATTCAAACACCTTTTTAATGCAATAAACACATTTACTGTTTTGCTGCGTGCACTAAATAATATTTTTGAATCATTGTATGAACTATGAACACTCGAAATGATTCAAGAACACGTCAGATTGCTGCTTTTTGTACCGTTTTATTATTATCTTAAATTTTTAAGGACCTGGCTTCTGGGAAATGTCTTTGGTGCTTCTCAGGACTTATAAAAACTTCCTCGTTATAATTAACACACACACACACACACACTTTAATAAAATGGCATTGCTGCTAAACTGAAAATTTGGTTATGTAACGATATTATTCAGTATGGAAAGTAAATTTGGCAATTATACAATTATACCCATTTTATGATAGAGGGGACACTTTCTTTCATTTTCAGTCTATTGGTTCTTGAGTTTTACTTTTTTTACGCCCTTCAACAGATACAATTTGTTTACAAAAGAAACCTAAATAACCTCTCGCACTTACAGTATATTTCATTTTGGAACATTCTTATCAGGAGTCCAATGAAAAACAGAAGTTCGAAGCTTTCAGTTATCCAAATCGATCTTTTTATGTTGAGTTATGGTGTTTAACGTCCCAATCAAGAATATTTCACTTATATAGAGACTTCGCCAGCTAAAGGTGAAGGTTTAAAGATTTTGCCTGTGCGTTGCGCTTATGGCATTACAACATACAATGTAACCAAAAACAGGACACAACCGACAACACAACACTATGGTGATGAAATCAATATAGAAAAATACATACACTGATTATAAAACTCTTAACTGTACAACAACTGCGTTAGATCAGTTGATAAATTGCTCGCTCTGTAAGGCGGAGGTCGTGGGTTCGAACGCCGACCGGGTCTGACCAAAAACCTAAAAGTAAGTATTGACTTTTTTCACCAAGCACTCGGCATTACGAAACGAAAGTCACGATTCTTTCGGATAGGAACTAAAATAGATGAGACCCCGTGTCACGATAGGCTCGGTACGATAAAGAACACTGATGTATAATGCCATCTGCACCTTCACCAATAGCTGGTGTCGACTAGATATTAGTGAAATATTCATGATTTGGACGTTAAACATCATAACTCACTCACTCACTCTCTCCTAACTGTATAAATGTGTTGGGTTGGTAATACAATACATGATGTAAGCCCTGGTGATCTCAATCCCGACATTGAGAATTTGTAGTGATCATTTGAACTACACTCTGTTGAACAGACACCAGTTGTAAACAGATTTCTGTTTTGGTTGCCATGGTAATGGAATTTGAGATAATTGAAACGAAATAGTATGAGTCTTCTAATTTAAAAAAAATGTTTACCATTGATCACTTCATTTGTATTGTTGAAGTTATGAAGTCAAAGTAACAGTCTCACCTTTTAAAAAAATATACCAAAAATAAAAGCATTTGCATGGTTTTTTTTAATATTTGATCGAAAATCTATTATTTTCAGAGTTCCTATTTTAAGTGAAACACGTCAAATTCGAATTTATTCCCGTCTATTCATCTTCACTTAATGATCAAGTCATGTGAAATAACAAAATTGAAGTTTTATATCAACCCAAGCTCATGGGATTATTAGAATAAAGTCACATTAAAAACAGAAATATTCTCTTTATCTTCGTATTTACATGCCTTTCGTTGCCATGACAACCGTAATTGTACTAAAATATGTAAATACAAATTTTGGAGTAACAATTTATTTATATGTATGGTTGAGTAGCGGTAAAATTTCAGCAAAAACTTAAATATTTGTGTCAAAGTAATGATCTACTTTAACAAAACAAAATGCATAATTGGCATAAAGAGTATGCCATTTTTGATATTTTGGGGCTTATATCTATGAAATTTGTTCTTTTATTTTTTGTGAAAAAATGCAAATTTTAAAAATATTTTTTTGCAGCGTCTCTCATTGATACTTAACTTTGATTTCCCTGCAAAACCATATTTTTGGTCTCAAGATATAAGAAACAGAAAATTCAGCGATTTTTCACATGTTTTTGACGCAAAATGGCAGCCGATTTATTGATGAACATGGCCACGTCAACACATACGGTGCATTTCTTCATAACATAATGTCTTGATTCACCACCTTAGAGGAACCATTCAGATTGTTGGACTTGCAGACATGTAAGCAACCATAGGGACTATGAACGAGCAAAAATAATATTGAAATTTTGATAATAATGCTGTAGTTTTTGATAATTTTAATTGACCTTCAAGTACACTGATTACAATTCCAGTTCACTCACCCGTGTAGATGTATAACCCTTATGTACTGTTTATATACTGCTCACAGCGTGTATACACCGTGTTATGAGTAACGGTACTTTTATTTTCCCGCGTTTCGAAGTATAGCGGGAAAATGTAGTCTTAATAGACACGTGTATATATAGCATGATTTCACGGGTGAATAAACGCGGGTAGTATTAGCTCTCGTGAATGTTATTGTCATTCTACGCCAGGTATTCGTCCTGTCTACATCATACCGAATTTCTGAGCAACTGTAAATTTACACGTGGCATAAATATGGACGAAAAAACGCAGGGTGAATTTTTGAATCGCATAGAAGTTATGATGGACATTAAGCTTCAATCCATGGAACAAAAACTTTATAATAGTCAGAGGGATTTACATGAAGCACAAATCAGTAAAATTCAAGCCGCGGCCACGGAGAACTTTATTTTCAAGCGTAAAGGCAACGAGGCTCAGTTCAAGTTTTACAGCGGTGTTATTGAAAAACTCGCGTCAGCTTCTACAGATATGGTTAGTGACAATTTACAAGACAGAAGCAGAGCCCTACAGTCAGTTAAGGAAGGTATAGAACTTTTACAACACAGACAGATGGCAGACTCATCTGAATTCGGTTGGAGGACCGTAGAAGAGTACTGCAATAATCCTCTTGCTTTCGACAGTGATGATGAAAAACGTATTTACAGATAAGAAAGTCGAGCCGGAAAGAAAGTAAGAGAAGAAAAGAGAAAGAAATTCTACGGCAGGAGAAGCGCTCCTTATACCACAACCCCCCAGGAGAGATTCACAGACAGCCGGACCAGCAGTACTACCAACAGACAAGCTCCAAAAAGACCGGGCAGCTGTTTTGCATGCGGCGAGCAAGGCCATTGGAAATGGGAATGTACTAAACAGCCTATTGTGGCAGTGGATAACAATAAGATAAGTACATTATATTATATAACACTCTATATAGAAACAGTAGCTCAATAGTAAGCTCCACGTGCGGACAGGTAAAAAAACAGAACTCGCAGGTGTCTAGCTTGGAGTTCGATCAAGGTCAAAA
Organism: Anadara kagoshimensis; assembly: GCA_021292105.1. NCBI lineage: Eukaryota > Metazoa > Mollusca > Bivalvia > Arcoida > Arcidae > Anadara > Anadara kagoshimensis. The sequence continues at coordinate 43,573,366 of CM037864.1, forward strand.
TACAGGTAAATTGATATCGAGTATACAGTCACCAGTAGGTAGTTTGAGAAAGCATATAGGTAAGTGGGAACAAATTAATGCACATACTTATATTTTAGATCTTATTCGTACTGGTTATAAAATTCCGTTCCTTACTTTACCAGATGCTGCAGATTTAAATAACAATATGTCTGCTATTAACAACCAGGATATAGTAGCAAAAGAAATTTTAAAACTATTAGAATCTAAATGCATTTCAGAGGTAAGATTTATTCCTCATGTCATAAATCCTTTAACAGTGGCATTTAACAGATCTAATAAGCCACGTCTTGTTTTAGATTGTAGACATATTAACCATTTTTTATACAGGTTCAGATTTAGAATGGAAGATGTGAGTACCGGAAGAGAAATTTTTCGACAGGGTTTTCATATGTTCAATTTTGATCTCAAATCAGCTTACCATCATATTGAAATTTTCAAAGGTCACAGAAAGTATTTGGGTTTTAAGTGGCATATGCATGGCAAGTTAAAATATTTCGTTTTTAACGTTTTACCGTTTGGAATTTCTGTAGCCGCTCATATATTTACAAAAGTAACCAGAGTCTTATTAAATCACTGGAGAGACAATGGTATAAATATTCTTATGTATCTAGACGACGGTCTGGGGGGAGCTCCTACCTTCACGGAGGCAAAACGGGTTAGTGATACAGTTCAAAGAGATTTAATTGATTTTGGTTTTTTAAAATAATGGGAAAAATGTAACTGGCAGCCAGTTCAAATAATAGAGTGGCTCGGGTATCAATGGAATTTAGAATCCAACACAATAAAGGTAAAACAAGACAGAATTGACAAATTATTATTATGGTTATCAGAATTAGTTTAGAGAGTTCAAGGGGGTAACGTTCAGATTTATGTTAGATATTTAGCAAAAATTGTAGGCCAAATTATATCCATGTCTTCGGTTTTAGGGAATGAGGCACGATTTAGTACACGTTGCATGTATAATTGCATTTTAGACAGGTTAGGTTGGAATTCACAGGTGTACATTAGTTCAGAGGCTCTAGGAGAAGCCATGTTTTGGTTAGAAAATATAGAAAATTTGAATATTTGTAGTATAGGTACACAGACAGATGTCGAATACGCTTTGAAAGTGTTCAGTGATGCGTCTGAAACGGGTTACGGTACTTTCATAGAACATTCATTTTTGATTGATCAAGAAGTAGATCAAGAGGTAATAGGTACCTGGTCAAAGCTAGAGGCTTCAAAAAGCTCCACATGGAGGGAATTAGAGGCGATCAATAGATCTCTATACACTATAGGACAAAGTGTTAAAGGACAGCAGGTCCAGTGGTTCAGTGATAACAAAAATGTTTGTACAATATTAAATACAGGCAGTAAAACACCTTATTTGCACAGCATAGCAAAGTCTATTAAATCTCAATGTAAGGGTAATGACATTGCTTTAAATATTCAGTGAATACCCAGAGGTTTAAATCAGAAAGCTGATAGTTTAAGTAAGAGCTTTGATAGTGATGATTGGCAAATTAAGTCAGAGGTGTTTGCATTCATTGATAGTTTGTGGGGGCCTCATACTATTGATAGATTTGCCACAGATTACAATACAAAATATGTCAGATTTAACGCTAGATGGTGGTGTATAGGTTCAGAAGCCATCGATGCTTTTACTCAAAAATGGCACAATGAAAATAAGTGATTAGTTCCACCACCCAGGCTTATTTGTAAAGTTTTCAATAAGCTCAAATTAGAAAAACCTCAAGGCACTATTATTATTCCAAAATGGAAATCGGCTCCTTTCTGGCCAATATTTGAGATTCAGGATTCACATTATCCCTTGTTTGTCGAAGGTATCATGACATACAAATCAGATATTATTTGTAAAGGTAAAGGCCAAAATGGTATGTTTGGAAGCAGCAAAATATTTGATATCTTAGCAATTAGACTCGATTTTAAGTAGAATTGCGTGTATTTATATTTTTGTTTTTCGTTTTAGAAATCAACATAAGTGAATACATCCAGAATGCAATTACGGAGTCGGAATTTCCTGTTGATGATGAAACAAGAGACTTATCCCATAAAATGACAAGTTATTTGTTAAATTCCAGAAGTGACAATACGTATAAGAAATATATATCAGCATTCAGTTATTCGGAACAAGGGACATAATGCTACACCTGCTAATTCAGTGCACATCGCTTTATATATGACTCATTTGTTGTCTACCAAAGTGTCGTATCAAACATTATGTAGTGTTAAATATGCTCTAAAATGGGTACACAGTTTGCTGGGTCTGTCAGACCCGACGGAACATTCGTTCATCACTAACACTTTGGAAAGTGCAAAAAGGTTACCAAAACTTAAAACTGTGAAGAAGGAACCTGTTTCTTCAGACAACCTTGTTTCTCTTTGTTCTTTTTATGTCGGATGTGTCGATCTTGTTGTTATCAGAGACTTATCTATGATTTTGTTAGCTTTTGCTGGTTTTTTTGAGAAACTATGAATTGAGTTCTTTGAAATGTAATGACATAACGTTTTTTGATAGTTATATGTCGGTCAGAATTTGTAAAAGCAAAACAGATCAATATAGATTGGGAGATAAAATTTTGATATCTAAGGGCTTAACTGTGGCTTGTCCAGTAACCATGTTGCGTCAGTATTTTAATTTGGCCAGTATTGACAATTCTTCGGGATATTTTTTATTTCGTCCAATATATAGGTCAGGTTCAAAAGTTGGTTTAATATCCAAAGATAAAAAATTAAGTTATACTCGAACCCGAGAATGTATAGTAAGTAGATTAAGGTCCTAAATATAGAGAAGCTCAACCTTTTACTTGGGGACAGAATTTCCGACTTGTCATGGATTCCGTTGAAGAGTACGCCAGACGTTGGGCTAAAATAGAAGATGTTGAGCTTGATACCTTATCCGACTGGATAAAGGTTGTTAGATCTTTCGTTAAAACTAGGATTGCCAAACTTAAAGGGTCTATGAGTACTAAACCGTCTTCAGTACTCAAGGATCCAGAAATCAAGGCAATTCTTACAGACATACACAACAAATATGTTGTTGTCCCAGCTGATAAGGCTTCCAACAACATTAATCTCGTTTGTAAGAGATTCTACCTTGAATGTCTTATTAAGGAGCTTGGTTTAGATAGTATATCAAATAACCCTGCATATTCTAGAACTAATTTTACCAAAGATGAAGTTCTTTCCAACCATAGGGGAGTTCTCGAGTCTTTTGGTATCAATCTTAAAGAGGAAGATCTTGATCTTCCTTACTTGTATTGGATTCCTTAACTTCATAAAAATCCATACAAGGAAAGATATATAGCAGGCTCATCTAAATGTACTACTAAATCATTATCGGTAACTCTAACACAAATTTTGACAATCGTCAAAGATGGTCTTCAGTCTTATTCAGAAAAAGTATATTCTACATCTGGAATCAACCAAATGTGGATTCTAAAAAATTCTAAAGAATTACTTGAACATCTTGCTTCTAATACTTTATCTCATGTAAAAAGTATAAAAACATTTGATTTTTCTACACTATACACCACAATCCCTCATTCTAAATTGAAAGAACGTCTTAAAGAAATTATTCACTTGTCTTTCTTCTACAAAAACGGTAAGCCAAGATACAAATATCTGGTGCTGAACAGGGATTCTGGTTATTTTGTCAAGCATCATACGGATTCCAAACAAAAATATACTGAAGATACCATTAACATAATGTTGGAGTTTTTGATAGATAACATATTTGTTGTGTTTGGTAATATAGTATTTCAGCAAACAATCGGTATACCAATGGGTACAAACTGTGCACCATTGCTTGCTGATTTGTTTCTTTATTCGTACGAAGCAGAATTTATGCAGAACCTTGTTAAATCTGGAGAGAAAACTGTCGCCAAATCATTCAACTCAACATACAGATACATAGATGACGTTCTGTCTCTTAACAATCCTAAATTTAGAGACTATGTAAATGTCATCTATCCTAGTGAGCTTGAAATAAAAGACGCGACTGATTCCTCAAGTTCTGCTTCATATTTAGACTTATACCTGAATTATGACGCACAAGAAAGGCTACATTTGAAACTTTATGGCAAACGTGATGACTTCAATTTTTCTATTGTCAACTTTCCTTTTTTATGCAGCAATATACCTGCTTCTCCTGCTTATGGTGTATTTGTTTCCCAATTAATACGCTATGGTAGAGCTTGTTCCCACTACGGGGACTTTGTACAACGAAGTAGGCTGCTTGCAAATAAATTGTTGACTCAGGGATATTGCAAGCCTAGGCTTATCAAGGCCCTCAAAAGTTTTATGGCCGTCATCACAGTATTGTTGATAAGTTTGATGTCTCTGTGTCCAGGATTGCCTTGGATATATTTGACGTCTCATAGTTCCATGTTCCTTTCACACAATTTTGATTACACACGTGACGGGTGTAGCTAGCTAAACAGGAGGTGCTTACCCTTCCGGAGCACCCGGCCTCACTTCCCTGGTGGAGGTTCACGTGTCTAACCTAACTTGTCAGTTCCAAAGTTTTTACTTTGCTTCTGGATTGTGATTCGGAAATGGATAAGTATGTTTGTTTTTGATTAAGGTCTGAAATGGGCGATTCTAACATAAGTTTGCACTCGCTTAGGTCAGGAGGTGCAACTACAGCTGCAAATTCTGGTATTAATGATCGCTGTTGGAAAAGGCATGGTCGGTGGAAGTCCGACAAGGCAAAGGACGGATATGTCCTAGATTCATTAGATAGTCTTCTTAGTGTCAGTAAATCTTTGGGTTTGTAATATTATTTAAAATATTTTGTATTTTTTCTCTCTTCCTATATTTTGCACGTTTATTTCTATAGCTCACCTAGCGCAATGCATTTTGTTTTCTCTGTATTATGTATAAGTGGAGAGTAGACTTTTATTTTCCCGCGTTTCGAAGTATAGCGGGAAAATGTTGTCTAAATTGACACGTGTATATATAGCATGATTTCACGGGTGAATAAACGCGGGTAGTATTAGCTCTCGTGAATGTTATTGTCATTCTACGTTAGGTATTCGTCCTGTCTACATCATACCGAATTTTCATTCATTTATTTTATTTTTTATTTATTGATGCATATATATATATATTATATATTAAAAATGAGGTCCGATCATTTTTAGGGCTTTTGACACCTGCCATCGGACACAGGTTTTCCATAGTTTTTAACCTAATTTGGTTTTATCTATGGTTTTTGCCTAGGCGGTCCTAAGTCCATTAGGGTTTGTTTTTTTTTTTTTTTTTGGTTGATAAAAATTGTGAAGCTTTGCACTCTTTATCTGTATGTTATTATATCATTATTATTATAATAATAAATGCCACGTTTTTGCTTACCTATAGCTCACCTGGCGCAATGCATTTTCTTTTCTCTGTAGTATGTGCGAGTGGAGAGTAGACTATAAGTAGTACAGGTAGTATAGACAGTGTATTACCAAACTCCAAACGACAGAGGCGTTTTACTGATTGTAAGGTGTATAATAACTCCACTGACTCAAATCAAACATCAATTAGTACTGCCATAATGGCCTCACCAAACAGTTCGCATCCGGCAATGCCATACTTCTCTACACCGATAGCATCTTCAGGTCAGCCAATGCAAATACCAATGCCAATGCCAATGCAGATGGGCATTACACTATCAGATACTGATCTACATAAAATTGCATCAGCTGTAAAAACTAGCTTACAGTCTGAATTGCTTGACGAAATGAAAAAGTTGCTGATAGATACTTCAAAAACAATTGTTGATGAATTGTTGAAAACCGAAATAAACTCACTTAAGCAAGAAAACCAAACGCTTAAAGCAGAAAACGACTCTTTACGAGTAAAAGTGGACGATTTCGAACAGTATTCACGTAGAAATGCAATTCGCATATCAGGTATTTCTGAATTGGAGGAAGAAAACACCGATGAGCTAGTAAAACAGGTAACGCGAGAAATGGGTATAGAGCTAGCAAGCAGTGACATTGACCGTTCGCATCGAACCGGCAAACCAATTACGGGACGTAACCGACAGATTAGGTTTACGAATTACCACATCAAGCACAAAATACTGAAATCACGTTATGTAATGAAAACCAAATCATCTCTACGGCACGTGTATGTAAACGAAGATTTAACCAAACGCCGGCAATCAATAAATCAAAGTGCGCGGAAATTGTATCTCGAAGGTAAAGTTTCTAAGGTCTGGACATGGGACGGAAAAATATTCTTGACTGACCATAGCAAAACAAAGTTCCGTATCGATAAATTGGAAGACCTCGACCGCTTCAGGAACCCAACCAATACTGCATAGTGTCTTATGCTAGAGACAAAAATTGCACAAGTGTGGTAGTGGGATGTACCTTATATGGTACACCTAGAAACTCTTATATCTAGGGCTTCCTGCCCACTTTTGTCAGGTTAACAACTCAGGTTAACCAAATAGATATTAACACCAATTGTTTTCTTTTACTACAATGTGTTGGTCATATTGCTGTATTGTCATACTACAAATTTTCAAATTTTATCATGTTATGGATGTCTAATACTTAATTCAAAACTTAAAATACGACAGTATACCACAAATGTATATGTCTTGAGTACATACCATAGCTAAACAGTTTTCACCTGTCCGCTTGACCTGTCATTCTAAATACTTATTGTTGGCGACTGCATTTGTCTTTAGGAATCACGCGGGTTAAATGAATCTCTTGTCTACACGTTTTTAGCCGCGTATCCTGCTGCTGCCTATGTTTTGGGTGGAAACTCTTCTATATTATAAATGTTGCCATTGAAAGGTCGAACGGACAGGTCAATGTTGTTTGTCTTTATCAACGTTATTGTCCTGTAAAATATATACAAAAACCTAGCTGGGCAAACGTACCTGATAACCAACAATCTATATTTGTTTTATGTTATTATTCTCCATTCCCATACCTATGATTTTTTAATCAAATAAGTAATGCGGAAACGAAGTACATAACAGTTTTCCACTTGTCAACATGTTTTTTATCAATCACACCAAGTCATATTACACCCTTATTTTCCAACTTATTCCTTTAAGTATTACTCTTTACGTTCTATCTAACTTCTAACTATTATTACTGTTATTATTATTACAGTATGTCCCGGATATTTTGAACTCGCATATAATGAAGCCCCGCTTAAATTGAAATGCAAAAAAATCCCCTGCAAAACGTCTTCTTTTTATGACTTAAAACTACCCGCTTATATCGAACTCGCTTATATTGAATTCCCGGTTATATTGAAGACTTTTTATGGTCCCCCAAGTACAAATACCTTGATTTCTCCCCGGATAAACTGAAGCCATTTTAAACAGAAGTGTGATCATTTTAGCCTACTTCACTCGGGTTATTCTTTGTCAGATCGACGAGGCCACGGTAACTGAATTTTAATATTTACAGTGAGTAGTTTTCAAGGTAAATAAATAAATATATGAATTATATTCAGTTGTTAGTTGTTTTTATTTAGTTTAATAAGGAAATGGCATCCACGCCACAGAAAAGAAAAACGTTGTCTTTGGATACGAAATATGAGCTGATTAATCAAATTGACAAAAAGTTGAAACCGAAGGCTGAAATCGCAAAAGATTTTGGGATTAAACCTAGTACTTTATCCATGATTTACAAGCAGAAAGATGCAATTATTCTGGCGCATGAATCTGGAGATTATTCCCCGAAACGTAAACGTTTTAGATCTGGAAATTATTATGAAATCGAGGAATGTTTGTATAAGTGGTTTACAAATGCTAGGAGTTCCAACATTGCGGTTAGTGATGAAATTTTAATGAATAAAGCCAATGATTTTGCGAAAAAGTTGGGGATTAATGACTTTAAAAGTTCAAATGGATTTATTTATCGTTTTAAACAGCGTAGAGGCATTTCATTGCAAAACGTGTGTGGTGAAAGTGAAAGTGTCGATTTGAATATAGTGGATGATTGGGTGTCAAATAAATTACCAAATCTTATATCTGAGTACGAACCCAAAAACATTTTCAATGCAGATGAAACTGGTTTGTTTTATAAATGTGAGCCATCAAAATCTTTACACCTAAAAGGTGAAAAATGTCACGGAGGAAAGCGCAGTAAAGAACGAATAACTGTACTTCTTGGCGCTAATATGGATGGGTCCGAAAAATTAAAGCCTTTAGTCATCGGTAAATTCAAAAATCCAAGGTGTTTTAAAAATGTTAAAAGCCTCCCAGTAGACTATGAAGCCAACAGGCGAGCTTGGATGAACAGTGAACTTTTCATTTCTTGGGTGCGCAATCTCGATAAGAAGTTTTCCAGAGAAAAACGTCATGTATTGTTATTTATAGACAATTGCCCCGCCCACCCCAAGATCGATAATTTACGATCGTTAAAACTCATGTTTTTTCCTCCAAATGTAACCTCGGTTTTACAGCCCATGGACCAAGGCATTATTAATTCAGTCAAGGTGCATTATCGTAAAATGCTCATTTCTGAGAAAATTAAATGTGTTGACAAAAAGGTTGACTTTGTTGTGAATATTAAACACGCGATTGAATGGATTAATAAAGCTTGGTTTCATATTACCGAATCGTGCATTCAGAAATGTTTCGCCAAGTCGGGATTCAAGGTAAATGAGAGTTTAGACAGTGAGATATCTTCTGTTGACAGTGATAATGATTCCGACGATGATATTCCCCTGGCACAATTGAGAACAGTTTTCGAGTCACCTGTATCTGACATGTTATTTGATGATTTCGTACACATCGACGATGATTTGGTCACAGAGAAGTGTTAACGGATGACATGATTTGTGATCAATTAAAAACAGAAAACACAAGTGACGATGAAGACGATGACACACACACATTACCAGACGAAATAGTAACCGAGACTGAAGCACAACAGTGCATTGATAAATTAAAGTGCTTTGTACAGCGACAGTCTGACTCTGATACAAAACTTTTTAATTCTCTAAATATTTTAGAAGAATATATTTCAAAAGTCGGTAGAAAAAAACAAAAACAATCAAAAATGACCGACTTCTTTATGTCATAATGTGAATTAACTATGTATTAGATTATATAGATATCATTGTGTATTTTTTGTAAATAAATGAAATTTGTATTAGAAATTGTCTTTTAGGCTTGTACCCTGATATATTGAATTTTGGATATATTGAATTATTTCCCCCAGTCCCATCAACTTCAATATATCCGGGTAGTACTGTATTATTATTATTATTATTATGTTGTTGTTGTTGTCGTTGATCTTGCTTACTATTTTTTTTTAATCCGAAACCTGGTTCCTCTACTTCCATTTATACATAATTATTTCATCCTCTGTAAATATGTTTATTTTTTTCGCTTTAATTTTTTCTCATTTTCCTTTTTTACATATAATGATGCACACAAATATTATTGCTCAACAAAAATACAAGTACATTGTTATTACGAACCCAGTCCTACTGCTCTATTATTTTATGTATATTATTTTCCTGGTATTACTTAACCATGTCAGTTTCAGCACAACTACATAGAGCCAGGACTGGTCCTTTTCACATGGGTTTACATTTGTGTTGTCATAAACCTATTCTTGTATTAAACCAAATGTGTTGTATAATGTTACACGTGTGGATATTTTTGACTATGTTGTTTATAATTATTTTTGACGTAACTTGTTTAAACATGTTACTTAACATTCCCATTGAATTTTCTTTCGTAATCACTATTATTGTATTTAATAATACGTTATACACTTGTTGTTACAACTTATGTTACATTTGTACAGTTTTTCTAGATAACGTTTTAATTTTTTCAAGTAATATTTCTTTATACTTAGTTCGTCTTTATGCTACCTTACGTCACCTAGTTTCCGACATTTTTTATTATTTTCATCTGGCTTTTGTCGTCCATTACTTGCTCTGTTTATCTGGTGATGTAGAAATGAACCCTGGCCCAGTATTCACTGAAAGTAGTATTTGTTCGACTAGTTCCACTATAACGACTGATCGACTATCTGGAAACAATCTTAGTTTCTATCACCTAAACATTTAAAGTCTACTTCCTAAACTTGACTTAGTCCGAGTGGAGCTGTCATCTTATGATGTTATTGCCTTCACAGAGAGCTGGCTAGATCCCCACTGTGACGACGACAACTTGATTATTGACACCTACCATAAACCCCATGCGTTGCGACAGACAGAACCGTTCAGATGGGGGCGTAATACTTTACATTAAAGACTACATATATACTAAACAACGAACTGACTTACAAACTGACGGACTTGAATGTGTATGGACTAAGCTTCACTTCAAAGGCAAGACTGTCTTATTTGGTGCTATATACAGACCGCCAAATTCGGGACTGGATGTTTGGGATAAAATTGAACACACGTTAGACCTTGCTACGGACAGTAATTATGACTACCTAATAGTAACTGGAGATTTTAATGACGATAAACTCAATTGTGCCAATCGAAACATAAAGGACATTGTGAACACTTTCCACTTAAATCAACTTATTTACGAACCTACACATTTCACAGAAAACTCGGCATCTCTCCTAGACCTCTTTCTTGTTTCTGACACAAATATTGTACAGTATTCTGGGGTTGTACACACATTCTATGATGTTAAAGTTCGTTACCACTGTCCTATCTGACTAATATTATGCTTAAAAAAACCTTTGGCCAAGTGTTACATAAGACGTATATGATAATACGATAAGGGAAATTATAACCTCTTTAAAAAAAAACTAGCTGAGCAGGACTGGGGTTTTATCTCAACCATTATAGATGACAATGAAGCTGCCATTAAAATTTCAGACATTATCTTAGATCATGCAGGTAGCACTATTCCAAATAAGACCGTAACTATTAGACAGACGGACAAACCCTGGATGAGAAATGACATACGACATTTAATTCGTAAACGAAAAACACTTCACAAAACTGCCAAAACATCCAATTTACCTCATCATTGGGCCGATTTCAGACGAATAAGAAACAATATCGTTACCTCAATAAGAAATGCTAAAAGTGCATATATAGAAAAATGGTGGCAAATAGCTAAGTATTTTTGACTGGAAAATCTAATACAACAATACCTGCACTTTCTTATAACAACAACATTTATTTTAAAGACCAAGACAAAGCCAATGTTTTAAACGAATACTTTACTGACCAATCAACGCTTGACGATAGAAATGTCACCTTACCAGAATTACATCCTCCACCTTACGGTATTGATAAGATAGAAATTACCCCATCTGACGTTAAGGATGCATTACTTTCTTTAGATCCAACTAAATCACCAGGTCCCGACACAATAAACCCACAGACTTCTACTCTCTAACTCTTACCCAAAATGTTGGAAAATGGCAAATGTTATTCCTATCTTTAAGAAAGGTGATCCCTCTGATGTTAAAAATTATAGACCTATATCTCTTCTGTCAGTCTTGGGTAAAACCATGGAACGATGCGTCTTAAAACATATGTCTATTTATCTTGAAGAGTTTCAAATAATTACACATTTTCAATCAGGCTTTAGAAAGGGTGACTCAACAACAAATCAACTTTTATATGTATGTAACGAAATCGGGAGGGCATTGGATAAGGGTAAGGAAGTAAGGATGGTGTTTTGCGATATTAGCAAAGCCTTCGATAGAGTATGGCACGCAGGTCTTTTGTACAAACTTAATAACATAGGTATTAAAGGAAATTTACTGCAATGGTTTAAAAGTTATCTTAGCAATAGAAACCAAAGAGTAGTTATCAAAAACAATTGTTCATATTTGTTACCTGTTACTGCGGGGGTTCCACAAGGTTCAATTCTTGGACCTATACTTTTTATAATTTATATAAATGATATTGTTGAAAGTATTGACAGTAATATAAGGCTTTTTGCTGATGACACATCCCTATATGTAACTGTTGATGATCCATCTGACGCTTCAATGTCATTAACGATTTGGAAACTAGCCACAACTGGTCAAAGCAATGGCTCGTATCTTTTAATTCTCAAAAAACAGAATCTATGATTTTTTCTCGAAAATTAATACAACCATTTCATCCGGCAATATACTTGGACAATTCATTAATACTTGAAGCTGATTACCATAAACATCTTGTATTATATTGTCAAATGACGGTACATGGAAAGCTCACGTTGACGATCTATTTAAAAAAGTTTACTCTAGATTAGCTATTCTCAGGAAATTCCAACTTGATCGCAAATCTCTCGAAAAAATATATTTCACCTTCATTCGGCCATTACTAGAATATTGAGACATCCTCTGGGACAACCTCACACAGGAATATATCAATAAGCTAAAAAAAATTAACATTAAAGCGGCTCGCACAGTTTGAGGAGCCACCAAATTATCTAGTTTGTCCTTATTGTATCAAGAAGTTAGTTGGGAAACTTTAGAATACCGTCGTAAAAAACATAAACTGTTACAATTCTATAAAATGTATCACGGCCTGTTTTCTCAATATCTAAACGACTTGGTACCTTTAACAACTTTCCAGAGACACTCTTATAACACACGTACATCTAGAAATTTAGACACGTTCTTGTGCAAAACGGATACTTACTTCAAATCTTTCCTACCTTCTGCAACAAGAGACTGGAATGATCTACCTAGACATATTCGTGAAGGCTCTATTTCCCAATTCAAAACTTTCCTCAATAATGAATCACAGATCCCATCCTACTTTAATATTGGCAATCGTATTGAACAAATACATCATTGTCAATTGCGCTTAAAATGCAGTTCATTACATTCCCATCTCTTTCATAAAGATCTCATAGAAAACCCTTATTGTTTATGTGGTCAAATTGAGAATACAGAACATTTTTTATTACACTGCCCTTTGTATCATGTTATTCGACGTCGTACTATAGAAACCTTGAATTGCCATTATAATTTGAGTACATTGTTATATGGAGATAGTTCACTAACACCAGCGAAAAATGCGGAAGTGTTCTTAAATGTTTATGAATTCATTCGCTAATCCAAACGATTTCACTGAAAACTATTCATACTCCATTGTTTTATGTGTGTATCTCTCTCTCTCTCTCTCTCTCTCTCTCTCTCTCTCTCTCTCTCATTCATTCATAATGTTCTACAGAATGCTTTACTTAATTGCTTGTATATAATGCCATGTTGTAATAATTGTTATATTATAGATGCACAGGAAACTGGTTAATATAAGAGTTTTACTCTTGTTCCAGAATCCTGATTTGTTAAATTGTTTCAATATGTTATTCATTTGATTTTTAAATAAATATTGTTTAAACTAAACAAATGGTACCTTAAAGGGAAGTATAGTATATTGGGATACAACATATATATGGATTGCTTATTAGCATTTTACTGCAAATACCGTAAAATCTGCAGTGAAAATAGGATACAGTTTTTGCACTTTTCCTAAAAATTTTCTGCCAATTAAAGGGTTAACAAATAACATTATGACAAAATTTTTTTTCTAAATATCTGCCTGTTTATAAAAGTTTTTAACTTTAAAGTAATTCAATATCTGTTAATTTTGTTCATATCAAAATATTTGTTTTATTTATTTTTATAAAAACATCTGAGGTTACTCTCCATGGTACCCACAGCACATCCATTTTATGTTAGTACCTTGAGGACACTGATTTCTGTTTATTTATTTATTCATTCATTTATTTAATCGTTTTATCATCACCAACCTGCTCAACATATTGTGTCGCAGCTCTAACTTATTTCTCTGAACAGTTTCTGATTGATTTGTTTATTTTTTATTTTTTTATTTAAACTGCTGACATATTGTATCCCAGTTCTAACTTATTTATCTGAACAATTTCTGATTGATTGATTGATTGATTGATTCATTTATGTATTTGTTTAAACTGCTGACATATTGTGTACCAACTCTAACTTGTCTGTATAATTTATGATTTTATTTACTTATTGATCAAGTTATTTATTTATTTATTTATTTATTTATTTATTTATTTATTTATTTATTTATTATCTCTAACCCGTTAGACTTGACATCTCTGTACAACTTCTGATTGAATGACTTATTTATTGAATGTAGGCCCTCTTTATTTATTCCTGTTGGGGTCTTAAATGAAAAAGTTTATCTCCATCATCTAACACATGTCCTACCAACCATCCATATGATGTGTTCCAGGTGAGGATGCCTGTTGCCAAAAAAAATAAATCGATAAATACAGTACAGACCTGTCCAAAGTTTACCACCCAGCTAAAGAATTAGTGCCGAATTGACAGCACATATTGGTCTCTTGTTTGGTGTTTATATCGACAGCTCTCGACAGCTTTTCAAACGCTACCTTTCCATACCTTAGGCACTCGGTAGTCGAGCTTTGACTTCTTTTGGTTAGCTTAATGTTAAACTTTCGACAGGTTTGTACTGTACGCATACAGTAGACGGTTGACGTATATATTTGACACGAGGAACGTTGTTTACGTCATTACGTTAGAACAATGTTTATCAAAGCCATATCTGTTTTCATTGAAACAAGAGGTACTAAAATCATGCTGTTGGATTTTTGCGATTTTCGCATATTTAACCCTCATGAACCAGGTATGATAATTTACTGGAGTATACTACAATATTTTTCTAACATTGTATTAAAATTTCTAAGAAAACTATTCTTTACACACAAAACGTACCAGTTTTAAAAATGGAAAAGAAATTTCTGTTAGTTTTCAAGAGAAATCGGTTATCGTCGGGATATCAGTAATTTTTAGTAATCAAAAACAAACATACTTATCCATTTCCGAATCACAATCCAGAAGCAAAGTATAAAACTTTGGAACTGACAAGTTAGGTTAGACACGTGAACTTCCACCAGGGAAGTGAGGCCGGGTGCTCCGGAAGGGTAAGCACCTCCTGTTTAGCTAGCTACACCCGTCACGTGTGTAATCAAAATTGTGTGAAAGGAACATGGAACTATGAGACGTCAAATATATCCAAGGCAATCCTGGACACAGAGACATCAAACTTATCAACAATACTGTGATGACGGCTATAAAACTTTTTGAGGGCCTTGATAAGCCTAGGCTTGCAATATTCCTGAGTCAACAATTTATTTGCAAGCAGCCTACTTCGTTGTACAAAGTCCCCGTAGTGGGAACAAGCTCTACCATAGCGTATTAATTGGGAAACAAATACACCATAAGCAGGAGAAGCAGGTATATTGCTGCATAAAAAAGGAAAGTTGACAATAGAAAAATTGAAGTCATCACGTTTGTCATAAAGTTTCAAATGTAGCCTTTCTTGTGCGTCATAATTCAGGTATAAGTCTAAATATGAAGCAGAACTTGAGGAACCAGTCGTGTCTTTTATTTCAAGCTCACTAGGATAGATGACATTTACATAGTCTCCAAATTTAGGATTGTTAAGAGACAGAACGTCATCGATGTATTTGTATGTTGAGTTGAATGATTTAACGACAGTTTTCTCTCCAAATTTAACAATGTTCTGCATAAATTCTGCTTCGTAAGAATAAAGAAACAAATCAGCAAGCAATGGTGCACAGTTTGTACCCATTGGTATACCGATTGTTTGCTGAAAAACTATATTACCAAACACAACAAATATGTTATCTATCAAAAACTCCAACATTTTGTTCATGGTATCTTCAGTATATTTTTGTTTGGAATCCGTATGATGCTTGACAAAATAGCCAGAATCCCTGTTCAGCACCAGATATTTGTATCTTGGCTTACCGTTTTTGTAGAAGAAAGACAAGTGAATAATTTCTTTAAGACGTTCTTTCAATTTAGAATGAGGGATTGTGGTGTATAGTGTAGAAAAATCAAATGTTTTTATACTTTTTACATGAGATAAAGTATTAGAAGCAAGATGTTGAAGTAATTCTTTAGAATTTTTGAGAATCCACATTTGGTTGATTCCAGATGTAAAATATACTTTTTCTGAATAAGACTGAAGACCATCTTTGACGATTGTCAAAATTTGTGTTAGAGTTAATGATTTAGTAGTACATTTAGATGAGTCTGCTATATATCTTTCCTTGTATGTATTTTTATGGAGTTTAGGAATCCAATACAAGTAAGGAAGATCAAGATCTTCCTCTTTAAGATTGATACCGAAAGACTCGAGAACTCCCCTATGGTTGGAAAGAACTTCATCTTTGGTAAAATTAGTTCTAGAATATGCAGGGTTATTTGATATACTATCTAAACTAAGCTCCTTAATAAGACATTCAAGGTAGAATCTCTTACAAACGAGAATAATGTTGTTGGAAGCCTTATCAGCTGGGACAACAACATATTTGTTGTGTATGTCTGTAAGAATTGCCTTGATTTCTGGATCTTTGAGTACTGAAGACGGTTTAGTACTCATAGACCCTTTAAGTTTGGCAATCCTAGTTTTAACGAAAGATCTCACAACCTTTATCCAGTCGGATAAGGTATCAAGCTCAACATCTTCTAATTTAGCCCAACGTCAGGCGTACTCTTCAACGCAATCCATGACAAGTCGGAAATTCTGTCCCCAAGTAAAAGGTTGAGCTTCTCTATATTTAGGACCTTTTGAAAGTAAAGATCTTAATTTCGTGTTCTCAATTAAATTGAGATCACCAGTTATTACATGTCCAACTGGTCCATAAATATAGGGAGAAGACGAGCAAGAGCAAGTAGGTGGAGTAAAATTATGAAAGTTTAAACACTGCAATGTTTGTTTATAATTAAATATTTTGGATGCAATAGGTTTATTGTAGGAGTAGGAAACTAGAGGCGGAGAATTAATTTTGAAATAAGCAGGAATTTTAGATTGGACTTGTATATTTTGAAGAATACTGGAAATGTTTATAGCATCTATGCCTTTGTTAGCATAGTGTAACTGAAGATATGTGGCGTTTTATCTCGGAATTTTTGATACATGAAGAAAGTTAAGTTCATTCCTCATACGCTTGCACCATATTTGTAGCTAGAAATGTAAATTTTAGAGTATAAAAACGATTCCGAAAATGGCGATTTTTAAGGGGTTCAGACACTTGACAAAAAGTAATACCTTTTTAATTGCCGCGGAAGGTCTCCAAAAAATTAAAACCAACTCACAATTTGGACTAGGCTGTCCTACTGATAAATCATGTACAATATTTTTTAAAAACTTACATTTTGCTATCTTATCACAACCTTCACCTGATACTAACATGCGGCCGTCCGCCTGTTCTACTGATTTACTTTGGTTTTCTATTTCTGATATTTCATTTTTCCACTTTTGAATTAGGCTCTGTAGCTCGTTATATCCATCAGGATCAATATGTTCATATTTATTGATTCTGTCTATTTTGTTCAAATATTTTGAACTTGATCGTTTGATCCAGTTACAGCTTTTATAATTTGTGTTCACTATACTCTCCAACATATCTACTTTGTCTCTTATAGCTAAGTAGTCATTGTTGTATTCTTCAAATGACATCGAAAGACTCGTGTGGTGTGCTAAATTGTTTCTCTTTTCCTTTAAGAAATCGATTGCTTTGATAATAGTTTCACGATTAAGATTATACTTCAGTTTCCTTTGCAATACAAAACGAAGGATGATGCAAAGGCTCGAGATATCGAAATCCGTCTCTATAGGTGTTGTCGTATTATTTTCTTTCCAAAATTCTAGAAGGTCTTTTAACACAGGTGTTTTAGTATTTTTAGAACTATCTTCAACCAAATCAATAACTCTATATGGAGGTTGTACCAGTTGTACCAGTTGTAGTAACAATTCCCACATAACACTTCGACAGGTTTCTAAAACCATTTTACACAACCGGATAAAATAGATATCCATAACGATTATTGGTCAATCTGAAAGATATAATATTGAATAAGCCAATGAAATACTCAGAAAACTTGTTACATATATTCTTACAGGTATACTGATCATAGGTACTAAGCGTTCGTCTCATTTTATAGCAAGCGGTATCTATACATATGAAATAACTTAAGATCGAGGTTATAAATTAAGAACTACTAGTTCTCAATAGTTTATCAATTTTATGATATCAAGGTCCGTCCAGAAAATCTTGTCCCTCATTCTGAAATTAAACATTAGATTCTATGTCCTTCATTCGGAATTTACCAAATATAAACTAAACGATATATAATCTTAATTAAATCAAATACAACAAAATACTAATTCCATATAAATAAAATAACTAATCTTAAACAATTCCTTCCAAATTGTGGCATTTACTGATTTTAGTTAATCACAACTATTTAAAATTAGTTATTTACTTTATTATAAAGCCGGCTAGGTTTTACTAAACAGCAAACACTTTATTTAGAATTACAAGTTGCTGAACCCAAGAAATCAAGTATTAATGTTAAAACATAGCATGTAAACTTGTCTAATCTAACTCTCCAGTTTATAAGTATGGATCAGTACGTTTGATTTTGATTAATTATGAAGCAATGGCCATTGCCCATATGCAGCCAAAAGATCAACAAAGTTACGCAAATGCAAATCGTGCAAGTGTCGTTGTTATAAACAAACCTTACCTGTCCAAAAGTGTAATATGTTAACAACCTTAAAACTGCGTATATATATATGCAAATGGAATTAAACATAAACAATCACGGTTTTTCAAATTAAAAAGTTTTTAAACATAAATATAATATTTACATACGTCAATAATTTTTAAAGGTTTTATTGTAAAATTGTCATTGTCATTTCTGTGGAAACGTGCTATGCCATTGTATATTAACTGTGCAACAGACATATCCAATATCTATGGGTCAGTAATTTTAGCGTCGTATCATAAAGTACCCGTAGTGGGAACAATTGCTTAATTATGAAACAAATACAGATAGTAGTTTTACAGTTAAATTACGTAACGAAGATATAATCATCGATGTATATACAGGTACCTGTGTTTCTCTATTGTGACTTGAATATGTTTTTGGCAAGTTTCAAGTTAATATACATAAAATTAAAATGGTCAAATTCTTAAACACGTTTTTGTTGTATTTATTGCCTCAATGAACAACGTTTTATTATTTTATCAATACAATGGTTTTAAAATAAAGGTATCTTATAGCCAGATACGTGTGAATGCATTATTGTACATAACGTAAAGTTACACACTAATAAATGCAATTGTTAATAATCATATTTTGTACCAATATATTGTATACTAAAATTGTATAAAAATATCCAGTCATAATTAACTTAATCTTTAATTTTAACTTCGTGTTGTAAATTACGCATGCATCGATAAAATAATTTTCAAAAATGGTTTAAAAGTAAAGGTATCTCATAACCAGATACGTGTGAATGCATTATTGTACATAACGTAAAGTTACACACTAATACATATAATTGTTTATATCATATTTATACCAATGTATTGTATACTAAAATTGAATAAAAAATATCCAGTCATAATCTGTGATTTTCAACTCCATGTTGTTAATTACGCATGCATCGATAAAATAATTTTCAAAAATGACTCTTAAAAGTGAGAATAGAAATATAAAACATGAAAACAATTTTTGTTAAGAAATATTTATATTATTTAACGTGAATAAACAATTGAGTTTAGAATCGTCACAGACATGAACAAAAACACACTCCAGTCAACAATAAATAATTACATGCTTCAAAACGTATATGTAAAGCATACTGTACTGTCTTAATTTTGAATAGATGTGTCTATTATCTCGGTTAATATCAAAGTTTTACTATACCGAGATATATCAAATAACAACCGACTGTATTGTTTTGTGAAACATTTAAACATTTATGTTTTTGTTTTTTACATAGGTGCTACTTTTTAGTTGTTGATTATTTTACTAACTACTGTGAATTTTACAACAAAAAGCGGCATGACCGTATTTATCATACAGATGGGTGGTTGTAAATAAGTATTAAGACCTGCATATTAAGAATAGTGAACAATTAATTAATCCAATCTAAATTATTTCAAAAATTAAGGTAAAAAGGCGCTCTTACATGTACCTGGAACATACACTTTTCTCTATTATTGATAGACCTACTCTATCTTTGTCCGATAGTCTATAAGCGATCAACACTTTCAAACCAAAATATATTTATAGATATCGATCATGCAAATAACATTGAGCTGTTTAGTTTAAATGTTTATGAACAAGTACATTTTTGTATAGAAATCCCATAAGGTCGTGTAGGCCATATCATTGGAAACATGCATTGTTATGTATAAACTGCGGATTCTTACACTACCCCTGTAATAGTAATTAATGATAAATCAATAATTGATAAATATTCCTATTAAAAGTTCAAACCGACAGGTCAATGCTGTTTGCGTATTTTACACTATGTTTTTTTTATCCAGTTATATAACTTACTTGAATACCTGTAATAAATACAATAGACAGGTATTAAAGCGAAACCTAACAAATTTCAAATTGTTAATCTGCATATGAGGTAGCTAATGCAGTGTATGCGAGTTGTCGGTTTTTATAATAGAACTTACCTGTATACGTCATACATTCAATCAAAAAGAAACATACTAATCTGTGGTTACATTACAATCACAATTAATTAAATCCCTGAGCCGAAATCACAAACTCAGTAGGCAATAATTTCGTATTATTGTCAGAAAAATTTCCTGCAAGTTAAAATTTGAAATTTCTCAATAACTAAAGTATACTTCCTCATGTAAAGTATTTCCTGGTCCAAGCACTACTGATAAGGAATTGTATTCCGAAGCGGCCGTCTAGTGCTGTAAAATAAACTGGTATAATATGTAATTTAAACCTCTGAGCCGATATCTCTGCTGGTGGCTGGTGCCCCGAGGATATCACAAACTCAGTAGGCAATGATTTCGTATTATTGTCAGAAATATACTATAATTGTCTAAATTCCCTGCAAGTTAAAATTTGAAATTTCTCAAAAAACTAAAGTATACTCCCTCATGCAAAGTATTTCCTTAGCTTAATTTGATAAAATATATTTTGGTCCTTTTGGTAGTTTTTTCAACTTCTTCAAAATAATTTTGGTTTCATAATTTTGGTCTAAGCATTACTGATGAGGAATTGTATTCCGAAACCGTCGTCTATTGCTGTAAAATTAAAACTGGTATAATATGTAATTACAAGTAAAACTGTTGTATAAAAAACAAACGCACCAATTTATGCCAAACAATATCCGTCCTTGTCAATCATGTGTAGTGTTGCGTGTCAACATCGTCGATAAGTACATCTTATGCAAATTAGCTGAGTATTTCCTTGTCCAAAATGGTTTCGACCGAAATGTAGGACTTAGACAAAATAGCCTTTGTTCAAAATTGACCAAAATTTACGGAGTATGGGGCAAAACTGAGAAAAGTTTAAGAATAGAATCAAAAACAAACATACTTATCCATGTTATTTATGGATGCCTTCTCAGTTTAGAGAAAACCAAGGACCATCGGCAAGCAAACTCACAATTTTTTTTACACTGGGATATGTCATTAGTGAGTTCCCTCATTTATAATTTTTTTTAATGTTATTGCTTTACGGTTTTTTTTCAAATAGCAAAATAAAAAAAATGGATAATGGCACTAAAGTCTCACCGGTCTAACAAGAGTTATGACCCTTGTCTATAGACCCCATCTCGTAAGAAATTAAGACTGCTTTTCTCTATCATATTTTGTAGATTTTTCCCCATAAAGATTTAATGTATTTAAGGAGGCTCGAGTGAAATAAATTTTAGAAGTGTGTCGCTAGACTGGTTCCCGTCACCAAACATGATGACGTAAATCGTTTTTTTTTTATATACTATTTTAATCAGTAAATAAAGCACACACACACGTGTTAATATTCTGATATATGTTCAAAAGCATACGTAAAGATGTAATTACAACTTTATTTAAAATAACGGTGATAACGCCACATACGTTTACGACATATGACGTTTTACGGCATTAATACATCAAAACAGCAGCTAACCTAGACATGAGAAGAAAAATACAACTAAATACAAACCCAAAAAGCCGAAGATTAACAAGAAATGGTACTTAAAATCTATTTAATCATACGTTTATGCTACATCGGATTTATCTACCGCGATTTTCCTTGTAATGCCGACATCAGTGACATCAAAACGCACCATGACCGACCGTCGAAAGTCACAACTCCGTCATCTTGCTCAGTACATGCCGAGTGTTATACTTACGCTAGTCAGTCAGCTAACACTGTGCGAGGTATGCAGACAAACAAATTAAGCAAGACGTCGCATACATCCGTTTAATTGGATATTTACTTGTGTCCATGTCTAACATTTTTGGGTCACAGCCAGTGATGTTTGTGTCTGTTTTGTACTGAAATAGTTACCATGAGAGGTACCCAGTTCCACCTGCATCGTGTGTGTTTTATTTATTTAAATTTTTATTCCAACATCAATGGAAGTGGCTGACTTATGAGTGTGTGGATATGAGGATGAATTAGTTCATTCAAAATCATTCAATATAAATGGATGGTCGAGTAGGCATTTTATGAACCTAGAAATGTTCATTCATATGAAGTTTTTTTGCTGTTTTGTTTTCCTTATGGGTCCTTGAACAAAACTAACTTAGTTGCCCTTCGGGCAAATTTGAGCAACTTGCACAATATACATAAATCCAAAATGGCCACCAAATGTCAAATTGAAATACATACTGCGATACAAAATATCTTCTAATAGGTTGTAATATATCTTTTTAGATGTTTTCAGGCATGAGAAACTCATTTCTGGTGTTATTTTTACATACGGAACAGTTAACTCACACAATCAGCTATAAACACAAGATGACCGACGGACGCCATCTTGAAATATTGATTTTGTACATAAACAAATTAATAATAGATTGTCATACATCATTGCAGGGGTATTTAGGCAGGGGCAACTCAATTCTGGCATTAGTTTTACATTAAATACCAGCATGTCTATAATGATCGACCATATGTGTCAAATAACTATTCACCCTTATGTAAAAATGTAAACACTCCCTTTCTCCAGAACAGTTACAAAATTATGTACAGGATTATTTTTTAGGCAAGCATGTCCTTGTGTGTTGCACTTATGATTTTATGCCTTACATTGACATAACATGACAAAGAAGTTCTTGGGGCGACGGGTATCCCTTCGCTATAACATGTAATGAGAATTGATCTTTGATTTTCAATCCGAAATCGGTTATCATCTCATACTGCTCAGGAGGATCTTGACTGTCGGTGACCTTTCACAACATTAACTAAAGGTGCCACAACAGAAAATGGTGTTTGGTACAAAGTTAAAACTATAAGGCTTTGGTGTTCTTTATGAAGAGCCTGAGGAAACATCACAGTTTTCCCTGCTGGCTGGCATTACAGAACAACAAAGGATGGTACAGATCCCATAAAGCTATTTGTGTTCTTTGTTAACCAAGAACATGAGCTAAATGAGGAGAATAAGAGTTTGTAATTATGATGCTGTATCACAACCACTAAGAACATGCACACATAACAGCTCAAGATATCTCGAACTAAGTCATGTCCCTAAGAACATGCACGCCTGGTAGTTCAAGACATCTTGATCCAAAACTATCACACTAACAGTGTGCATGCCTGGCAGTTCAAGACATCTCGAACCAAGACCATGACACTGAGAGCATGCATGCCTGGCAGTTCAAGACATCTCAACCAAAGACCATGCCACTGATAGAATGCATGCATGGCAGATCAAGATATCTCGAACCAAGACCATGACACTTACAGTGTGCATGCCTGACAGTCCAAGACATCTCTAACCAAGACCATGACACTTACAGTGTGCATGCCTGGCAGTTCAAAATATCTCGAACAAAGACAATGACACTGAGAGCACGCATGCCTGGCAGTTCAAGACATCTCAATCCAAGACCGTGGCACTTACAGCATGCATGCCTGGCAGTTCAAGATATCTCGAACCAAGACCATGGCACTGAGAGCATGCATGCCAGGCAGTTCAAGACATCTCTGACCAAGACCGTGGCACTTACAGCATGCATGCCTGGCAGTTCAAGATATCTGACCAAGACCGTGGCACTTACAACATGCATGCCTGGCAGTTCAAGATATCTCAGACCAAGACCGTGGCACTTACAGCATGTTCTTAGGGACATGACTTAGTTCGAGATATCTTGAGCTGTTATGTATGCATGTTCTTAGTGGTCGTGATACAGCATCATAATTACAAACTCTTATTCTCCTCATTTAGCTCATGTTCTTGGTTAACAAAGAACACAAATAGCTTTATGGGATCTGTACAATTCTTTGTTGTTCTGTATTGCCAGCCAGCAGGGAAAACTGTGATGTTTCCTCAGGCTCTTCATAAAGAACACCAAAGCCTTATAGTTATAACTTTGTACCAAACACCATTTTCTGTTGTGGCACCTTTAGTTAATGTTGTGAAAGGGTACCGACAGTCAAGATCCTCCTGAGCAATATGAGATGATAACCGATTTCGGATTGAAAATCAAAGATCAATTCTCATTACATGTTATAGCGAAGGGATAACCGTCGCCCTAAGAACTTCTTTGTCATGTTATGTCAATGTAAGGCATAAAATCATAAGTGCAACACACAAGGACATGCTTGCCTAAAAAATAATCCTGTACATAATTTTGTAACTGTTCTGGAATAAGGGAGTGTTTACATTTTTACACAAGGGTGAATAGTTATTTGACACATATCGTCGATCATTATAGACATGCTGGTATTTAATGTAAAACTAATGCCAGAATTGAGTTGCCCCTGCCTAAATACCCCTGCAAAAATGTATGACAATCTATTATTAATTTGTTTATGTACAAAATCAATATTTCAAGATGGCGTCCGTCGGTCATCTTGTGTTTATAGCTGATTGTGTGAGTTAACTGTTCCGTATGTAAAAATAACACCAGAAATGAGTTTCTCATGCCTAAAAACATCTAAAAAGATATATTACAACCTATTAGAAGATATTTTGTATCGCAGTATGTATTTCAATTTGACATTTGGTGGCCATTTTGGATTTATGTATATTGTGCAAGTTGCCCAAATTTGCCCGAGGGCAACTAAGTTAGTTTTGTTCAAGGACCCATAAGGAAAACAAAACAGCAAAAAAACTTCATAGAAATGAATATTTCTATGTTCATAAAATACCTACTCGACTAGTATACTCTTTTGTCTAAGGTGTTTCCTCGGCTAAATATGAAAAAATATATTTAAGTCCTTTAAATATCTTTTCAACATCTTGAAAACAATTTTTGCTGCATAATTTTGGTCTAAGCACCACTGACTGATGAGGAATTGTATATTTCGAAACAGACGTCTACTGCTGTGAAATTAACACTGTTATATAATGAAATTATAAACGACACACTAGATTAACGTGAATACTTTGTCTATGTTTACACATTAAACCACTGTTTCTTAAACTAAATTGGAACAAATGTCTAAATTCAATTATTTGCCTACCATTCTTTTTAAAAAACAGTAAGCAAAGAGATATATAAATATCTAGTGCTAAACAGTGATGCTGGTAATATTACGAATTATCATACGGATTCTAAACAATAATATACTGTTATAATACATATTATACCAGTTTTAAGTTTACTGCACTAGCTAGACGGTCGTTGCAGAATGTAATCACATCATTCTAAATTTTGCTAAATTAAGCTTATTTCTGACAATACAAACGTTTGCCTATGATTAAAAAATATTTGCATTCAACCTCAATGTGTTTGGAATCAATTGTGAAATCATTCCTAGAATTTGGAAACTCAATTAGCAAAAAGCAAGTATGTTCAATACTAGATTTTAATATGATATTTGCAACGTTTTTTTTTCAAATCTGCCTTAATATTTTACCGGTCTTATGTCCGAATAAAGTTATAAATGTTTTATATGCAACTTTATACCTGATAAACCTGTTTTTAATATTGTATGTGTAATGATCGTCCGTCAGGTCTCTATAACTGTTGATATATAGCCGTGTTTATGAAAAGTGGGTTAGTCTGTATAATCTGCATTTATAATAGCGAAGTGTGTTTGTGCATCATTGTATGTCATACTCCAGACTATCTTATGTAATTCATATGTATAAATAAGCGCATATGAACACCCACTGATCAACACATACACCATACACGCAGACATGACACGAGGAACAACGGGATTGAAGCCAGTCCGGGACCAGCAGTCAAAGGTTGTTGGGACACCTCGACGAGACACTACGCACCACTCATGCCACACATACTACAAGTAACTCACCTGAATAAAGTACAATAACCTGTTTAAGTATTTCTAGTGTATCTTTACTACACACAGTCTTATTTAATGACATGAGCTTATCTTTATTTCAGTTTAAAGTAAGTATTTTGGACTGATAAGGATTTAAATTTTTGTCACTATTCGTATGGATTTAAGAACCTTGAAGCTTATTTTACCTGGTTGTTTATCATTATTACAAGTACATGCTAGATCAAACAACATTGAATAATGTTGTACATAACATTAAATGTAGAAAACAGGGGTAAATTACACAATACACCTTCGTTAATTTAACAGCACTAGAAACGATAAATCGACAAAATATGATTCCAACCTTTTTGTGAGTGTCTGCTAATCAAACATAAATATACCGTCCCATGTCTAAATCACAATTTCTGAAACAAAATCAAAGCTTTAAGAAATGACAAAAAATAAAACACGACAAGTAAACTTCTAGCAGGAAAGTAAAACCTGACCCTCGGAATTCTAACTACCTTTTTATACCTAGCCACATCTATCACTTGTAGATAAAACTAAGAATAAAAGGGTCATTGATTCACTATTTGATGTAAGGTATATCTAAAAAAAATTGAAGACATCATTACATTTTTGTACATACCTATTAACAATGTTGTGACGACGACCATTATAATTTTGCAAGTAAATTTAAAGTTTGACTACTATTTTCAGCTATTAATATTAAGGCCAGGTGCTACGGAAGAGTAAGCGCCTCCTGTTTATCTAGCTACACCCGTCACGTGTGTTATAAAAATTGTGTGAAAGGAACATGGAACTATGGGACGTCAAAATATCCAGGGCAATCCTGGACAAAGAGACATCAAACTTATCAACAATACTGTAATGACGGTCATTAAACTTTTTAAAGACCTTGAAACGAATAGGCTTGCAATATCCCTGGGATAAATTAATCATGATCAATTAAACGAGTCTAAAACAAATCTTTTGTATGAAAACCATCAATTTATAAGACAATACTTTAAAAATATTTTTAAACATCCGTTATATCATTGATTAAGGGCCCCATAATAAACCCACGCAAAAACTTAGTCAATTTGCATCTGATCTTATTTCTTAGTGTAATCACTCAAATAAATCCAGAGTCACTCTTACAAACTACATTTGGTTGACAGGTTTTGTAGAGTCTAAACTCTAACAGGCTTGAAATGTATTTATTGTTAATTACATATTATACCAGTTTTAACCAAGACAATCATTGTGTTTATTCAAATTCAAGTTCAAGTCCCGCTCGGACCACATGTGGGAAAGTGAATTTTTCTTACCGTTGGCCTTTACTGATTCACCTGGTATCAGTATAATGGACGGGGGAGTAGTACGCTTGTCTGCGGCATACTGACTCTGTGAGCTAGCATGGTAACGTCGTCCTGAGTGCGCGTTAGTACAAGGCAGACTATACAACACACTCGCACTTCACATACACAAAATTGTTCATAGATTACTCCATAGAGATTAATTAAATAGTTCTCGTCGCGAATAGCTGAAAAATTGCTGATGCGACGTTAAGCAACATTCAACCAACCAACCAACTATTCAAATTCATTTTTGTAGACGCCGTAACTCGAATGTAAATAATAAAATTAGCAACCAGAAGCTTGCATATGCACAGCTAATTACATTTTGATCAAGGGCTGAATATAATTCTATCACAACTTTGCATTTTTTAAAGAATGACATAATAAAATGTTGCTGCAGTGTACCCTTTCTCCGTGCTGACATATCCACATATTAATTAATCTTAAAACGAAATTATTTTAACAAACTTATTTTGAAACAAGCGCATGTTTAGCTAGTCAACAAACAAAACCGAACTTTTAGGAGGACAAATATATAAATGAATATCTAGAAAATAAACTTACATCTGTGTTCCAATGTATCCAAACTTCACCCAAGATGCAACTCAGATTCAACATGAAAAGTATCTTCTCATGAATTTCCCTATTGTCACTGAAAGCCCCCCCCCTCCTCTAATTTAAACATCAGTTGTGACGAAAATAAACTTACAGTTTCCGGATGATTTTGTGAACAGTTGAGGGTACCAAGAGTCAAATTGTCCTCAATAACATACGAATAAGATATTTAAACTTTTCCTTTTGACTTTTAACCCGATTTTGAGTCACATGTTTAAAGGTTTGGAGCTGTTCAGGAAACTGTCACTTTTACATGAGTGAAGGTTATTAAATAACACCAGGGATTTAACAGTAACTAATTTTACGTAATGATACGATGAGTTCATTATTTGGGTTTCTCGATTATTTTATAATTATTGACTATTTTTTATATTTTACGTTAATAGCGTTAAAACAAATGTCCCCTACTTATACGATACTGCCTGATCGTAATGAGTAGCTTGTGTAACAACTCCTTGGCTTCTGGCACTGTCCTTGACCCCATGAAGGTTTTTGTTCTGAGATATTTGTCGCTAGTTTCACCGATGATGTATTAAATCCAAAACGGTCGTCGTGCCTTGCAAAATTAAATGAGGTTAAGTTATAAATAGATACTATGTATTCAACAATAAGTAGATGACAACCACAACTATCCAGATGGGTCTTATCAAATATGATCTATGCCGTTTGCAGTTTTATAAAAAAAAAAAAAAAATTGCTAATTCATGCCCGAATCTAGATTTGGAACTGACAAATTAGATTATACATGTGAACATTCACCAACAAAGTGAGGCCACATGCTTCGGAAGGGTAAGTACCTCCTGTTGAGCTACACTCGCCACGTATGTAATATATCTAGGTCAGTCCTGGACACGAAGACATCAAACGTAACAACAATACCGTGATGATGGTCATGAACCTTTTTTAACTATTCTACCAAATCCAAACATAAAAATAGAATGTTTTATGCTTTTCAACGATGATTAATACTACCTTATTTATCGTATAGTGTAAAATGTATTATTATTATTACCCGTGAATAAGAGATATTGAACACATATTAATTGATTCAATCAAAACCAATCATATCGATCCGTGTTCAAAAACAATGCAAGGTTGAAACTTTGAAACGCATTTAGATAAAGACGTTAACTTTTTACCAAGGAAGGCCGGAATGTTCCCTAATAAAAAACATCTTCTGTTTACCTAGCTACATCCGTTTTGACATTGCTTTAGGATAGTTATTTGGACAAGGATTGGTATTCGTGTTTGATTCAATCTAAATTTTTTCGGAAATGTTGTTTTTAATTATTGCCTGTCTTACCTGCACCTGGTCCTAGTATCTGTCACAGATAAAAAGACCTACTATGTCTGTATCAGGTAGTCTTGAAATAAACACTTTAAACTAAAAAATCAATAGATAATATTTTATCGATGATGTCATCTTATTTTAGTGTGTGTTTCTTTTTGATAGCAATAAAATATCTTAAAGAGCCGTTGTACTGGTTTGATTTGTTTTTGTTTCACCCCCATAGATCAACCTGTCGTTTTTTAATTTATAAATTGTCTAAAACAAATTGTATTTGAAACTTTACAAATATTTGACCATAAAAACAGACACTTTTTATGTGGCAAATAGTCCCAATTTAAAATTATGTCTTGATATCCTCAGCGCAGATGCCGAAATCATTTGTAAATACCAAGACTGCCTCACGTCATGTTGATTAGTCGAGGTCAAAATTAAGAACAATGACGTCGCTGGATAATACAGCAATTATTTCAATTCGAGTTTGTTTTAATGATGTCCCTGTCTATAATTATATTTTTATTTCCCTTCTTACAAATAAGGCTTTTTCAACAAAACTCTATCAACACTTAGTATATGTGTATAAAGTTTAGAAGGGTGGGAAGACAGAGTTTTTTAAGGATATGGTTATCCGAATTTCATTGTATATCTATATTGGGATTAACAAAATAAATTGTTATTCATCATAAAACATTGACTTTCACTCTAAATTTTATAATTCACATTCCAATATAATTCCCTGGGTTTTTTTTTTCATTAGTTACTTTAATTTCAATAATTTTCAGTTTTTATGTCAATTATGGTGATTTATTGAAAAACAATCTCAGAATATAAATCACAATTGAAAAATAATAACAATTTTTATTGAATCTGTTAAATAACATTAACAATATGTTTCTTGATTTCTTTATTTTTCATATCTTAGCTAAGCTTAATTGTAAAAAAGTATTCTCTAAGGTATTGCTAAAATATTTTGTTTTGTCTATTTGTGTCACTAAACCTTTTTTGACTGGGACGTCTTGTATTAAAAAATTTAAACAGACTTAGTAATAACTACATAGTGATATGTCAGAAGCTGGGTGGCCACCAACGTCTTTTTTCTGTAGTTTGCATAGCTTACCAAACGTGCTACTGCTGCATTAGATAGTTAAATGAAAATTGAAAATATTTATGAAATGGTCATGCACAATATAAATTCAATCGAAATATGTTGTATAACCACATATATAATTACCTTATATATGATGTAGCAAAAACATTTATTAAATTAAGGGGCTGTTGCACAACATATGTAGCGGTCGATTATTAAATGGTAGCGCTATGTTTTCGCATCTGCAACACATATGAATATTTATCCTCTGGATAATTTAGCAAGCAGAAAACATTTCTGACATAGATTTCTTATCTCATAGATACTTTTATGTCACTGGTGTGTATATACTATACGTACAATAGGCAAGTAATATTTGGTCCTCTGTGGAGTTTGCCAGAGCGGTCAGACATATATATTTTTCACCGTTCAAAGAAATTTTTTCGCATGGGGATTGGTTAACTTGCCGGGGCACATAGAACTATGTTCGGAACTCTGCTGGGGAACATAAACGAACGCGATGTTTAGCGGTCAACGGGAAGTCACTCGTACATTGCAGACGTATAGCTACGGTAAACAAACATGGCGACAACGAACGCAATGATGTCAATATGTAAGAGACATTCAGCTTGCATTTTCAAATCTTAAAGATAACGTTTTCAAATCGCTCACTGTTTAATGTTGATCAAATCTTTTTCATACCTCTTACATCGTTATAAATTAACATACTCTAAACTTGCCTAGGACTATCTTTTGTAGTTGCCAGTATTACTTAAAAATCACACTCTAACATAACGTTTTGTTTAGTTTTAATATATTTTTTATTATAGATAATCGAAAACAAACATACTTATCCATATTCGAATCACAATCCACAAGCAAAGAAAAAACCTTGGAACTGACAAGTCATGTTAGACACGTGAACCTTAACCAAGAAAGTGAGGCCGGGTGCTCAGGAAGAGTAAGCGCCTTCTGTTAAGCTAACTACACCCATCACGTGTGTAATCAAAATTGTGTAAAAAGAACATGGAAGTATTGGACGTCAAATGTATCCAGGGCAATTCTGAACACAGGGGCATCACACTTATCAACATGACGGCCGTAAAACTTTTTAGGACCTTAATAAGCCTAGGCTTGCACTATTCTTGAGTCAGCAATTTATTTGCAAGCGGTCTGCTTTGTTGTACAAATGTCCCTTAGTGGGAACAAGATCTACCATGGCGTATTAATTGGGAAACAAATACACCATAAGCGGTAAAGCAGGTATATTCCTGCATAGAATAGGAAAATTTACAATATAAAAATTGAAGTCATCACGTTTTTCATAACGTTTAAAATGCAGCCTTTCATGAGCGTCATAATCCAGTCTAAATATGAAACAGGACTTGAGGAATCGTATATTTATTTCAAGCTCACTAGGGTATATGACATTCACATAGTTTCCAACTTTAGAATTGTTAAGACAGAACGTCATCTAGATATGTTGAATTGAATAATTTGGCGACAGTCTTCTATCCAGATATCCAGATTTAACAACGTTCTGCATAATTTCTGCTTCATGAGAAAATAGAAACAAACCAGCAAGCAATGGGTCACAATATGTACCTATTGGTGTAGTCCGTCAGCGATATTGTGGCAGAGTGTTTATAAACATGGACGAGTCTATATAACGAAAATAGCCTAAGATAGGGATATATAAAGGTGGAGTTGACAAATGAACGCATAAAGGCGTGAAATTACGTATACGATAACACGGAATTGATACCATTGGCGTACAATAAACTCGCCTGTGTTTATAAACACTCTGCCAAAATATCGCTGACGGACTATATACCAAAAGTTTCCTAAGAAATTATATTACCAAACACAACGAATGTGCTATCTATCAAAAACTCAAACATTTTGTTGATAGTATCTTCAGTATATTTTTGTGTATCTGTATGATGCTTGACAAAATAATCAGATTCCCTGTCCAGATATTTTTACCTTGGATTACTGTTTTTGTAAAAGAATAACAGGTGAATTATTTTTTTTAAGACGTTCTTTCAATTTAGAATGAGGGATAGTGGTGATTACAAAAATCAAATGTTTTATACTTTTTACACGCGATAGAGTATTAGAAGCAAGATGTTCAAGTATTTCTTTAGATTTTTAAAAATCCACATTTGGTTGATTCAAGATATAGAATATACTTTTCCTGCATAAGACTGAAGACCATATTTGACTTGTGTCAAAATTTGTGTTAGAGTTACAGATAATAATTGAGTAGTAATTTTAGATGAGCCTGCTATATATCTTTACTTGTATGGATTTGTATGGAGTTGACGAATCCAATACAAGTAAGGAAGATCTTCCTCTTAAAGAGTGATACCGAAATACTCGAGAACTCGCCTATGGTTGGTAAGAACTTCGTCTTTGTTAAATTACATATTATACCGGTTGTAATTTTACAGCACTAGACGACCATTTCGGAATACAATTCCTCATCAGTAGTGCTTGGACCAATATTATGAAACCAAAATGATTTTGAAGATGTTATAAAGCTACCCAAAGGACCAAAATATATTTTACTAAATTAGGCTAAGGAAATATTTTGCATGAGGGAGTATACCTTAGTTTTTGACAAATTTCAAATTTTAACTTGCAGGAAATTAGGCAATAATAGTATTTTTCTGACAATAAAGTAGTTCTAGCATATGCAGCTATCTAAACCAAGCTGCTTAGTAAGAACTTCATGGTAGAATTTCAAACAAACGAGAATAATGTCGTTGGTAAGCCTTATCACCTGTGACAACAACTGTTCTCAATAAACTATTTCTAGGATGTAAATCATTGGATTCACAAATATATTTGATATCAAGCGTTTAACTGTTTGAAGAAATTGGTTTAATTTACGGATTTCAATTGTTTCAATTGACATTAAAACAATTCGAATGAAAATATCACTTGACATCGTAAAATGTTTTGCCAACAAGTCGTTAAATATTTGACAGGGTACATGGTCCGGTGTAACCTGCCAAATACTATATAACTATATATATATATATATGAACCATTATTTTCAAAATTTGGTCGACAAGTAAAATGATCTGTCAGAAAATGTTTCGCATCTTCTTTTAGGTTACAAAATATTTCATGAAACAGAGCACCATGCTGATTAAAAATCAAACATATCAATCCATGTCTCAATCGAAATCTAAAACCAAAATTAAAACTTGAAGAATTGCCAATTTAGTTAAACACGTGAATCCTTATCAAGGAAATGTGGCTGAGTGCTCCGGAATAGAAAGCTCCTCCTGTTGGGCTAGCTACACCCGCCAAATATGTTATCAAAATTTAGAATGAAAGAAACATGAAACTATGTGATGTGAACTATAGTATACTTTGGTAAAATAAACTGTAATAAACATACTAACTTCGATACTAATTGTTCATGATGTTATTTTTAATAGATGTTCAATATTACATACACCTTACGATTGTTTTATAACTTAAACAGCCTAATATAAAACTACCCCTCTAAACAAGTTAAATTCAAAATCAATACATTTTTGTTGTAATGGGAAACAAACTATTGATTGTGTTAAGTTTGACGTCTAGAGCCTTAGTGACAATAAAAAAAGATATTAATCCATGTCCAAATTAAGTAAAAACTAACAAAAATAAAAATAAAGTAAAGATGTATATTTTGTGTTATTAAGTGCATGTTTTCATCAGATTAAAGTTAACTAATAATTACAGGTAAATATACTATTTTCCGAATTTGATATTTTATTATGCAAATAAAACCATTGTGAAATGTAAACAATATAATATAATATAGTTATAAAATCATTGTTCCAGATGCAGTGCTAAAAATAAAAGGTTTTTTAAAATTATTGACAATATTCCATATGCATTTTGATTTCTCGCTAAATAAAATGGAATCTTTACCTGCCATCTATTATTCTTTAATAAATTGCAGTTATATATTAAGGTTATATATGAGCTTATTAGCTTTCCCCTCCTTATGTACAGTTTACTGAATGCACTTAACATATTGATTCCTTAAACTTTGTTGTGAATTGTGAATTGACACTTTAGGAAAATCATCATATCGATCGATATAATAAGGAACTTATTGGTTTTAAAACAAAATAAGACAAAATTACGATTAATATTCTTGGTTTAATTACACGCGTAATAGGTGTAGCTTGGTTTAATTACACGCGTAATAGGTGTAGCTAACTAAACAGGAGAAGGTCCTTACCCTTCTTCAGCCCCGCCTCACTTCCATGGTAGTGGGTCACGTTTTAAACTGATTTGCCATTTTCCAAGATTTTTTTTTCTTTGCTTCGATATTTTAAATTTGGAATGGAATTGTATCTTTGTGTTTGATAGAAACGAACAAAACCCTAGATATAATAGATAATCTTTATGACATCAGAAATATAACACTAATAAAACACAAACATACTAATCAATGACAAAATCACAAATTCAAAATCAAAATTGAAATTTTGAAACACGTGAACTTCCAGCAGGGAAGTGAGGCCGGATGCTCCGGAAGGGTAAGCACCTCCTGTTTAGCTAGCTACACCTGCCCCGCGTGTAATCAAAATTGTGTCAAAGGAACATTGAACTATGAAACATGAAATATATCAAGGGCATCCTTTATTACATGAAATAATGTGTTGCATGGAAGTAGAAACGTTAAAATAACATAGATGTTGCAACAAATAAAGAAAATCAGAATTATAACGCAAAAAGCATTATACCAATTCAAGACTCATTTTGGATAAATTCAATGCGTAACAACAGCAAACATGACGCATTCTGGCATAATGTATATACGATTATATTTGTCATTTGCATTCTATTTTTTGTATACAAAACCTTCTAAAATTACGTAAAAAAAGTTTCGTAAAATCATACATATCTTTCTTTATCTATTTAAGTTGTTCTATTTTGAAGAGTTACATATTGGATTTAGTGTTTCACTATACATGTGTATTTCATTTTTGTTTTGTACTATATCTTTGGATTTGTCAACATTTAAGATTTGAAAACTGTAATACAAATACATTTCATGAACATAATAAAATTCAAAACAAAAACAAACACTGTGCTTTATATTCGGATTACGACGACGAATGAACATCTGCACAATGAGCAAGGGTATATGTCACTGACTTTAGTATTTCTGTTGTGTTTATTGATACTATAAATGTTTGTCTTAAATGTAATACGTATTTTTGTTTAAATTAATTCTTAAATTGATACAAGGTTGTCTGATACAAGATTCTGTATCAGGCATATGCCCATTACAAGGTCGTATGTGTTTGTTCGCGGACTTCTTCAGATTCGTAGTAATGACGTCATCAGATGGGAATGTAACGTAAACAAAAATCAGGGGTTTCCCCTAGATTTTGTCGTGTCAAGCCAAATAAATGCAGTAAATCGTAAAAATGGCAATCTTTATCCGAAAATAAAACAATACAATGTAATTCTTGGCAATGGCTGTAAGTTGATTTGTAAAAGTGCATAATAAATGAATGATGTTTCAAAGAAAATGTTCCATTCATGAATTTAAACTGCACAATCAGGTACATACATAAGTTATAAATAATATGTATGTATAGGTAAACAATATTGACCTGTCCGCTTGACCTTATATTAGCAATATTCATATAGGATGACCTACTAATAAATGGGTATTGTTAATATTTAAGTTAATACACACAGTGTGTAAGTGAACTCTATGCGGACAGGTCGAAATTGTTTGCCTATATTAGCACGTTTGTTTCAGTTTTTTTCATTAAGTAAAATTATATAAAGGACATGAATTAGTATGTTGATTTTGATTATGTCAAAATCGTTTATTTCTAATCACAGTTTCTATTCCTTAGGTAAATGTGTTAGTTTAATGGTCACTAGGCTGATGCCAAGCCAAGGAATATCTCCAAACAGATCAAAAGGTTGCGCGTACTCACATGGGGAAAGGTTTTTAATTTTTAGTTTATACTTTTAGTATATACTAAATTAATGCGATCTTTAAATGGTGCCATCTTTAGTTTTTAAAATTCACAAATTAAAAATAATGAATTCTCCTTTAAAACGCTGTACAAAGTGATTGAATTTATTATTTTAAAATTAGAAAACCAAATTCTTTACTATACGCTGATGTGGGATATTCCATCTCGGGTCTAAAATTATTTATTCGTCACAGCTGCTATATTTGGTTAAGGAAAAATTCGTTAAGTCGCTTTATTATGAAGAGAACAATTGTTTCGTAAGGCCCAGTCACACAGCCAAAACTTACGATTTACGCATGAATTGCGCAGAAATTTTGAGTCGTGCGCGATTCATCGGTGCTCTGCGTAATTCATAAGTTTTTCTGACGTGGAGCATCAGTAGTTGTCAGTGGATATTCGTCGAATCGGGTTTGTGCGCGATTCCAGGTTTTGAGCTGCTCAAAAATCTTGATCACGCACAAGTTTGCGCGATTGTGCGCCGTTTAACGTAATTCAAGCGTTCTTTGCGTAGTTCTGACGCGGACAATGCGCGACATATGCGTGGACCGTTAGTGGTTGTTCGCAAGAAATTTACCGCTACCGCGCACGTCGATGACTTTTCACTGACGAATAACGCACATATCACGCATGTCTCGCTGTAGTAACACGTACATTTCACTGATATCCACTGACAATCACTGACAAAAAAAGTATTAACGCATAAAACACTTACAGAACACTTACAAAAACGCATAAAAAATTTATGAAAAACTTATGAATCACTTATGTATCACTAACAACTCACGTATGATTTTTGCCGTATGAAAGCAACCATTTCTTCAACTTTTGCCAGTCTTGTCCTTGCTGCCAAGGGGTACACATCCAGGATGAACCCCCAGAGAAGAGATGTCCTGGTGTTCCTGATCCAGAACCAGAATGATCAGCTGCT
Source organism: Anadara kagoshimensis (assembly GCA_021292105.1). NCBI lineage: Eukaryota > Metazoa > Mollusca > Bivalvia > Arcoida > Arcidae > Anadara > Anadara kagoshimensis. The sequence continues at coordinate 43,610,887 of CM037864.1, forward strand.
GCAACTTCATCAGACTTGGTTGATAGCAGCTGGGTCTTGTAGAACTGCAAGCTGTTGATGATGTACTGCTCCCTGTCAGTGTACTTCTTCGCTGCCTGGCCAGACTCATTAGCCTTGGCAGCCCAGATCTCCCTGCGCTTCTTGTAGAGACGATGCCCCCGCCTCCAAACTTCGTCGTGCTCCGCCATCCACTCAAGGAGACCTTCTTCTATCTCAGCTTTAAGGGAATAGTCACGCTTGGCAATGGCTTTTCCCTTGGACTTGCCCTTGCCCTTGCCCACAGGACGTGCATCTTCTTCAGACTCAACAGCAGCAGTCTGGTCACCAGCAGCAGCAGTGGGAGCAGACTCATCAGCAGCATGAACCTCCACTTGGATTTCAAGATCAGTAGGTGGAGGTCTTCGAGACCTCCTGGGAGCCTCTTCATCTCCAGCGGCCTCTCTCTGCGGGAGATCTACAGGAACTTCTTCTTCTGGAGCAGCTGGAGCCTTCTTCTTCTGGACCCTGGTCTTCGAGGGCTGATGACCTTTCCTGGGTGGCATCTTCAAGTAGTATTCAAGTAGTATTCTGATGTAGCTGCTTCGGCTACTGGAACGAAACTGGCAAAACCCCGTCAATGCAGGCTATTTATTGTGCGCGGAGCGGATGTGATAGTGACGCCCGCTGTTCGCGAGCCATCAGCGAATCAGAAGTGATCCATACGTGATCCATGCGCGCTCTATGCGTCGTTCATCAGTGCTCGTGTGCGGTTCATACGTGCTAATACGTGGTTCATACGCAGTTTATGCGTGGTGTGTTCGTCAATAAAAACCAGAAATTGTCCCTGTTTTGGCCCTATGCGCTGATGTGCGTGATTTGTAAGTGATTTGTAAGTGATTGTAAGTGATTTGTACGTAGTTCATGCGCAATTCATCGGTGATTTTCGACCACGCACACCCCCAAAAATGGTCAATTTCTCCACTGACAATCACGCACAAGCCAACTTTATACGTGATTTATACGTCATTTATGCGTGATCGGCTGTGTGACTGGGCCTTTAAACCAATGTAGTTTTACATTTTTGATACTAATGTCTTGCTTTCAATGACGAAAGAGTTTGCAATCTAATTTCCTATAACTGAAAATTCGTGCAAAGTGAAGTTGTTCATGATACGTATTTGAAGTAGATGATCTGTGTCCATATCGGCTGTTGCGATATGCTCTAATAAATATTTATTGTTCAGCGCCATCTAAAAATAAAAAAGGATCGTGTAAGAGTCATTGTGCTGTGTGATATTTGATTTATTAAATGCTTTAAATACAATTTTTTTTCTGCAAACTGCTAACCTAAAGCATGTTCAGTTATAATTAAATAAATACAATATTACAAAACAAGCATTTGAGCTTCTGTATACTGTAAATCAAGTTTCATTCCTGTGTGATAAACTTTCACGTGTTTCGCTTTGAAAACTGACAAACAAACTCAAATTTACGATAAGCCTCTCCAAAGTTTGCTTCTTATCTCGTCGTTTTCTTCCATATAAATAAAAAACAAACATACTAATCCATGTCCGAATCACAATCCACAATCAAAGTAAAAACAAAAACTTTGGAACTACCAAGCTAGGTTAGACACGTAAACTTCCACCAGGGAAGTGAGGTCTAGTGCTCCGGAAGGTTAAGCACCTCCTGTTTAACTAGCTACAAGATATCCAGGGCAATCCTGAACAAATAAAGCTTATCAACAAAACTGTGATCACGGCCATAAAACGTTTTGAGGGCCTTAATAAGCCTAGGCTTCCAATACCCCTGAGTAACAATTTAGAAGAAGTTAAAGTTAAAGAAAAATGAATTGTGTTTAAAGAAGCCATTTTACCTGGTATTTTCCAATTTTGATGAGAATTTCCAGACAAAAGAGGGAATCCACAGCTATTGGGAAATCAGGAGTTTTAATAAGAATAACACCGTCTATATAATCCCCGTTAACAATCCTATGCGTTGCAACGTGGGAACTAGTTTCCATTATTCGAAATGTTAAAGTGAATTCGCAGTTGTATCTATCAGAGCAGAAACAAACTCTGAAAAGCCTGTAAAACAAATTAATGGGCACAAGTTAAACATTATTATGAACATAAAATCCGATCACAATACAGGACTTAATGGAAGCACTTAAACAAAATTTGATGAATGACTGTGGTATAAACATTATTGGCAGTAAAAACCTAAACAATAGTTCTTCAATGGTTATGACAAAATCAAAATAACAAATATTGAAAATATGATTCTGGATAATATTCTAATATTAACAAATCGTTAATATATCAATAAGTAAAACACTTTTTGCGATAGTATACCTACACGTGGTGTGTGCAGCTACCCTTTAAGAGCACCCGGTCTCATTTCCCTGGTGGAAGGTTACTTGTCTAACCTAACTAGTGAGTTTCAATGTTTTTACTTTGCTTCTAAATCGCTTTACGGATACGGATATGTTTGTTTTTAATTGATTAAAAAACTTATAAACTTGAACTGATAAAAACTTTAAAATCTTATGTATGCATACCAATTTGTACAAGAAACGGGTAACTTCTGGTAGAGTGTGGCCTTGAAATCGGATATAAATATTAATGTGTAACACTACTGGAGAAATTACTATTATGTTAGCTTACTTGTTAAAGTATTGTTATATTATCAAAGTTTGAGAGTGACAATTTAAAAATAAAAGTGGAAGCAGAAATAAACCTGACTGTTTGTGTTTTTTTTAATATTCAAATACAGAAATAATATCAGTACATGGCTAAGGTGGTATTGCAGTTTTTCTCTTGCTACATATTACCCTAGGTGTCCAAGTATTCCTTCAATGACAACTGTGCGACCATGAACTGGATGTCCGATGCTTCCAAATAGTTCCAAAGACTAAAATGCATCAAAAATAAATACGAAAGATAATTGATATATTCACCATAGTCATTATCATGATAATTTATGTTTCTGTGAAAAAGTCAATTCTACTGGATATGAAATAAAATTATTTCAAAGTTGTCTTGTAAACGACTTTGAAACAGGTACTCGTTATAAAACGTTATTACAAATTTTATTGAAGTAGTGATATTCATTTTATGTTTCAGCCACAGGTTAGTCACACACGTTTTGTATTGTGTGGTTCATAAATGAAATAAAAAATATAAAAACATCTTAAACCTGACATTACAATCGGTAGACTTACTGGTTTGCAGAACTTCCAAATTATCTTCTTTTCTGAAAATCTCCGAGAACATTGTCCGTCTATTGAAAAGATAAAAAATAAAACATAGATGTACCCAGCATCATAATAATGTAATCCACAAATCTTACTTATATATATATATATATATATATATATATATATATATATATATCCAAAAATTGAAATAATGTCTTACACATGGTAGAAAATATTTAAAACAAAAAAATAACTAAGATAACATTTTTGCTAACGTTTTCATCCTTCTTGGGAATTTTCAAGCATACCATAACAACTGTGATTGTTACGTCATCATATTGTTTATGACGTCATTCGATTGTTTTCAGAGAAGAGTTCTTTTTAAAGAGAGATAACTCATCGTTCGTTGAGTTTTGCTTTGAAAATACTGGTAAAATAAATTTCTTTCTCTATTCTAAAGTTTTGATTGTCATCTATGAATTTGTAAAATGGCATAATTTTAAAGTTACCCCCTGCACAATTGTCCAAGTGTTCACTTAGCGGGATTTGGCGGGTTTCCGGCTGTCGGATCTGTTGTTTATGAATACGAGTTCGTTCACGTAGTGAATTTCCCGTCTGTCCAAAATAGTTTTCCCCGCATCCTGCGCATGTGATGCAATACAGGACATTTTTTGTGTCACAGCTCATGTTTGATTTGACTGTGAAAACCATGCCATTTTTGAGATGGAGTTCTTTCCCAGTGGTCAGGAAACCACATGTGCCACATCTCGGGTCTTTACATCTTTCCACTTTCTTTTCTTCGGTAACAGACTCAAACTTTGCTTTTGTTAGGTGTTTCTTTAAGTTTTTTGGTTGTCTGCGACTGTGGATAATATCACTTGGTTTTATGAGTTCCTTTAATTTAGTACTCCGATGGAGTATAGGCAGGTTTGTTTTAATAATACTGAAAATATTAGTGATGTTGGGATCGTGTGTTGTGACGCAAGGTATTAGATCTTCGTTAATAATTTTATGGTGTTGTTTTCTAAGTTCAAATGCACTAATATTTTTTACTTTTTGGATACTGTCGTCGATTAATTTTACCGGATATTTTTGTTTCAGAAGAAAAGATTTTAATTCTATCAGTCGCGTGTTTCTAAGTTGTTGTTCGGAAATGATGGTGCAAAGCCTTCGTGCCATACAGTATGGGATATTACGTTTTGTATGGGAAGGGTGACACGACAAGAAATTAAGATACTGGTGTGTATCAGTTTGTTTGTAAAACACATCAGTTATTAACTTCCTTCCTTCTTTCATAATATTAATATCGAGAAACGGAAGTTCACGATCATGCTTTTCCATTGTAAAAGATATGGAAGGGTGTAATGTATTTATTAATTGATGGAATAGCTCGAGGTCTTCGGCTGTTCTATTCCAAAATATAAAACAGTCGTCTAAGTACCGTTTCCATTGCGTAGATATATAATCGTAAAATTGGTTTCCAAATCGATTCTTAGTTTTGATGTATAAAGTTTTCCAAAAATCCCATTACAAGGTTTGCATACGTAGGGGCAACCTTTGTACCCATGGCAGTTCCCTTGATTTGTCTGTATGTTTTTCCATCGAAACCGAAGGTGTTCTCTTCGAGAACGATTTTTAGCCCTTCTAATATAAATTCTTTTGTGAATCTTTGGTCTATACAAGATATTTTATTTTTGATCCAATATTCGATGGCTTCAATACCGAGATTGTGTGGAATATTTGTATATAAGCTGGTAACATCAAATGAAGTAAGGATAGTGTTTTCATCTACTTCTGCCGGAATGTAATTTAGGAAATCCATATCATCCTTTATAAAACTGGGCAACTCTTTACATAGTGGTTTTAGAATCAAGTCTATGAACTCGCTTAAGCGTTGTGTTACACATTGTGGTCCTGCAACTATAGGTCGTAATTTTAGGTTGCTTGGACGATGTGTTTCTATGTAGGTTGCGTTTTGCGATGAAACTGCATTTTGAATATCCTTACATTTATGGATTTTTGGCAGTCCATAAAAGTTGCTTTGTTTAATTTCGAAGTTACACAAATAATCAATTTCTTTTTCGGTTAGTGATTGCGAATGCCTGTTTGTTAGATTTTTTATTTTCTTCAAGACAGATTTATCTGTATTTTGTTCTTCTTCCCTGTAGTATTCCTTATCATTCAGTTGCTCCAAAACCTTTTTTCTGTAGTAATCAGTGTCCATTATTACTATCGCGCCACCTTTATCAGCTTCTTTTATGATGATAGATGAGTCATTTTTAAGACGGTTTAGAGCCTCTTGTCCCTTTTTGCTTATGTTATTTGTAGGTTTATTGCTACGGGAAATAGGATATTTAGTAACAATTTCGATAAAACGGTCTAAATCCAAGTTCCGTTTTGGTTTAGGGGTAAACTTTGATTTATTCCTAACTAACGAATGATCTGGATTTTTGAATTTTCAAAGAAATCGCGCAATCGAAGTTTTCGGCAAAATGCTTGTACATCCGATTTTAATTCCGGTATATTTGATTTTGTAGTTGGTGTGAATTTTAGACCCTTGCTAAGTAATTGTTTTTCATCGTTATCAAGGTCTCTACTTGATAAATTTATTATAACAGGGTCAATACGGCCGGTGGTAGTTTGATTTATTTCCGGTAAGGCCGCCACCTCCCGGGGCGACTGTTCCTGCCTGGTCCTAAAAAAGGTTGCCTTCTGTTTGTTATACATGTTTGTGTGAGTGTATTCGTACTCTGGGTGGTAGAAATACTCATCATCAAAATAATATGGGTGGCATTGTTCGTTGTAGTGTTGTTGTTGTTGTTGTTGTTGTTGTTGTTGTTGTTGTGTTGTGATCGAGTTGGTTGTTTTGTTTGCCACCGATAGTTTGTTGTTTTCTTTGGAGGGCGCGAGGCTACATCTGCATATGATGGTCTTATTTTATTTTGTGCTGTTGTGTTTGTGGCGTTGGGTTGTTTTTCTTTTCCTTTTTGAGTGTTTTGATTTGTTTCTCTTTAGAATAGAGAAAGAAATTTATTTTACCAGTATTTTCAAAGCAAAACTCAACGAACGATGAGTTATCTCTCTTTAAAAAGAACTCTTCTCTGAAAACAATCGAATGACGTCATAAACAATATGATGACGTAACAATCACAGTTGTTATGGTATGCTTGAAAATTCCCAAGAAGGATGAAAACGTTAGCAAAAATGTTATCTTAGTTATTTTTTTGTTTTAAATATATATATATATATATATATATATATATATATATATATATATATATATTGGTCTCAATATTATAATTTTAATCCAAGCACTTCTGTTTTCCGAAAAGGTCGTCTAACGCTGTGGAATTAACACTGGTAGAATATATATATATAGTGCATGTTAATACAGTTACAAAATGATCACAAACAACTCGTGTGTATAAAACTCAACCACAAAATTATCTTTTCATTCTCAAAGTTTCATCATAAAAGAAAAAACTGGCATATCAAGTAAAACAAATAAACTTCCACCACAGAAGTGATGACGGGTGCTCCGAAACGAGATTCATTTCTTCAACTCTCTCTCTCTCTCTCTCTCTCTCTCTCTCTCTCTCTCTCTCTCTCCAAGCGTACTTTACTTTTAAAACATTATATATATTCCATACCATTTAAAGAATAATATTTGGAATCTCGAGTAGTAGTAAACGTGTTTTCGGCTGGAGTAAGAAAGCAACTTCTGTGACTCTGGCACGTGTGGGTGTTTATATTGTACCCAAAAGACTGACATCTTGAATCGCGGAAACATTTTAATCCGCAAATATTGACGTCATCTACATTTTCCCTCCACAAAATATCAACAGAGAAGTTGACATTGGTTTGGTGACCAGCAGTTTGTATTTACTCCGTAATGTATTGGTATAGTCGGCTATAATTTAAAATAATTTTAAATTTATTATTATGATATTAAAACCAATTGAAATAATTAAACAATATAAATACGTAACTAAAAAAGATGCACATGTTCTTAGACAATATTTAATGAAACCAACCAAAATGAAAAAAAATAGTTAAATGACATTTAATTTATTGTGGTTTTTTGGCCATATAAATAAATTTATGCCTTACCAATTCTCGTAAAAGTTCGAAATATTTACGACAAAATGTATTTTTTCTTTTAATCTTGATTATATCCAATAAACAACAATAAAATAAAAGTTATTTCCTTGTTATGTTTACAATATTGATTTTTGCAGCTCTACTGAGGATTTTTGAAGAGTCAATCATTTTAGATTTACAAAATACTGACTTCTTAACCGCTAGTTTTGTCGGTGATCGGAACAGCGATATTCACCTCTTCAGAGTAATTAAATCCGCCTTTTATTCGCGACACACATATAAAACCTAAACTATGCCAAACCACAAAGTTGTTGAACTTCAAAACAAACTTAATTTAAAAGCAAAAATATCTTTTTTTATAAATTACATTCCATATAATTCCTCAGACTGTACAATTAGAAAACATTGACTAATATGTACATTTCGTGAGATTACATGTCGGAAATAATATCTACATATTGCACGAAAGGTTTCACACCGCATTTCGATCAAACAAACTGAAAGGAGAGCCATTGTTTTGAACAGTAACAGAGAGCACACAAGTAGTCATGGAAATAGTCAATGTTATACCTAAAGCAACAGTGCAAAGGACGAAACTATGGCTACGTGTTGCGGCTCTAATATATCAAAACGAAAGATACCAAATAATTTTCAAACCACAATTCTCCAGCAAAGTAAAATAAAGTTAATTAACACGTTAATCTCCATCAGGGAAGTGAGGCCGGTACTCTTAACTGGAAATCACTTAAAGTTATTTTTGCACATTCGTCATGTGTGAAATCTTAGTTGAGAATGAAAAGAACATAAAAATATGGGAAGTCAAATATATCCAGAGTACTTTTGGATGCAGAGGCATTATACTTATTTCTTAACTCATTCTATACTTCTGATACGACGACCAATCTCTGTTGTATGTTTTCTCACAAACACGAGTCAGCCTTTTTCTGTCCGTCGTTACTTATTATCTGAATATCTGTCTATCTGATATAATGAGCAGTGTACCGATGAAATGTGGATTGCAGCTCTATATGCGTCTGCATGAGAAGTAGTTTTCAAATTAGATTAGATCCTGTGCACCACAATTGTACACGTCTGGAGCAGTTATCACGGGGGAGTAAATTTTATAGAAGAAAGATTCAGTTCAAAAGTCTACGTTTTCGACATAAAAATGTTGAACAGGACATTCATTAGAATCTGTTATTTCGTACATTTGTCTGTCTGTATCCAAATTATAGCGAAAAGACATTCTTGATAACTTTTTGTTTACATGTGAAAATCTTTCATATTCTCTCCCTGTTTCACCATGCAGGAATTCAAAGGAATTCAACTTCAAAGTGAAATTCTGAAACGTGGACGCGATAAAAATATAAATACTTAACGAATACCCTCAAATTATTAGATTATATTTTTTATTCTCTAGATACATGACGATGTCGAAGCCACCTCGAGATATATTCTTCCGCATGTCTACTCCGGCCCGTGTATATTATCCGACAATAGACCACGGGTAAATGTTGATCATTTCAATTCTAACATGGATTGATATAAACATTGCGAGCTCTTTCTTCGGAAGTACATTTTAACAATTCATCTGTGAAACTAACACCCGTGAAATAAATAATGTTATAAATGAAAATAACGTCACAACCAATTTAGCGACATATAACATCACGTCATAAAATGAGTAAGGAAGTACGTCCAACAAAGAAACATCCATGGTTATATCGATATTTATAACATGACCTGTGTTTTCCTTCATATCAAACATGAAGAAAACGAGCTGTGGTATAACAATTGATATACTCTTGGCTGTTTCGTTTTTATGACGAACTGCATACTCATTTTATAACGTCATGATTTTTATATCACCAAGGACACATTGGTTTTGCTAATATATATTCTTAAAAGAACGATTTGTTCGGCTATGAAACGTTTAAAGCATTAATCCAAGGTACTAATTACTGTGCGATTATGGCGCTGGGTGTCACTTTACCTACTGTGGTTACAACTTAACATGACTGCAAACTTATAAAAATTCAAGTTGGTGAACATTATTCTTCAATTGACATTTTTTAGACAGCATGTGAAATTTCCTACGTTTTCACATAAATCAAATACAAATGGAAACGGCCGTCGAGTGCTGTAAAATTATCTCTTGTATGTTTTTATGTATCGTATACAATAATTTCAAAAAGTTTAGGTCCTTTATTTTCCGAACCAAAATTTGGACTTTAAAAAAGAGCCTGTTACTTTTTATCTCCCTTCCCCAATGTATTCCTGTTTTGTAGGAATACAAAACTACAACAAAAATACAATGTTTGCAATTTGAACCATTGATGTTACAATAAAATTGTTGGCATCACAATCTAAGTAATATTGTGACGTCATAGTACGTGTAGTTTGACTTTACCCTCGGCGAAGATAAAATCGTGTACTCGGTATGCCTCGTTCTGGACCATATAATATATTATATAAGAATTTAGATTGTGATCTCCTTACCCGGTGCTACAAGTAGTAACAGACTGTTTTCGCACATCGTAAAACTCTGTAATTCAGTTGACCGGATTTTGAAAGAAAATATTTGTTGTAACAACATTGGAACTTCACAAATATTATGACCTTTAACAAACCAGTAAACAGGTATAACAAATACGGCTAGAAATAAGCAGATAAATATTGAAACTTAAAATGTAACTGACCTTCGCTTCCAAGCAGATTCATAATTACGAGAAACAATCTCATGTAATGAAAAGTCATAGTTTTCCAACCGTTTTCAAATATGGAAATGATAACAATAATCCAATTTTGAATATGATATAATTCTCTTAGCAAAGCAAATCAAACATTAGGTAAAAGTGTTTTAAATGAAGAATTGTCACCCTTTCTAATTTAGAATAATGGTTTTTTTTTTTTTGTCTTCTTTATATTATAACGATAAATATCGAATTTTTCTTTTCATTTGTGAAAAAATCAACAAAATGCATCTCATTGAATATTATCACTACATACAATTTATTAATGATTTATATTGTTTTCATTTTTATTTTAAATAGCGTTTTAATTTCCGTTTAAAATTGCAGAAAATGTACACGTCTATTCATGTAGTGTTTAACTTTCGTTGGAAATAACCATATAATAACACTGCTTACTCGTATTCAGACGTAATTAGACACTTCGCACTTGTCTGACTTCATAAAAATAATAATATTTATTTGCAAAGCAAAACAAAAATTGCTATAGCAATTGTACAGAAATATGTTACGGTAACAACATAGCAGAGAAACAGGGCAAATCCAATACCTGGTATTCGTGTTTTGCGTGATATTTAAATGTAAGTTAAAAATTGCTTTGTTTTTAATTGCTGTTTCCTTAACTTAATAAAGCAGTATATGTACTTGGTTTGCAAATGGATGTTGCAAAAGACAATGTCTGCTGAATACTAATTAAGAATATATTCAGTTGTTTAATCATGTTCAAATAAATCTTTTTCAAAATGTTTGCTTTAAACAAAAGGGTCTTATATAACGTATTACGAATTTACAATAAGCCCATTAAAACCCTGTCATTTGTATAATGAAGTCTTTACTCTCATAAAATTGCTTGATTTGTGTATTACCAAGATATAGAAAATTGTAGTAGTAATTAAAAATCATATATGATGTTCATTGAATAGTATAAAGAGCTACCATACATTCGTTTAAATAATGATAATAATAATAATTATTTATTATAGTGTCACATGTCATAAAACAATAACACATACTTAAAAACTGTATATACATATAAGAATTACGACATTCAGTCTAAAAAACTTATGAGACACTTTTATCACATAATGCATCAATCAACACTTTTAAGATTAAGATACAATTAAATAGAATGTTCTTGCATTGACAAGTAAAATGCTACAGCACAGAATTTTAAAATACATAAATCTCCATTGTAGAACCCAAATGCATAAAAAAACAGAAAAACTGATTGACTTAGCTGAAACACTAGGAAACAGTACAGAACAGAGGATTAAAACAAAAGTCGGCATCACCTAATAAACGGTTTCTCTTGGAAAAAAATAAAGTTAAAAGAACAGCAATTTTAACACCATGACGAGTGTCTTCCACCTCTTAAGTAATTTTGTTGGGATCGAGGGTCATTTATATGCAAGGTTTTGGAAAAAGCTATTTCTTGCATACAGAGTTAAATAAAACTAATACTTGAATACATAAAACGCCCGTTTCCATGGCAACGGAAATCATTGTGACAATTTGAAACTGGAAGTGATAACCTAGATGAGTGATAAGTAAGTTTCATCAAAATTGTTTTATGGCAACAAGGGCATATTGGATTTTGTCGATATCGTTGTTTTTTTTTATTAAAATCGATTACTCTTGATGCTAAAAATAATCCCATAAAATGTCATGAAAATCAGTTGAACGGTTATCGAGAATAATGAATTTTCAGGTTTTGATACTTTTACATGTGTCCATGGTGACGGCAGCCATATTGGAAATTTAAAGTGCGGATTGCGCATCTACACTGTTAATGCATTGTTACTATGAAGTTTAATTGAGATTAAGTGAGGACTATCCGAAAAAGAGCGAACAAGCGGCGTGCGGAAGAAAAGATAAGAAAAACGGAATAATAAGAACAAGTCTCCAAAATGATGTCGTGGGAGACTTTAAAATAAAATTTGTGTTGTGAGCCTATAATCCCAAATTGATGATGCTAACTAGGGCTGAAGCAAAGATGCAAAGATTCGAAATATAATACTACGTTTATAGCAACAATAACAATATACCTGCCCCATGTTTTTTAACAATCTTGCAGAATGTCGATTCCAAGATTAATAGCTAAATTAATTGCCAGTTTCACTTTCAGTTTTCACTTTTCTTTGGAATTGTGTTTAGGAAATTGATTGGTAAATTTTTGTTTGATTGACACCTTGATCACATGTACAGCTCTTTAGCGAAAATATCTATGATAGACTGTTTCATCAATACCGCTTTAAAACCTTTACTAGATATTCCCTAATATCAAATGGATTAGTATGTTTGTTTTTGATACATCTAAATGATTGATTTACTCTATTCTCTTACGTGCCTACCCAAATGTAAAATAATGTTACTAATAAAATCATTTTTCTGACCGTTATCACAAAATTGTTGAAAATAAAACTAATTTTTAGCTCACCTGACCGAAGGTCATGTGAGCTTATGGCATAGCGCAGCGTGTGTATGTGCGTGCGTGCGTGCGTGCGTGCGTGTGTGCGTGTGTGCGTGCGTCGTTAACACCTGTTTTCGACTTCTCCTCTGAAACTACTGGACAGTTTTTAATGAAACTTTGTCAGAAGTATATATGGGCCGGTGCAATTCAGATTTGTTCATGGTGTTGCTATGGCTACCATAACTAGGTCAAGGTGACCTAGGGGTGCAAAAATCTTAAAAATCTTCTTCTCCGAAAGTACTGATTGGAGAAAAAATCTGATGTGATATTTGGCTTCTCTAGGGTCTTAAGCCTATAGTTTGTTCATTTTGTGAAATTCGGATAAAAAATAGGTAACGCGTTTTTGCGTTTAATTTTGAAAAAATCGTAAAATAACTTCAAATTGTTATAACTTGACTATTTGACCAGATAATGACATGGGGTTTTCAGTTTTGACATCTTCTTGTTAGTATCTTCAAAATGTGGTCAAGGTCAATTGTGAAGGTCGTGACCTAATTTTTTTTACCTCTGATTATAATTATTATCTCGAAAACTATAAACTTTTTGTATAAGCATGTATATTAGAATGTTGTAGGTATCGATACAATGATCATTTTGATGTATAGAAAAAGGTCATGGGTTCAAAGGTCAAGGTCACAGGTGCGAAACAATACCGAAATGGGTAATTATCTCGAAAACTATAAACATTTTGTATAGGCATGTATATTAGAATGTTGTAGGTATTGATACAACAATCATTTTGATGTATAGAAAAAGGTCATGGTTCAAAGGTCAAGGTCACAGATGTGAAACATTACTGAAATGGTTAATTATCTCGAAAACTATAAACTTTTTGTATAGGCATGTATATTAGAATGTTGTAGGTATTGATACAACGATTATTTTGATGTATAGAGAAAGGTCATGGGTTCAAAGGTCAAGGCCACAGATGTGAAACAATACCGAAATGGTTAATTATCTCGAAAACTATAAACTTTTTGTATAGGCTTGTATATTAGAATGTTGTAGGTATTGATACAACGGTCATGTTGATGTATAGAAAAAGGTCATGGGTTCAAAGGTCAAGGTCACAGATGTGAAACAATACTGAAATGGTTAATTATCTCGAAAACTATAAACTTTTTGTATAGGCATGTATATTAGAATGTTGTAGGTATTTATACAACGATCATTTTGATGTATAGAAAAAGGTTATTGGTTTAAAGGTCAAGGTCACATATGCAAACCAATACCGAAATGGTTAATTATCTCGAAAACTATAAACTTTTTGTATAGGCATGTATATTAGAATGTTGTAGGTATTTATACAACGATCATTTTGATGTATAGAAAAAGGTTATTGGTTTAAAGGTCAAGGTCACAGATGTGAAACAATACCGAAATGGTTAATTATCTCGAAAACTATAAACTTTTTGTATAGGCATGTATATTAGAATGTTGTAGGTATTGATACAATGGTTATCATGATGTAAAGAAAAAAGTCATTGGGGTTTAGTATTTATGTTTTCTTTAAATCTATCAGCTAGCCATTAGTTATCAGGTGAGCGTATCAGGCCCATGGGCCTCTTGTTAAGAAATATGTATTTGTGTCCGGAATCACACTGGATATATTTGTTATTTCATGTTCTTTTTTTCTCAATATTATTTCAAATGCGTCGAATGTAGCTAGCTAAAAAGGGACAACTTACCTCTCGGATTATCCGGCATTACTTCCCTGGCGAAAGTCCACGAGTTTCAAAATTTCAATGGTGGTGCGTTTGTTTTTTATTCGTGTATGTAGGTGTCTATAAAACTGCTTTTATTGCGTCTTTTGAGATATGTATCACTGCATCACTAACTCCTTTGTCTAATATATAAGTATCAAACCAACCAGTTGATTCCAAAGACCAGCAAACTCAGGTTTTTATTATTGTTTTTAAATTTACAATAACGTATTTAACTTTGCTTAGTTCAGTCATCGTAACATCGCATAGGTGAAACAATTTGAACATTATTTATAATACGATACTGAAGAGTATCTATTTAGTTTTTCGCACACACAAAGGCTTAAAAGAAATTGACGTAGTAGAGCAGTTAATATTGTAAAATTCGTAACATTTTGTAACAAGGTTCTACCCGCCGTTGTTAATATTAAATACGCATCAGACTTTGGGTTTTATTATCTGGTTTTTTATTATATTATTTTTTAAAAACATCCTGTATATAAAACAAATAAAAAATATAAGTGACAGTATAAATAAACAACTTTGACCTGTTCGCTTGACCTTTGATTTAAATATTTATCGCGGACCAAGTACATCCATGTATAGGGAGAACATGTGTTTATTTGTCTACATAATGTGAACACTTATCATGTACCTTGTGTACATACTATTAACAGTGAATCCTACTACAACCCATTTATTGGGTGGATCTTTCTACATGAATATTCCTAATGAAAGGTCAAACGGACAGGTCGATGTTGTTTACCTATACAAAATACCTCTACAATAACATAATATTTCACATACTGGGCTAATCTCGTGATAATCACGAGACTCGATACAATTAACAAAAATGTAATGTGCTTACGTTTCATGATACATTAATCAAAGTTATATTTATCAAAAGAATAAATTATATTTCTGCGGAACATGATAAACATTTATTTACAAAAAACTCAATAACTCGGATAAAAGAATAAGCTATGAGCTAAGGGCAACATCTAATAAGGCACTATAAAATGAGACTTGACTTACATGAACTTCACGTGCCTAGATATGTTGTAATATTCCTATACAAATTCATTAGGAAAAATACACAATAACTTTATATTTGCCCTACCAACGAAAATAGTCATTGTGGACCGTCTATTTTTTTTCTATTTGACTGCACGTATTTGTCAAGTCGACGTTTTGAATTTCCGTAAATTTATTCTGCAGTTTGATTGGCGGATATTGAATGATCTTGCTAGTAAAACTACTGCAAATGTCATCAAATTATCTGTTAGAATTTTAAGGAATATTTTCAACATTTGAATGGAGTATCTATTGAATAATTGATGGATATGTTGGAGGACGAGTTGAATCTGTCATCATAATATTTTGACTGGGATTAAGGGCAAATATATTTATACAATTCAACGTCTTGTACATGAGTGATTTTGTATATAAGATGCGTGTCCAACATGAGTGATTGTCATGTGATCACTAAAGTTAAAATCTGGAACGATTTTACCGCATTGCAGATTCACGGTTGCTTATACGGGCATAAGCATTCACAAAAAAGAGGGTTATGTATCATTATACAGCATTCGATGTTAGCCACTCGTTGTAGCAGCACACATACTCTTTTATAACTCCGCCCATTCTTCCAAATGTATCTGACCTGTATTATATGGTTCTTTTTCTATTGTAGATTTTTGAAAGTTGTTATATCGTAATGAATTCAGTCCGATTTAATTACATTATGTACCATCGTGAGTTTGCTGTAAGGATGAAGATAAATGAATTTATAAGTGAAATAATGTAATAAAGCTGCTATACCGTATTATACGTTTAGGCACTTGTCCTATACATTTATGTATCGAGATTTATTTTTATAATATTTTATATTAGTTTGAGCTTGGCGAATTAGAATATAATAGCTTTTTTGTTGGCATCCGAGGTCCTAACTATTGTCCAACGCGAACTATACTGTTACTCCAGAAACAAAACGCATAAAAACAAGTTATAAAACAGGATTGATATTTACAAAATTACCATTATTGATGAGATTAATTGATTGATGAGTTTTAAAGCCCAATAAAAGAATCTTTCACTTTCCTATCGATGCGAGACTTGGCCCAATAAAACATAAGGTGTTTGTTCAACCAATAGTTCTTTTAAGTTTATAACAAAACGCACAACGTCAAATATGTCAAAATATTAAAGATTTTCTAAGCAAGGAAGAGTCCTGCGGAAGACAGATATTGTTTAAGGATTAATTTTATCCTTTGATGCAGACAACACCAGCATCTTCATTATGCGCACAGTTTTCTTTGCTCCACCCATTGAATGGACATAGTTCTATTCTAGACTCTTTTCCAGTACACAAGACGTTGTCCATCCAGGTTGGCTCCTTTCCTTGTCCAAAAAGGCTTTTGTTTTTGCAATTCCAGACCTACAAAAATAAAGATTATATAACCATATCGAATTTGTATTACAATATTTATAATTAACGACAATTTTGTTTCATTAAAATAATTTCATTTAAATCCGACATACATGTTATTTATTTAAAGTACATGGAATTCGCCTGGAGAAACTTTTTACATACGTGGCCGATGTAGCTAGCAAAAGTATTACTTCTCCCAACATCCGATCTTACAATTTCAGTAACGGTTTATCATCTCAACTCGGATGCAAAAAAAATCCTAAAAACATTGCGTTATAAGATTTTCACACCTTATACGCAGGAACCAATAATTCCATTGTACCAAAAGAAAGCTTATTTACAATGCACAGTCGCTATTATCGGAATATAATTTCCTTACACAAAAATTATTTTTAAAAAATCAAACACAAAGAAAGCCAATCTCAAAATCACAACTAAAAGAAGTATAAACTTTGTAAACTGTTTAATTGAAATAATCATGTGAACTTCCATCAGGTACATGGAGCTATATGCTCCTGAAGACTTTAAACGTTAATTATTTTAATTAGTTCCTCCAATTTCGAGACAACAATCATGACGCCAAATGTAAATAAATGAAAGCATTTCATGCTTTTAACACGGGATAGAGTATTATATTTGGAGCTATAATATACCAATTTGTTCATTTGATAGATGTTTTAAGTTTTGTCTGGTAATGTTCAAGCTATTCGTTAAAATATTTTAAAATACAATTTCGGTTGATGGTGGCTATATATAGTGTTGATTGTTTCTAAATAAGACTGTGTACTATCCTTGACGAACTTGTGTTAGAATTACTGAATATCATTTAGGAAGAGCCTGCATTATATTTCCTTGTGTAGAATTTTGTGAAGTTGAAGTAAGAGTTTGTTTTAATCAAGATATCTTTAAATACCGGTCGATTCATTACGTCAATGTTGACATGAATATAATGAAAAAACTTATGGAATCACGAATTAATCTATATTTAACATTTCGGAAATAATAAAGTATTGACTACCTAAATCCGAGTTGTTTGCAAACAACAATAGCATCAAGATCGTCCCAGCCATCGTCACAAACAGTTCCCCAAATTCCAAAGTAATTAATTTCTACACGTCCAAGTGTGTTGTTAGCCCCTCCTGCCAGTCTTATTTGTGCTAAAAAATAATCGATACAGATGTTAAATTACACAATAAATAGAAATAAAATACAGATTTTTTTATAAGTTGCGTCATCTAATCATCAATTGTTGTTACAAACATGGACGTAGCGGTTTTAGCTAGCTTAACAACAGATGCTTACTTTTCACTCCTTTACGTAGATCAATTGCAAGATTTAAAGTTTTTACTTTCCTTTGGGATTGTGGTTTTGATGCGTTATGTCATTATGTTTTTAATTTCTCTCTGTTTCTAAAGGCTATATATTACACTTTACAAAAGCTTGTTCTATTCTAATTCTTTCATCAGAAGATCAGATTGCCCAAAACTTTAATTTGGTGACAGGAAATGTTTTATTTATGAATTTTACAGCTTTGTGTTACGTCTTTGTCACTTGTATATTTTTGAGATCTGTATTGTATTTTGAACTATGCGTGCTTTTATAATCAGGTATTTAATAATAGTTTCTTGCCACATTCAAAACAAACATTGTTTACTATATTTATGCTACATTTAACATGAACATAAAATTATAATAACAACAATAATTATAATAACTTTTGTTTTGAGTGACGGTAATAGTGAATAATATAAAACATGGATTTTATAATATTATCGGTTTTTGAACTGATATTTTGAAATATTGTCCCGAGTTGACTCGACATTTGCACGATTTTGCTAGTGCAAATTTCAAATCAACGCGAGACAATATTTCACAATATCACGTCGATAACACTTTTATTATATAGAAAAATAAATTTTGTTTACTCCCGTTAAGTATTTCATCTTAAATACCATTGTGTCGTACAAAATATAAATATTACACTAGTTCTTGTAAATGGATACAAGAACTAGTTGAATATGACAACAACACAGCTATGACGTCGACAACAATTGTATGACGTCATAAACGAAAGCGTCATGTGACAAAGCGTGCAATATGAAACAATTGATTCGGGAAACCTCGGACTGGAACTATCGATATTTATTGCACGCTAACACCTCGGGATTTATCGTACACTTTCTATGCGAAGCATATATTGCTATATAATAATATATAATAATAATAATAATAATAACGTCTTACTGTTTAAGCACTCAAATCTATTTGTGGTCCAGTTACCATTGTATCTACAACGGAAAATGGGATTACCGGCTTGCTGGAATCCATCAAAACATTCGTATTTGGCGATGGAACCATCATATGTTGAGTTCACATACCTACGAGCAAATGGTATATTGGGTGGTTGACCGCAATCTTAAACAAAAAACATACATGTATTAATACAATCGTGGTTAGTTTTACTCACCAATAAATATGTTTCTCTGCTTCGTTTGAAATTCTACCTAAAAGTCAGGGCTAATAGAGGTGAGGAATGGGGCTTTTAGGGCTATTGAATTTAATATAAATTATAGGTAGTGAAATTTGAAATACAGTTGTTGCTTCCAGCATGTATATGTATGACCAATTACTGTAAGAGACAGAAAATATGTCCATAAGTCACGTGTGAGTTAATAGCTCATATCTTGATTATTCAAAGGAATTATTTGCAAATACATTGTCAATTGACAGACATTATCCAGGAATATCTGAAAAGTAAGAAGATAATTACATTATACAGTTTTAATTTTACAGACGGCTGTTTCGGTATAAATCCTCATCATCACTTGGACCAAAGTTATGAAAACAAAAGCGTTAAGCATAATAAAAACCGAAAGGACCAAAATATATTTACCTTTAGATGAGGCAAACTCATGATACTCTGATACTTTAATTTTTTAGAAGAAATGATTTTACATATGTAAATAACAACGATAAAAGAAGCAAACCTCTTTTGCATGAAAACTTTACAGGTGACCAATCCCCGTCCGACTGACAAAACACTGGAATTCCATCCAAGTAATATCCATCATTACACGCACACATTGCCATTGATCCAGAACTATTTCCACCAACAATGCATCGGCTATGTGCCACATACGGAGGTTGATCACATACTATAACAGAAAAAAGTTCAAAACGACAGTACTTGTAATACACATTTAACGCTTATTTAAATGTTGTCGTATTTCACAATTATCATTTGATTTGTATTAGTTTTATTTAATGGTTGACTGCACATTAGTCTGGAAAAGCAAAGCAGTAAAATTCACTTGATAAAATGAATTTTTGCATACCGAATAGAAAATGAATGGAATTACAATATGGCAATAGCCGTTAAAGAAAAATTAATGTATGCAGCACAACAACTTATCTTCAAACTCTGAACTGGAATCCCTTTCCATTAAAAAGTTAACATTTTTTATTTTTTACATTCTATTTGCATATAATAACGTACCTATACAAAAAGGTATAAACAATAACATAATTATGATAAATTGCTAGGTGCTATATACTCACGTTTGAACGCAATTGGTTCATATATGAATATATGATGGTTGTTTCCCTTTTTACTATAAGTAGTAATTTTGACCCTCTGGGATTTCTATCAAACTGAAAATCACTTGTTTTAATGTACTTCATCTAGGGATTTTTAATCTTGTCAAGCATGAACTTTAACCTATGAGCCATGCCCTTAATTTTACGTACATACCCTTTGGTTTGATATGCTTAATATGCTTAGACCCTTTCAGGGAAGGGTTTTTGGTCCAAGAAGTTTGTTAAATTTAGCACGTGGTTTGTAAATTCTGGTAGAAACGCGTCAGTCAAAGAATTAACGTAAAGGATTGTAATAGCTAGGTATCTATATTCAATATACACAATTAAGATTAACTTAGTCTACAATTAGGATGCAATTGCTTTTTCATTTGTTTTGTCTATTTATAGTAACGACGTTATCTTGAGTGGCAAAAGGTCAACCATTTATTTTAATCCATGTAACCTATAGTGTATAGAAGTGACCTTCTAAAATAAATGTGGTTTAAAATTATTCTAATTGTTTCAAAAAAGTTAAAACAATCAGATTAGTTTGATAAGGCTAGGTTAGCTGGATATAAATGTATACGACTCCACTATTAAAACACTTCATGGGACATCAAATAAACTTATCCACATTATATAATATTTTTTTTACTTGAACAAAAAACAAAAAAAAAAAAAACACACTCAGGCATACAATCACCCCTTACAGGATCTTAGAGCATAACACTTTTGATAAATCAGACAAATAACAACACAACCGGATTGTCCATTTACTTTGAAATAAGGAAATGGCGTATCATGTTGACACTTATGATTGCCACTTAAATATATATTAAACGTTAAGTTTAAGTGTTATTTACTCAGAATGTTTATCTTGGTTCTATTTCAGTTAATGATTCAAAATACTTCCTCTATTAGAATTTAATTTATAGAAATTATCGAAAATAATTTACAATGGTCATATATTACTACAAGGATGAAACTTGCCTATTTGAAATTAGGGGTCAAGACTTGTTTTATGATCCATAGGACACTTTGACCCTGCTAATTGTTATCCCTTTGCTATCGTTTTTCCATTATAGGTGAATTGAATTATTTCAGAACTTAATGGACATTTTCCATTTATAGTAAAAATCATATCCATTTCAAAAGCATGGTAAGCCATTTGAAACTAGCAAACTAGGTTTAACACATGAAATCCTACCACAAAGTGAGACTGGGTGCTTTGGAAGGGTAAGAACGTTCTCTACATCCGTCACGTGTGAAATCGAAATAGAGAGTCGAAAACAAACATACTAATTCATGTCCGAATCACAATCCAGAAGCAAAGTCTTTGGAACTGACAAGTTAGGTTTGACACGTGAACTTCCACTACGGAAGTGAGGCCGGGTGCTCCGGAAGGGTAAGCACCTCCTGTTTCAATAGCTTCATCCACCACGTGTGTAATCAAAATTGTGTAAAAGAAGCATGGAACTATGAGACGTCAATCCTAGAAACAGAGACATTAAACTTATCAACAATACTGTGATGACGGCCATAAAACTTTTTAAGGGCCTTGATAAGCCTAGGCTTGCAATATACCTGAGTCAACAATTTATTTACAAGCTGCCTACTTCGTTGTACAAAGTCCCCGTAGAGGAACAAGCTCTACCATAACGTATTAATTGGGAAACAAGTACACCATAATAATAGAAACATGGAAATATGGGACGTCAGATATATCCAGGGAAATTTGGATACACGGATTTCATACTTATTAACACTATTGTGATGGATGATGGCCAGTCGTATCTCTCAAAATTTAATATAATTATTAGAACATTATCTATATCTATAAAGAGTTGTCAGTCGTCTCTCAGGATTTAACAAGGTTCTGCATAAGTGTGACTAGTGTAATTATTTTACAAAAACGGTAAAACAAGATACCAAATTTTCTATAGCCGAAAATGATTTTTTTTTGTCAAACATCATATACAGTCAAACCTGCCTTAAAGGCCACCTCCATATATATTGTATCCCAATTGTTCTTTATTTATATTATTTGAACCTGTATATAAAGGTCACCTGCCCATAAAAGCCACTTTTACTAGTTCCATTGGCTGACCTTTATAGACAGGTTTGACTGTAGATTCCAAACAAATTATACTAAAAATACTCTCAACAAAATATTAAGTTTTTGATAGACAACATATTTGTTGTGTTTGGTAATATATTTTTATTTAACATTGTGCAATTTTCAGGTTTTTTTATGATCCTATGACCTTGATGACTTAAATTTGGTATGCTGCCTTTTTTGATAATTTATATACCTTGTTAATATCTCTCTCATACAAAACTTAAGTAGCAAATGGATGAAAAAGTGAAACATTGTATTCTGAAAGTTTTTATAGTTCTGTGGCCTGTCCGACTTCAATTTGGTACGCGACACATCAACTTTCAAAACTATATATACCTTATTCATCACTTTGATACCTCGTTTAACACAAAATGGTATTGAGCGAAAATGGATTCTGGGACGTACGTACAGACGGACATGAGAAACGATATATGTCCCTATCATATTAATTGCGAGGGCATAACATATTAATGCATCATATAAAACTCTTACCTTGGCTTTTGATATTTTCCTGGGTTGTGGTATCTGTAACAGTTAAGGTTACTCCCGACATGTCCTCCTTAACAATCATTTGTTTAACTAGAACTAAAGCAACTGCTTGAATAATCAAAATAAGTGTTGACGATATCAAGATGACAACTGCAATTCTGCACCACGTTATATCAAATCCCTTCGTGTTTTGTCCTGACATTGTGGTTTGTTGATTTGACATAGTTCTTTGTCTTATTGGTAAAGCTACCACTTGTGATGATGGTTCTGACAAGTGGAGTGTTTCGTATGTATCGGCCTGTTCAATGTCCGATTTGTTAATCATATCAACAGTTACGTTACTATATACATTTTCCATACTTTTTTAGTTGCATGCAGATAAATATTTGCTAACGAACACAGGATTGCAATTCAAAATTAAAATCGACTGTTCTTATAAGGATTTAAATTTAAACGTGAAAATATAATAAACAAGGAAGAAGTGATATTTATAGTCAACAGTATACGTACATGTAATATGAAACGTACAAAGTGGGTGATTCCACTAAAGAAATTCCTGGACAGAACAATATACGGAAATTCGGAAGTGATGTTTTGTTTTAGCCGCTCATCCACTTGACTATGATAGTGTATAATCATGTCATACTCTTTCACAAAATTGATATTGGAACTTGATAACACACGAATATACTATATACTGTTAAATTTTATTGTTTATAAAAGTAAATACTATCTATATTGTAGTTGTGTTTATTGTAATGATTTGTTTTAATGTTGAAATAGAATCTTATTTACTTGATGCATATAAAAAAATGATCAAAGTTTTAAAATTTGTACTTTGATATGTGATTGTGATTAAGACATGCATTAGTAAGTTTGTTTTTGATTAAATGTTTCTCGATGAGTTTGCATACATAGCGACCTGTCAGCTTAAAAGAAAAAAAAATCATTCTTTCATAGATTAAAAACCGGTCTATTGAAAATACCATTCACTTATATCAAAACATTTCTAATTACAAATTGGAGTTTTACAAATTATGTTATAATTGAGTCATTATGACATTGGCTATCATGTCGTGTCCGACAGACCATGTGGTTTTAATTTCCCTTAACCATATTTATTGTTACTAACACTCCGTTTTATAGAGATTGTGGCCACATTTTACAAAAGTTTACATTTTGTTCTAGTGAAATCGTTTTGTAAGGAAGTGACATAATATGCGACAACAGTCTTTGCTTAAAATCTGCTAAAAAAGTCTACACACTCCGTAAAATTTTCAATTTCACTTCAAAATTTTTATATCCGACAATTCCATCTTATGCTTAAAAGGAATAATCGATAGCTGTTACATCAAAAATTACCTGACTTAATTAGATATACTTTAATTGTCTAAATTTCCTGCAATTTAAAATTAAATTTTTTTCAAAAACTAAGGAATACTCCCTCATGCAAAGTATTTCCTTAGCTTAATTTGGTATAATATATTTTGGTCCTTTGGGTAGCTTTTCACTATCTTCAAAATAATTTTGGTTTCATAATTTTGGTCCAAGCACTACTGATGAGGAAACGGCCGTCTAGTGCTGTAAAATTAAAACTGGTATAATATGTAAATATAACGATGAAAGAAACTTGTATTGGGCACTTGCTCAAGGTTGATAAGTGTTCACTACCACATTCTTTTATCATAACAAGAGGCCCATGGGCCTGATAAGCTCACCTGATAAATAATGGATAGCTGATAGATTTCAAGATAAAAAAAATACTGAAACCCCAATGACTTTTTTCTTAACATCAAAATGATCGTTGTATCAATACCAACAACATTCTAATATACATGCCTATACAAAAAGTTAATAGTTTTCAAGATAATTAACAATTTCAGTATTGTTTCGCATCTGTGAACTTGACCTTTGAACCCATGACTTTAATCTATATAACAAAACGATCTGAACATCAATACCTACAACATTCTAATAAACATGTCTAGACATAAATTTTATAGTTTTCAAGATAATTAACCATTTCGGTATTGTTTTCCATCTGTGACCTTGACCTTTCAACCCATAACCTTTTCGTATACTTCAAAATGATCGTTGTATCAATACCTACAACATTCTAATATACATGCCTATACAAAAAGTTTATTGTTTTCAAGATAATTAACCATTTCGGTATTGTTTTTATCTGTGACCTTGATATTTGAACCCATGATCTTAATCTATACATCAAAATGATCAGTACACCAATACCTACAATATTATTATATACATGCCTATACAAAAAGTTTATAGTTTTTTAGTTCATTTACCATTTCGGGATTGTTTTGCATCAGTGACCTTCACCTTTGAACCCATGACATTTTTCTATACATCAAAATGATTGTTGTATCAATTCCTACAACATTCTAATATACATGCTTATACAAAAAGTTAATAGTTTCCAAAATAATTAACCATTACGGTATTGTTTTGCATTTAAGACCTTGACCTTTGAACCTATGACCTTTCCTATACATCAAAATGACCATTGTATCAATATCTACAACATTCTAATATACATGCCTATACAAAAATTTTATAGTTTTCAAGATAATTAACCATTTCGGTATTGTTTTCCATCTGTGACCTTGACCTTTCAACCCATGACCTTTTCCTATACTTCAAAATGATCGTTGTATCAATACCTACAACATTCTAATATACATGCCTATACAAAAAGTTTATTGTTTTCAAGATAATTAACCATTTCGGTACTGTTTCGCATCTGTGACCTTGACCTTTGAACCCATGACCTTTTAATATACATCAAAATGATTGTTGTATCAATACCTACAACATTCTAATATACATGCTTATACAAAAAGTTTATTGTTTTCAAGATAATTAAACATTTCGGTATTGTTTTTATCTGTGACCTTGACCTTTGAACCATGACCTTTTCCTATACTCCAAAATGATCGTTGTATCAATACCTACAACATTCTTATATACATGCCTATACAAAAAGTTTATTGTTTTCAAGATAATTAACCATTTCGGTACTGTTTCGCATCTGTGACCTTGACCTTTGAACCCATGACCTTTTAATACAATCAAAATGATTGTTGTATCAATACCTACAACATTCTAATATACATGGTTATACAAAAAGTTAATAGTTTTCGAGATAATTAACCATTTAGATAATGTTTCAAATCTGTAACCTTGACCTTTGAAGCCATGACCTTTTTCTATACATCAAAATGATTGTTGTATCAATACCTACAACATTCTAATATGCAAGCTAATACAAAAAGTTAATAGTTTTCGAGATAATTAACCATTTGGGTATTGTTTTTCATATGTGACCTTCACCTTTGAACCCATGACTTTTTCTATATATCAAAATGATCGCTGTTTAAATGCCTACAATATTTTAATATACATGCCTATACAAAAAGTTTATAGTTTTCGAGATAAGTAACCATTTAAGTATTGTTTCGCATCTATGACCTTCACCTTTGAACCCATGACCTTTTTCTATACATCAAAATGATCGTTGTATCAATACCTACAACATTCTAATATACATGCTTATACAAAAAGTTATTAAGTTTTCGAGATAATTAACCATTTGGATATTGTTTCACATCTGTGACCTTGACCTTTGAAACCATGACTTTTTTCTATACATCAAAATGATTGTTGTATCAATGCCTACAACATTCTGATATACAACCTTATACAAAAAGTTAATAGTTTTCGAAATAATTAACCTTTTGGGTATTGTTTTGCATCTGTGACCTTGACTTTTGAACCCATGGCCTTTTTCTAACATCAAAATGACCGTTGTATCAATACCTACAACATTCTAATATACATGCCTATACAAAAAGTTTATTGTTTTCAAGATAATTAACCATTTCGGTACTGTTTCGCATCTGTGACCTTGACCTTTGAACCCATGACCTTTTAATATACATCAAAATGATTGTTGTATCAATACCTACAACATTCTAATATACATGCTTATACAAAAAGTTTATTGTTTTCAAGATAATTAAACATTTCGGTATTGTTTTTATCTGTGACCTTGACCTTTGAACCCATGACCTTTTCCTATACTCCAAAATGATCGTTGTATCAATACCTACAGCATTCTTATATACATGCCTATACAAAAAGTTTATTGTTTTCAAGATAATTAACCATTTCGGTACTGTTTCGCATCTGTGACCTTGACCTTTGAACCCATGACCTTTTAATACACATCAAAATGATTGTTGTATCAATACCTACAACATTCTAATATACATGGTTATACAAAAAGTTAATAGTTTTCGAGATAATTAACCATTTAGATAATGTTTCAAATCTGTAACCTTGACCTTTGAAGCCATGACCTTTTTCTATACATCAAAATGATTGTTGTATCAATACCTACAACATTCTAATATGCAAGCTAATACAAAAAGTTAATAGTTTTCGAGATAATTAACCATTTGGGTATTGTTTTTCATATGTGACCTTCACCTTTGAACCCATGACTTTTTTCTATATATCAAAATGATCGCTGTTTAAATGCCTACAATATTTTAATATACATGCCTATACAAAAAGTTTATAGTTTTCGAGATAAGTAACCATTTAAGTATTGTTTCGCATCTATGACCTTCACCTTTGAACCCATGACCTTTTTCTATACATCAAAATGATCGTTGTATCAATACCTACAACATTCTAATATACATGCTTATACAAAAAGTTATTAAGTTTTCGAGATAATTAACCATTTGGATATTGTTTCACATCTGTGACCTTGACCTTTGAAACCATGACTTTTTTCTATACATCAAAATGATTGTTGTATCAATGCCTACAACATTCTGATATACAACCTTATACAAAAAGTTAATAGTTTTCGAAATAATTAACCTTTTGGGTATTGTTTTGCATCTGTGACCTTGACTTTTGAACCCATGGCCTTTTTCTAACATCAAAATGACCGTTGTATCAATACCTACAACATTCTAATATACATGCCTATACAAAAAGTTTAAAGTTTTCGAGATAATTAACCATTTCGGTATTGTTGCGCATCTGTGACCATGACCTTTTTCTATACATCAAAATGATCGCTGGATCAATATCTACAACATTCTAATATACATGCCTATACAAAACGTTTATAGTTTTCGAGGTAATTAACCATTTCGGTATTGTTTCGCTCCTGTGACCTTGACCTTTGAACCCATGATCTTTTTCTATAATCAAAATGATCGTTGCATCAATACCTACAACATTCTAATATACATGCCTATATAAAATGTTTATAGTTTTCCAGATAATAATTAAAATCAGAGGTAAAAAAAATTAGATCATTGATCTTGACACCATTTTGAAGATAATTACAAGAATATGTCAAAACTGAAAACCCCATGCCATTATCTGGTCAAATAGTCGATTTATAACAATTTGAAGCTATTTTACGATTTTTTAAAAATAAAACGCAAAAACGCGTAACCTATTTTTTGTCAGAATTTCACAAAATGAACAAACTATAGGCTTAAGACCCTAGAGAAGCCAAATATCACATTAGATTTTTTCCCATCATCGGTTTCAGAGAAGTAGATTTTTTCAAGATATTTGCACCTCTAGGTCACTGTGACCTAGTTTTGGTAGCCATGTCAACGCCATGAACAAATCTTGTAATGATATAAGAAATTATATAAAAATAAATCCAAATGTTTTCTGGTTTACAAAATTGTACTTTCGGCTATAATTTATATAAGGTTAATTACTCAGGTCATCCTCAGGTCAATGGTCAGGCGAGCCTTTACCTCTAGGCAATTATTCAATAACGTACAGCCTGGACATTACATGATGCATGCACCTTTGTCCAATTGACCTTACAAATCATGATATTTGGTAAAAGGTTCAGGTCATGCTCTAACATTCTGTTACCTGACAGAAGAGTATAAAAGGTCGTCGCAGGTTTCATCTACACACACACACACACACGCAACATACCTGGACACAAACCTGGACATCTACACACAGACACAGCACAAGACACCATGAACTCCAGAGGACGAAAACAACAGAATAAAAGCACTATAAAGAACAGAACCTCTTCCTTCTTATTATTACGCCAGTGCTTCCGGTGTTATTATTACGTCAGTACAATCTTAATTGCACCGACTAAGACATGCTTCGGGCCAAGTCTCTTTGAAATCTGCCAATTACTTTCAGAGGAGAAGACGAAAATGAGTGTTAACGATGCACGCACACACGCACGCACATACACACGCTGCACCATACCATAAGCTCACATGACCTTTGGTCAGGTGAGCTAATAATTTGGCCCGGTAATTTTTGATGTAATTCACATATCCAGGTATCAAGGTATCAATCATTTCTTTTAAGGATGAAAAGGTTGAATTGTTAAACACAGATTTTTTTCATTTGAAGTGAAATTGGAAATTTTACAGTGTGTGTATACTTTTTTAAATACGATTTTGAACAAAGGCCGCCATTGTACATTAGGTTGCTGCCTTGTTAAATGAGACCACAATTCCTAGAAAACGGGGATTAAATAATGATGAATATGGTTTAAATTATATCATACAGGGAAAAGATAAACCTGATGCTTTCACATCTAGAGCAGACTAAAATTTTCCTGCCGTTTATCGGGGATCAATGGGTTTCGTTATAATAGTGTTTCGGCATGTCTTCAAACATGAATCTTGTCAGAGACCTAATTCTTAGCAGTTTCTTAACATTCCACAACAAAAAAGGTATACTCCATCATGCAAAGTATCTACTTAGCTAAATTTGGTAAAATTTATTTTGATCCTTTTGGGGTTTTTTTCAACATCTTTAAAAACAATTTTGATTTCACAATTTTGGTTCAAGCATACTGATGAGGAATGGTATTTCGAAACGACCGTCTAGTGCTGTAAAACTGGTAAAATATATAATTTTATTTATAACTGGACACAGAACATTTCTCAATTACTGTTCTACACGCATGCAATTGAACACATATCTTGTTCTACGTACATATTCTTAACACCAACAATTGGACACTTAACTACGTTTTCATGACACACGAGGCTCGACACTGCATGTTTTGAATACATTATCTTCATATATGCAACTGACATGTTTTAAGTATAGTTTTCACACGACTGCTGGGAATTATCACAGAGGTAGTTTTGATACATATTGTTTGAAAAACAATTTTAAACTACATTTCCTTCACATTTTGAACTGACCACAAGATATATTACAAGTCCTTTTTCTAAATATTATGACTTGATTTAAGATTGATTTGATGAACTCTTGGCTTCCATTATTAAATGCTAAATATATCTCAAATGTCGTGCTAAAAAGTCTGATTGAAGAAATAAAACTAAATGAGATAGAGATGGACATGTAATGCTCACACGTATCTCTGTAACTCGACAGGTATATAGCTTGTAATCCCGAATCCCTCAGAAAGATTTCTGAATAGCACTAAGTTATATCTTGTTTTTAGTCTTCAACGGCTTTTTTTATTTTTTCTATTTTCTCTATTTTCTCGACAACAGTAAAACCTGACAGTTATTGTCTAGGTTTAAAACACACATAAAGCTGTTCGAGGACAATATCATTACTATTGATAAACAATTGGTGCCTTTGTCAATGTGTCTGTAATCTACTGACATGTTATGCTCAAATCGACTGACATTGAAAACGTCGTATATAAAACTGGTATAATATGTAATTTATCAATAAACATATATTAAAAAAACAAATTTTTATATTATTTGAGTAAATAGTTATACAGCCAAACCTGTTAAAAAGGTCGCCTATGGGGACCAAAGAAGTTGGCTTTTATGAAAATGAGAAGGTGACCAAATAATATGAATAAAGAAAAATTGGGATACAATCTCATCAGGTGACCTTTAGGCAGGTTTCACTGTATCTGACGTTCACTTTATATACAACAATTAAAATTTCTCTCGATAACAATATGGCGCATTGATGAATGGTTTATTAATTTGCTGTATAGTCAAGGTTCAGCCTATTATGACTGACATTTCGTAAGGGGTAAACGATGATGTAGCATACATTGCAAGAAAGTGGTACATTTCGACGTTGTCGGTAACGTTTCTTTCCAGTAAAAAGGCATTGTTGAATGTTACCTAAAATACAATGAAAAAGAAAAGTCAGTCAGTTAAGTTAATTGCTTCGTACAGCCTACCCTACACAGTTAAAGAATCTTACTTGTTATTGAAACAACATGTATTTTACGATGCTACAAGGTACATACAAAAATTGATGATGTTATAAACCAGACATGAAAAGACAAACACACAATTGACGTATCGCTGACCACGCCCACAATGTTCCGACAAAGGCCTGGCAAACTTGAATTACACGCAAAAAGAATTAAAATTAGGCCTGAATTGCACCGTTTAATGACGTCACTGACACTAGAACGTCATTACTGTGCTTAAAGGTTATTTTGAACATGCATATATTGCGAATTAATTTTTATTTTCTATTTTTTTTGTTAACATTTTAATTATATTTCAACATAGAAAAGAGAGACCTAAGTGGAAAAAATATGTTTTCTTTTAAATCAGTCTATGTGAGTGTGTGCATACCATAAATGTTGCCACTTTTTCAATAAAGTCAAAATGGTTAAGTATAAATACTCCTATAAGGTACCTCATTGGTTATATGTAGGTCGTCCAGGTGTGAATTGTCTTGATTCAATCACGCAGGTAAGAGGTACATTTATTTGTAATTTGGGGCCCAAATGGATAGCTAGAATACATATTTTCTGTCACAAATGTGATTTTTTCTATAAACAGACGTTAACCAAAACATACAGCATTGAAAAAAATATCATTTTAGTTGGGTCTCTGAATAATGGATAAATATGCACTGTTAATTTGTCCAAGCAATTTTTTATTAAAATGTAATTTACAATATTCCATGTTCAAAATAGCCTTTATGCACAGTAGTTGCCGTGAAGCTGCTTTGGTATCGTGATGGCGGCCCTTGTCGGAATATCGTGGGCTTGGCCGGCGATTCGGCAATTGGACAACTGATTAAAAATTCATGACTACAATAAATTGAACACCCGCATGTCATAAATTGTTGGTGGACTAAGCATTTCTGAGGACATTTCCAACTCAGTAGTCAATACTTTTGTATTGTTTAAAATATACTATTGTCTAAATTTGGAGACTGTGTGAATGACATATATCCAAACGCAAATAAAAGATACGACTGATTCTTCAAATTCTGTTTCATATTTAGATTTACCTCATATATGACGATCACAAAAAGAGAATTTCTGTAAAATATTTTAAAAATCCTACTTATCAGAAATTTATTATTATTATGTCTTCAAAAAATATTACTGTTGAAAAAAAATTAAAGCATGTATTTTAACGCTCTATGAATATTGTCATTCAAAAATCTGGATTGAGTGTGAAAATGTTATGCATTATTTACATTTTGTTATTTATACCGCCATTGAGCGTATTCTATTGTGATATGGGCCTGAGGCTTTTAGTCAATAAAACACACACACACACACACACACACACACACACACATATATATATATATATATATATATATATTGGTATATATATATATACCATCAAGAGCTTCATTTGAAGCTATATGGGAAACGTGATGACTTTTAATTTTTCATTTTTTTTCTTGTTTATGCTGCAATATACCTGCTTCTCCTGCTTATGGTGTCTTTGTTTTACAATTAACACGTTATGGTAAGGCTTGTTCCCACTACGGGGACTTTGTACAACGACGCAGGCTGCTTGCAAATAAACTGTTGACCCAGGGATATTGCAAGCCTTGGCTTATCAGGCCCTAATTACAATATTATTGATAAGTGTGATGCCTCTGTGTCTGGGATTGCCCTAGATATATTTGACGTCTCATGTATCAATGTTCTTTTCACTCAATTTTGATTACACAAGTAGCGGTTGAAGCTGGAAATGT
The DNA here is from genome assembly GCA_021292105.1 of Anadara kagoshimensis. Classification (NCBI taxonomy): domain Eukaryota; kingdom Metazoa; phylum Mollusca; class Bivalvia; order Arcoida; family Arcidae; genus Anadara; species Anadara kagoshimensis. Next base: position 43,643,709 of record CM037864.1, read on the forward strand.
GCTAACCTTTCCGGTGCACCCATTCTAACTTCTCTGGTGGCAGTTTATATTTTTGACTGATTTTCCACTTTCACTTTGAAATTGTGATTTGGACATGGATTAGAATGGGTTTTTTTTGGGGTTTTTTTTTCTAAGATTTGCTTCTACTTAAAACCTTAACATCCGTAAGATATATTTCCTTATGCCATGTATTTCCTTATCTAAATTCGACTAAATATCTCTTTGTCATTTCGGTATCATAGACTACATGAACATTTTGGGTTAACAGGTTATGTCCAAGCATTACTACTAGTATTCTACTACGACCGTCTAGTACTAAAACAAAGTAACAGAGTGAGGTAATAATTTTGTATTAATGTATTAGTAGGTGTACAATGTATTTCCATGCTCGTGTATTGTGAAATCATATGAAATATGAAATATAAAACTGAAGTAAACATACACCAGAAATAACGATATTTTTAACTTTCTAATCAGAAGACGCATACTTAATGAAAATGTAAAATCTATCAGTTGCATCTTCATACTTTGTTTGAAGAAATGGAATACAAATTAAATTATCATAAAAATGCAATTTTATGGTGACTTTGTAATGTGCTTATTATAATAATAATAATAATAACTAGAAATTGTGATAATAATAATAATAATAACTAGAGATTGTAACTGTGATACCAGTAACGTATAATTCCCCACCACCCATAATCAAAAACAAACATTCTAATCCATTTCCGAATCACAATCCAGAAGCAAAGTAAAAACTTTGGAACTGACAAGTTAAGTTAGACACGTGAACTTCCACCAGGGAAGTGAGGTCGGGTGCTCCGGAAGGGTAAGCACCTCCTGTTTAGCTAGCTAAACTATATATTATCTAAAATATACACCTGGACGATCTGTTCTGTCTGATTTTTTACAAAATGTACATTTGACTTTTAGTTATATATTGGCTTGGTATTACACAGATCTATTACTTGGATTTGTCCCATTACATTGTTTATTTACAAGTTTTCATGAGAGTGTGGACTTTTGGACTGTCATTTATTGGAGTTACTTGGTATAATTTAAGTGTTATCACCAGCTTATCTCCATTCAGAATTGATTTCACCATATAGCTCATTTTGTTATAAACTAATAGATTTTTTTTGCTATAACTTGTTTTCTTTATTTTTACATTTATAAATATCGCTATTATAACACGCAAGCCACACTGTTTACATGCGTCTTAATGTTATGATATCGTTTTATAAATATTTCAAATTTTAGTAACTGAAAAGTATGACCTTGGCAGTCAGGCGTCTATTAATTTTATACTGATACAGAAGTCATGTGATTGTCACATTATGAATACTTGATATGATATCAATTCAATCAAATCATGAATACGGGGTTCAATTACTATTCAATCACATCAATTTATCAATATTTACTTAAAAGAAAAATTTGTATAAGATATAATCTTTTCTTTGGTAATTATCAAGAATAGGATTTAAATTGATATTCACAAATGTACTAATATTGAATTGGAATATGTCCAACAATGTTTGCATTTATTTTATGAAATATTAAAATTGAGAACATGATAGCTGTATACAATCTGTGAAATATTTTTACCAATTTGTTTACCACCCCCTGAAAGGATTTTAACTTGTTTGACAGCGCTAATAAAAATTGAACCATTTAGTGCAGCATAATTGAGAACTTACTTAACAAATATGGACTTCTGAATCGGTAAACAATGTTAAGTCTCCGAAAGGAGAAAATTCATTAAGATTTATCTATCTTTGTACATATTGGGCAGGAGTATGTTAAAATGTAATTACGCAGTTTACACCCACCAACCTTCGAGATAAAAAATGATCATATTATGCACATCTAAACAGATAACAGATTGTTTTCTAAATCTATTAAGCCGTATCCGAGATTTGCGTCAGCATAGTAGGTCTTGATAGAAGAATAATAAGAACAAAAAACAGATAGAACAAAAGCAATATGATTCACTACCTTTGTCGTAATAATACGCATTTGATAAAAATAAATGCAATAGATATATACGAACACTGCTGGGTAAGATAAAAGCTTTATTAGTACCATTATAAACCATAAAGACTTTGTCATGAAAATGTTTACATGTGAGCATGTTGAAGTAGAAGATCGTTAGTCAAAATCAACAAGAGACAAAATAACTACCATCGCAATGGTATATATTGTAATGTACTGCAATGTAAATGGTAAAATGGAACTGGATACAAAGTTTAACGATTAGTTATAACAGAAATGCCGAAAAATAATGTAATTCAAGCACAATCAAGATACAACCACTAATACAAATAGTTATATCAAACTCTTGTAGATGTTGAGGATAGAGGTATTTGACTCCCAAGAGACATTTCTAATTTCTATTTTTCCATACAACGTATTTCATCAAATATAAAACACTTTAGTACGTACCTTGTATATTTCTGACGTAATGAGAATCTCAAGACAGAAAAGCGCGTCAATAGCTGGACCATAAGGTCCCATATAATGTAATATTCCGTTTCCCCACAATCCCTTGATCTTTGTAGCAGTTTCTACACGTTTGTGGGTTGCTGTATAATCCATTTTTAACCAAAATCCATAGTTACTGAGATCGGAGTTGAAAATTAATGTGATTGTCCTGTTAAATATAAAGTAAAAGCACAAGGAGCTACTATTCAGATGTTTTTACTATTATTATTCAGATGATTTTACGATTGAACTTCATCAATAAATATTATGTCAACATATTAAAGTTGCATTGTATCTTGCATTAAACGATATATTTTAATCTCTATGTAGTTTCTAAATGATTAAATCGCTCAATCAAGAACCTTTGGTAAGAATGTAATACTGAAGAAAATCCTTTTTAAAGAAACGTGTATTTCTTTTTTTTTGTTTAATTTTCAATGTTTATATATAATAATTATTATTCAATCTACATTGAATAAAAAGTGAATATGTGTACATGTAGACGTGTTTCCATGGTGAGCTTCAACTACTGTTTTATATATATATATGTTTAAAAAAAAAGCAAAAACCGAAAAGAATAAATAAATAAAGGGTTTAACCCGTTTTCTACATTACATACACGTGTAAGCGATGTTAATTGGATGCAATTGTTGTATATATTCATTATTGTACGGTGTCTACTAGGAACATTTTGCCAACAATGACAATCTTTCATAGCGAACTCAAGTTACTAGCAATCTCCTATGTTTTGACATTCGCAACGTACTATAGGCAAACTCAAAATATTTACGTTTGCATAATTTGTCAATCTTTTTTATAAATCATAGCAATAGAACATTATGCATCAAACGATTGCTTTCTTGCTGTTTTGATTAATTTATTTCCAAATGTTTGGCTAAAGTATAAGTTGTATAAGTTTACTAATACACTGACCCATAACTTTACAATATTCCCTCTATTACTAGTCTACGTCCAACAACCGGCTGACCAATATCTTTGTGTGTTGTAACTGGCTGTAAAGATTTAAAAAAAAACATTATAAGATATTGTATACATGTATAATGTAGAACGTGGAATACAACTAGTGATGTTTAAATATGAAATTCATCCAAAAATAAGTTGTACTCCATCATTTCCGTATCTGAATTAGGTAAAATAGATTTGGTTCTTTGCATATCTTTTCATCATCTTTGAGAACAAGAGGTCCAAGGACCGTACCGTAACGTTAACTTGAGTGTCACACTTTTTGTTATTATTGTATTAAATCTTGGTCCATGTAGGTTAGGGTAGTAGAGAAACAGGTGTAGTTTTACTGCCAGCTGGTCATTGTTGTGCAAGACTTTATGCAAATTAATTACCTTATATGGTCAATTTTTACCTGTCCATGCTGTTGGGTGAGGGTTGGTAGCAGACCATGTGCTGAGAAGATCCTGTGTGGATATTCATTATTTTACAAGAGAATGGTCTGACATTTTTGAGTTAAATATTTTACCTGTGTGGCTCTAAAATATTTAAACCTGTGTGGTTAAGACTTAAACCTGTGTGGTTGAAACAGTTACGCCTGTGTGGTTTAGCCATTTTATACCTGTGTGGTAATATTTTAAATCCTGTGTGGAGATTTGCATTGATTGACGGCAGTAAGTATTATTATTATTATTATCAATTTGATGTTTTTTTTGTTTTTTGTTTTTTTATAAATAATATTTATATTAATGAGGTAAATAACCAGTAATTATAATGAACAGGTGAAAATTTAAAAACAATTACTATTTAACAATTTTATTATGATAATGAAAATAATTATCCAAAGTCAAAACCAGTTAGCTTCTTATAGAAAAAGGGGTTTTACGCATGTGCTTAGTGTTGACATGATTTTATTCAAATTCGTGTTTATCACAAGTTTGATGACATTTTCCAAATTTTGTAATATTTTTTACAAAATCCATGTATTTGTGTAATTTTAGATGACCAGTTACGAATAGTAAAGGATTGTCAGAATTTATTCAGAGATAGTGTATCATGTTTAATGGAACCAGAGGGTGTTTAAAAGTAATTTGTGATGGTTCCTGTGCTTCTATGAATACGTACTGTTTGTGTTTATGTGCCTTAATGATGTTTATACCGCCAGGATTTATAAACCCACAGTGGCCCGTATGTGCCACATGTTGAACAGTTCAATTGGATGACGTGGACATGTGATGTGCTCATGTATATGGACATTGTTTGGACATATGAACACTATAGGTGTACAGTACTGTAGTAGAACATTTATTGCTGAACATATAATATTTTTATGTGTTTTTAAATGTATTTTTTTATTTGTTTTCTTAATAATGTTTTGTTATTTACATCAATTGTATTAGTTTAAATAATTTGAATTGCACAAGTCATTTATCCAAAACCACACACACACACACACACACACACACACACACACCTCTAGTTGTAACATTGAGTGTATGTACATGCATGCAGTGGGTCAATGGTCAATTACTGTAAATCACTCTACTTCTACGATCCCGTATCGTCGAGTGCCCTGTTTCGGTGCGGGTCCACTTTCGGTGCCCTACTTTTTCCGACATGCGTACTACAAATATACGGTGTTTTGACGTCATCAGAAGTTGTTTAGCGATTGTAAACATTGATTCAGAGGTTCTTCTTGCTTGTCTTGGAAAATGCGTCAAAAACAGGTAAGTAATATCAAAATATATTTTCAACATTATAAAATGTCTATTTTTAACTAACACCTATTTTTGCACTTTTTAAATATCCCATAAAATAAGAAAAAATGCAATTTTCTTGGAAATGTGCACCGTAGATGGAAAGGCTGTCGTCTGTTTTTATTAGTCACGTCATTGTCATGTGGTCATGTTGCACACATGTTAGAAGAGGTCGTCTCAAAACATGCATCTGCTTATATATTTTTTAATATTTTGTTTCTCAATTAACAATCCATTTATATATATAAAGAGTTTATTTAATATAAAATTAATATAAAAATATATAGAGAAAAATATATACATAAAAAGTTATTATTATTATAGTCTATAAATAATAATAACTTTCTATTTATATATTTCTCTGTATACTTATTTTATATGAGTAGAATTTATTTATTTTTTGCAGGTCAATCCACGACAAATTAAGAAGTTCTACAGAGTAAACTCACCTTCTTCAATGACCAATGCATTTTTAGCAGCAAAGGAACAGAATATGTCTGTAAAAAGAGCCTCTCGACAATATAATGTTCCAGAAACAACTCTAAGGCAGAGGATTTTAGGCAGGATCAGCTGTGATACAACTTCTTCTGGTACTCCCCCTATTTTATCACAAGAAGAGAAAGCAGTCTTTGTAGAACATCTGAAAGCTATGGCAAATATGGGGTATGGTTATACACGCACAGAGGTTGTTCATATGGCATCAGAATATGCAGTAACTTTACAAAAGCGAGATAGAGAACATCACTTCAGTTTAAAATGGTTTAGGAACTTTATGGGTAGATGGCCAGAACTAAGTGTGAACAAGCCAAGATCTCTCTCAATAGCAAGAGCAAAAGCAACATCAAAAAAAGTAGTGGAGACATATTTTCAGTCCTTCAAAGAAATACTGGACAAGTATGGGCTGCATGATAAGCCAGAGAGCATCTATAATGTTGATGAAAAAGTGTTGCAGACAGAACATTCACCACCCTATGTTGTTGGTCCAAAAGTTTCAATAGTGTCTGCTGTAACGTCAGGAAAGTCAATCACAACAACAGTTATTGGTTGTGGTAATGCTTTGGGGGTAAGTTTACCTCCATACTTCGTCTTTAAAGACCAGAGGATGCGACAAGAGCTATTGGATGGCTGTAGTGGAGTGACTGTAGGTGAAAGTGGGTTGTCAAATTCAGATATTTTTCGACATTATTTGGACATACATTTCCTTCGTTACATACAAAGAAGAGATGGGAATCAACCTATTCTTCTACTCTATGATGGTCACTGTTCCCATATATCCATTGGACTTATAAACTGGGCAAAATCGCATAATATTATACTTTTTGTTCTTCCTGCACATACCAGCCATGTACTTCAACCTCTCGACCTTGGATGTTTTGGGCCATTCCAGAAGATATATAATTCTGAATGTCACAAATTTATTCGCCAGAATCCATCATCAACAATTACTAGATACAACATATGTTCATTAGCTTGTCGTTCTTATATACATGCATTGTCTCCAGCAAATCTTCAGTCCAGTTTTAAGAAGTCTGGAATGTATCCGTATAATCCATCTGCAGTTGACGAAATTAACTTCAAACCTTCAGTTGCTTTAAAATCTTCTTGTCACACTGTCACAGATGTAGAAATGACTGAGCAGGTCCAACAAACAGATAACCATGATGACGCTGTAACTCCTGAAGATTTCTTCCAGAAGAAAATTGATAATGTTATTCAGCTGAAACAAGAACATGCCTCAAAATCCAGACATAATATTAGCCTATTACAGATACTGAGATAGTACAAAAAATAGAAGAATATCAAGCTCCATCTAATAAGAAACGCAAATCATCAACTTCAAAACAGGGAACTCAAAACTTAGTCTTCTATGCCAAAACAGCAGTCTTCTACTTCTTGTAAATCTAGTCAAATACCAGGACCTTCAAGGATTAACGTATCTGAAACAGACTCAGATCTAACTGACAGTGACATAGAAATATCAGATGAAGAAAATTGTTGTGTTTGTCACAAATTTCAACCAGATGAACTTAAACACTGTGCAAGTATCATATTCACTAAGTGGGCACAGTGTGATTTTGACAATTGCAAACACTGGACTCATCTAAAATACTGTTGCAAACAAACTGTGATCAGGCTTCATGATAAGTTCATCTGTCCTTGTCATACTGAGGAATAAACCAATGGCAATGCAGGAAAATTAATTACATTGTAAATATGTTGACTTAGAACTTGTTAAATATGTTGATCTAGACTTGTTACCAGTTATTTTCGTTCCTGGGCACTTTTTACAGTTATTTATAGTTGAACAGTATTGTACAGTTTGGACACGACCCCTACATAATAGGGGCACCGAAAGTGGTGACGTTTACAACAACTATCAGCGTTTTTGTGAGCATCAGAAAAATACGATTTTTCTGGACTTAAATCATAATTATAATGACTGATTTTATATATTACGACCAGAAAAGAATACTTTAAAGGTATGTATCATGCAAATATCATAAACCTTGTTTAAATGCAAGTGATAACTCGCGAACTGCTTAGGGGCACCGAAAGAGGGCACTCGAGGATAATGAAAACAATTTCGCGACATAAAATTTCGCGATATTCCACGTTACTCCTCAAGTTAAAAGCAAATTTTGCTCTTTATTGTATTTTTGTTATTATTATTTATATTTTTTATATCAAATTTGACCAATAAAGTCTTTGAAATAGATAAGTAATTAAATAATTCAGGTAAGTACAAGTCTTTCTTTAAAGTTGTCACATGTAACAGCAAAGAAGTAAATACCTGGTCACCTGTAATTAACTTTAATCAAGTCTTTCCGGTAACACCTCAAGTGTGTCTTGTTTGTTTAATAATTGAAGCCGTTCCCGCTTCCTTATCTATTGATATAATCGTCCATAATTACCGGTACCTATGAAGTAAGCCGCCATTACAAACACTAATTAAATGTTCCTATGTCAGAGGTCATACGGCGCTTTTTTATCTGTCGGTTTTGAGTAAAAAGTGCCAGGATTCGACAATCGCTTATCGGGATAATAATACTATTTATTAAAATTTAATTTGCAATTCCAACGACATGTTTAGATTTCAAACGTAACAAAATAATGAATACAAATATTCTTTCACCAAAGTTCAAACAACCGGAACAATATAATAAGGCGATGTTTGAGCAATAGATCGTCAACTTTAATGTAATATCGACAGTCCAGTAGTGTAAAATCTGTAACTTCAGTCTAAAATGCTATAACCGACCCCCTTGTATAGACAAATCATGGAATACATATCGCAACTTTGCGAATGATCAAACTTTGACTTCATTTGTCGGTGACAACAAGATGGTATTACCCGATCTCACGATCGGGAGTCAAACAGTACATGTTTATTCAAGCTATCTTCATCGTTTGTATCCATACATGTGAAAAGTAATATCTACATACATGTTTACTTTACACCAAACATACGGTAGTTACTTGGCTTTTACCCGATTCATGAATTTTCATTTTCGCGCACTTTATTTTCGCGATTCTTGAACATATCGCGGAAATGAAGTGCTCGCAAAAAGGTGATTTACAGTAAATGGAAATGTAAATTAATTATTACTTGTCCTAACAATGCTCCATCTAAAACATATATGTTATACTACGACTGGCTCTTTTCACGTTTCACATGAAGTAAAAACGCGACCAACAATCTGTTATACTAGGTCAACATGTACCTTCAACAGGAGGTACTTCCTCTTCAAGAGCACACATCACACCACGTGTAAGACTTAAATTGCACGTATTAACTTTCTTTGGGACTGTGTTTAGAACATGCATTTTTATGATATTTATATTTAAGTGAAAAATTGCATCTTTGGAAGGTCAGATAATTATATTTCAAATATATAGAGGTAAAATCGATTACTACTTTTTACATACCGGTTTACAAAGTCTCCAGTAAACATTCTCATCTGATATGTTTCTAGCACACTGACCATCTGTAAAATATTGTTATATACCGTATACAAGTAACTGCACTTGCCCATTAATATAAAATAAAGGACAGCAAACCTTAAGGAAAATATTTTGACTGACATGAGTTATGGTATGATGAAGGTTGTGCTTTATAATTTCCAACCATGGTGACTTTTTGGACATAGTATATGGAGAACAGGAAGTTTATTTCATTATCACTTTCAATAATTTCTTAAACCTTACATTGATAGATATATGGAAAACATTCACGGATTTACTTTTTTACAAACATGATATTTTCGTGATATTTGTTCGCGTTTTCTCAATTTCTATATATACAAACTATGTTCTAGACGCATAAGAGCTTAATGACTTAATACTTAAAATAAAATTCAACGTAGGAGACAGAAATATGGTGTACCTGTCGACGTCATAATTTCACGTTATATATACACGCCTTAAACTTCGTAATAATGTGCTTCGTGATATTGGTGATATAGATAGTCATCGAGGGATCACTTTTTTTAGATCCCTTCCTAAGAACTCCGTGGCTCTCATTTCTGAATATCGATATTTTGGCGAAAGAACAGTCGTTACTAATTGTCAAGTCTTGATCAGGACCGACCGAGGTTGGGACCCACAATTTCCCACATACGAAGCAATCTGTCACATATTACACATCTCTCTCTCTCTCTATCTCTCTCTCTCTCTCTCTCTCTCTCTTTTATACCTACCATTGAGTACAAAATAATTAGCACCCGAGGTTGTTATGTATGGATTCTCTTTTGTTGTTAAAAAGCATTGCTTGTGACCTTGGCAGGTTTTGCTAATTTCATTGTAACCATACGTGTTCAGGTTAAATCAACATGACATTTCATAGCACATGCAATTTCATTTTCTGCACTCTCTTTCCATTTAGACATTATATATATATTACTGAGAAGTTTGTGCTCGCCAGGTGAAGAAGGGCTTTGTACTTGCTACTGTCAATGTCGGTAAAGCTTCCTGAAAAAACAATTAACCTTCGATATTAATCTTTTGCAAAAGGAGCATCCATTCGTATTATTCTAGAAATTAATACGTCTGGGGTTAAATTCATGCATAATAAACTTGATAATAAACCATTAAACAATATATACTTTTATTGACTCAATTTTGTTATTTATTCCATTAATAGTGCTGCATAATTATACAAAGTTTTTGTAATAATAAAACAAAGTTTCGTACGTCTTGTTAAATGTAAAACAAAACCCAATACCAAGCTTTTCTGAGTTTCAGTGGTGTAACTTATTATCAGGTTATAGTGTTATACAGAATGGATTAATCTTTGGTTCACGTCCTGGTAAAGATACGTTTATCTATATCGAGTTGGTCAGTACTATATGGTGAATGTACTTTACTAGTTCAAACGTTTTTGTCTAACAGCTGGTATGATGCAAGCCTAGGCTTATCTTGGCCCTCAAAAGGTTTTATGGCCATCATCACAGTATTTTTGATAAGTTTGATGTTTCTGTGTCCAGGATTACCGTGGATATATTTGACGTCCCATAATTCCATTTTCCTTATTTTACACCCGTGGCAAGTGTGGCTAGGTAAACGGGAGGTGCTTGCCCTTCCGGAGCAACTGGCCTCACTTCCCTAGTCGAAGTTCACGTGTGTTACCTTACTAGTTTTTACTTTGCTTCTGGATTGCAATTCAGACATGAATTTGTACGTTTTTTATTCCTTCAAAAAACATTGTTGTCATGTATTTTGATTCATAAATGGTCATTGATTGAGTTGAAAAATAAGAAGTGCAACATTAATGATGAAAATTATTAATGAAATACACATAGCGCAACTTAAAACAAGAACATCCAATAATAAAAGCAACCAATAACACGAAAAGATAAACAAAAGGCATTAACACACAAAGTATGTACTACATTTATGACATATTTGGGTCATTGCTCATTTGACTTCCCACTTTAGAGGGGGTCTCAAATAAACGATAAAGTGTGATAAAACGGTATACAGTGGTATGTGCGGAACTTTAACCAACGTTAACGCTTTCAGTCTATAGATCCTTTTCAAAATTGGTTTACATGTGACAGATGTAGCTAGCTTAACAGCTAACACTTTAATTAAAAAACAAACCTTATTTGAACAAAAATATATAAAATAAAGCGGCATTGACATCATGCGTCATTTGTAAAACTGTAAGAAAATATAGAAAATATATGATTTTAATACCATAGAACAAAAAATTGTACAAATCTAAAAACTTAAATAAATCCGCTGGGAAACATTTATCCTCTTTTTTCTCAAGTTAGCAAAACCATTTTATGCCTTATTGGTCAACTATGCAATATAAATAATTTTCATTAATCACGATGTCTACCAACATTGTTACATCTAGGTTATTAAAATATTTATTTGATTTTAAAGAGGTATCGTCATTTTATTAATTTGAACATATGAAAATGACATTGAAGATACATCCAGGTATTTTAGAGGATTTTATAGATAATAATAAAATAATAACTAACGACAGCATGATTCTTCATATGGCAATATATTTCAAATACACAGTATTCATTTTCAAGCTTACTTTTTTAAAATGTTTACATTGAAGGTAGATTTGTTTTGTCGAAGTAGTTATATATTATACTAGGGATACATTTATAGCACTATACAGTCGTTCCTCGTCAGTTAATACTTTGACTACATTTGTAAAACGAACATTTGTTTTAAAGGGTTGAAAAAAATACACAAAGGAATAAAATTAAGCTTGAGGTTGTATTCCTTAGTTTTAGAAAATTCTCCGATTGTAATCAGATCTAGTAGTTAAATAATGAATTATATATGTAATTTAAACATCTGGTCGAAAAAGTGATAGAATTATAAACTCTTTTCTTAATCAATGTCTGAATTTTTATTGATTTTTGTTTCATAGCAAAGACCGTCAACAAATGATAATAAACCATACTCGATGTATCATTTGGTACAAGTAATTTATTCTTAACGTTTGCAGCAATTTTTATCAGTGATAAAGACACGTCGATAATTTTTTTGCACTAGAAAGCTTATAGATGGTATTTCGTCTTGTATGTTAACAAGAATGAATTAGAAAATGCACCGTATTATAAACGTTGATTAAAAGTTAATCATTATATAACCGGTATTTTTAGCAAAGTTGACAAAATAAATTAATCGGACACCATACAAAATAGAAGATAAAAAATTACAAATCCCTTTATATTACTTTGACGTTTAGAAATTTCCGACAAATCAGTTTTGGGTAACTGCAAAGGATTTTCTAGTGGAGAAGCAGAAGCGACGCTACAAAAGTAATACGTCACACACTTTGTTAGGGGATATCATAACATGCTTTCTACAAAAAAAACCCAGAAAATAAACAAAAAAATAATATTACTTACCGTCAATTAAGAAAAATGTGTTTCCTAATAGAAATACGATTGAAACAATCATTTTGGTGATAAAAAACTTACGACATAAATTTATCGCGGTGTTTATTATCGAAAGACGCACTGATATTAATTTTATATTGAGCATACATATCAAATTCATGGTTATTCATGCGAATGTTAAAAACGTGACATGCGTGAACGATATGAGCTCCACTATGTAATTGGTGCATATCACATGGAAAAATTACGAAACCCACTCGAGGAATTTTTTCTCAGTTTAATTTATTTCAAAATTAAGATATAAGGCATACTTCATTAAGTAATGCAATCAATTTTTGAAAAGGTATACGCATATAGACTCTTTTGTATTCCAAGTTTATTTTGATGATCTTCAAGCCAAAAGTTGTCATCAAAATAGAAGAAAAAGAATCAATCATGAGTTTATCCATGTATCATGATTGATTCTATTATTCTCCCATGACAAGTCATGTATTATAGAATTATTCCATTGAAGATACCCATGGGGTATATTTCTATCCTCTATGAGTCGCGCGTGCAAATTAACGCTGGAACTACCTTTGATAGCGCTATAATCAAAAGACAATCGCATGGCATCATCATTTGGGGGAACATAACGTCATTTTGCGGGAAAAGGGCACTGAAGTCTTCAAATTTTAGAAATTTTGAATGCATTTAAAATGTTCATTCTGGGAGTTTAGTATAAATAACTTTGTTTTGCAGTTTATACATTTTGTATAAACAGAAATCAGGTACATTTTTCCGATGGTGATATTCATTTTAAAGTAAAATGTTAAATAGCAAAGTTAATTTTTTCCATCATGGCGTCGATGTCTATGGTAATCGTCCTTGAAGCTAAATATTGGCATAAAAATGGAAGAAAAACACTCCATTATGAGCTTTTCCATGTGGGATATCGAAATCTTAACCTCGGAGTTGAACATTTCTGGTCTCGTCTCATTTCAAGCCTCGTCTCTGACTGAAATGTTCAACCCCTCGGCTGAGCTTTTCCTATCCTACATGGATACTCATAAAAGATTCTTATTATCCAGACGTTATTATAATTGACTCGATATTAAGAAATCTTATCACGCGGTATCGATATCGATATCACCGTCGTTCGATTCTCAAGTCAGTTTCTTTGTAATATCAGACAGGTAACTTGTTAGTCTTGGTAATCTCATCACGCAGTATTGACATCGATATGATCGTATCACTCAATTCTCAAGTTTGTTTTATATCAGATAGGTAACTTGGTAGCCTTGGTAATCTTATCACCCGGTATCGACATCGATATCACCGTATCGTTCATTTCTCACGTTACTTTCTTTGTTATATCAAAAAGGTAATTTGGTAGTCTTCGTAATCTTATCACGCAGTATCGACATCGATACCGTTCAATTCTCTAGAGTGTTTTATATCAGATATGTAACTTGGTAGTCTTGGTAATCTTATTGCCCGGTATGACATCGATATCACCGTTCTTTTCTTCAGTTTTTTAAACAGAAAGGTAACTTGGTAGTCGTTAAGTCAATTACTAGAATCAGTAATGCGGAGAATTATAAAAGACATCTTAGGTAAGGAAATAATCGCTAAACATCAATATTTTATTTTTCAATTTACAATGTTGTTTTGAAGTTTGTGTATTTGTATCAATGTTATTATTATGAATGCATATAAAATGTTCTGTCATTTGTATTTCTATCTGTTTGTTGTATCTTTATATAACTTTTTACATAATATACCATAGAGATCGTCTCTTCTACTATACATAACGATCTTAGTATATCCTCTTGTGAGCAGTTGTGCGCTACGCATAATTATACTTCGAGAGAGAGAAATGAACAATTTACACTGTTATCTAAAGTCAGATCAACCGTTATTAAAAATCGTAAATTCCTCAAAAACTTATGCATGGCCCCTCATGCAAATGCATTCCCTAAGCTAAATTTGGTACAATTTACATTTTGGTCCTTTGGGTATCGTTTCCAACATCTTGGGGAAAAATTAGGTTTGATTTACCTTCAACTCTGCGATTATATTTCCGAGCGTTTTGGCTACGAAATTGAACACGTGTGCAAGAGTCTCGCGAATGTTTCCTGCGTAATACGTATACTACGTGAAGTAGTTGTATATGACCTCGCAAATACCGTCTTTGATTCAGTGCACATCCACTGTACGGACGCAAATGCATGTCCGATGATCCTGAAAATATTGCAGCACGCATTAGAGGAACTATCTAATTCTTTGATGAAAATTTCCGGATTACACACGAAAACTTCCGATAGCCATCGTGAAGTTGAAGAACGACTTCATCAAAAATACAAAAACATCTGATATCTCATGAAGTAAACCACCTGGGAACACGGGGACAGCCAAGTTTGTAGTTTCACGGGAATGCGTATCGCAAATACTATTAATCAAACGCAGTGATGCTGTCATTTGGCATTTATTGTCCTATGAATGCCAAAAGTCTCAAACTGGAAGATATAGGAAATACGCATATATGAGTAAAAATCTAGATGTTTACGACATTTTTTTAAAAATTAAGACTTCAAAATATATACATATTATTAAGTGTGCTGAGGGACACAACTCGAGGTTTTTTATTGTTATTTTTTTAAATCGTCTCTCATAACCGCAAGTAACACCATCATCATTATTTTACTAATGCGTATATATTTAAGTCAATTCAGATTCATGTAAGGAGTAGAAAACTGAACCGTTAAATGCTTACTCCAGCAAGCAAATTTATATAATTTTTTATCCTTGTTTTAACATGTTTTATCCCAAAGACATACTAATTCATTCCAAAGCAAAAGCAAAATCTTTGAAACTGAAAAATTAGGTCAATCTTTGAACTGCCACGATTGAAATGACGTCGAGTGTTCAGGAAGAGTAAGCACCTCCCCTTTATCTAGCTGACCACGTGTGTAATAAAAATTGAGAGTGTAAGTAACATATAACTATTGGACGTCAAATATATCCAAGAAAATCCTGGATACAAAGACGTCAACAGTACTGTGATGACGGCCACGATTTTATAGGTCCCTGATAAGCCTAGGCACCCGATATTCTTGCGTCAACATTTTCTTATAAGCAACTCGCTTCACTGGAAACAGTTTCCATAGTACAAGCTCGACCATAAGGTATTAATTGTGAAACAAATTCTCCGTAAGCAAAAGAAGCAGACACAATAGAACCTTCTATAAAGGACACCCAAAGGAACCAGTAAAAGTGGCCTTTATATACAGGTTCAAATAGTATGGATAAAGAACAATTTGTATACAATTAAAACAGGCTAGGCTGTATATTGCTGCAAAGAAAAAGAATGTTGACAATTAAATAATTTCACGTTTGTCAAGCAGCTTCAAATATAGCTTTACGAGGGTGTAACAAATGAGGCGGGATTCAAAATATGTAGCAGGGTTTAGGATTGTTAAGAGATAGAACGTCATGTATATATAGTCATGTATATATCTGCAAGTGGAGTTGAATGATATATTTCACTAATTGTCATTGAAAGTAAATGTATACCCTTTTAAACCTGACCAATTAAATGATAGTAAGCTTCAAATGCTTCTACCCCAGCTTAATTAAATCACTGCTAAATTCATACAAATCTTCTCCGTTAGCACTTATATTTAACTCAATTAATGTGTATAACTAAAATGAATATCTAAATTCAAATCTTTATTGTGTCAGTCCCGTATGATTCCTTCAACTACCAAATACCGACTTTGTTTCAGTCAATCGTAAATGAAAAAAAAAATTATCGTTTCAAATTTGTTTTGTAAACACAAACAATCCAAAGTATGGACGCAAAGAATAAAAACCGGTAAGTAAGTTAAACACTCAATTGGGAAGCGAGACCTGGTGCTCCGGAGAGTTAAACACATAAACCTTCAACAGGGAAGTGAGACCTGGTGCTCCAAAGAGTTAAACACATAAACCTTCAACAGAGTGAGACCTGGTGCTCCGGAGAGATAAACACATAAACCTTCAACAGGGAAGTGAGACCTGGTGCTCCGGAGAGTTAAACACATGGACCTTCAACAGGGAAGTAAGACCTGGTGCTCCGGAGAGGTAAACACATAAACCTTCAACGGGGAAGTGAGACTATGTGCTCCAGAGAGTTAAACACATAAACCTTCAACGGGGAAGTGAGACCTGGTGCTCCGGAGAGTTAAACACATAAACCTTCAACAGGGAAGTGAGACCTGGTGCTCCGGAGAGTTAAACGCATAAACCTTCAACTGGAAGTGAGACCTGGTGCTCCGGAGAGTTAAACACATAAACCAGTAACAGGGAAGTGAGACCTGGTGCTCCGGAGAGTTAAACACATAAACCTTCAACAGGGAAGTAGGACCTGGTCTGTAGTCGGATGTAGTGTCACACAGCTATTTCATTCACCATTATCGCTCATACATACAAATCTACACTCTAAACAAATTCTCAACCTAAATTAGACTTACCTGGGCTGATGGGACTACTAGTTGGTGCTATGACGACACCTGCAACCTAGATTATCATAACATCCCCGTGGCGTTATAAACCACAACAGTACCTGCATACTTGATGCAAAACAAATTTGATGGAATACAGACCTAAAAAACTAAACTCTGAACAGAAAATATTTACAATTTAACTGACGGACGTTTTTTTTTTAATTTTAACTGTATTATTATTCATTATTATAAAATATTTAGAAAATATATTAAAATGAAATTCTTACCTAGCTTATTTTCAATTACCAACATAGATTTACAGCGTCTAATAACCATCGTCTTCCTCTTTTTGTAATATAACAGTTTCTTTCCTGCAATATCAGTGCTTAATCAAAAGAGCTCTTATTTTTACTCTTTAACTAGCTAAGCCCTTCCATGTAAAAGTAGCTTCACATTTGCATTCTGATCACGTTTTTTACGTTTTTTCAGCGTCCGTGTCAACTACAAATGCTGATTTGTATCGAGGACCTTAATCAAAAGCAAGAAATTCTAAATCTACACGCTATTCTCTCCTAATTATTTCTATGAAAGTATTCTCGTAAATATTACAGCGCTGTATTGAAATGTAAATCTCTCTTTGTTCTAATACGGTTAAACGATCACAGGGTTTTAATTTAAAGGTTGAATGCATTTTATATAATATTAAAGAAGCAAAAGCAGGATCACAGTAGGCTCTAAGTGAAACTTACAGTCGATTTTGATCAAAAGAGTAAAGTCAAACAATACAAAAACATACTAATGCGTGTGCAAATTACAATCCTAAAGCGACGTAAACACAAACATATCAATGCATGTCCGAATTACAATTTCAAAGAAAACCGAAAACTTTGAAACAAGCAAATAAAGTAAAACGCGTGCTTTTCCACCATCTTTATAAGGCCAGAGGCTTCAAAAGGGTAAGCAAAGCTACCTACACCTTCGCTGTGTGTAAAACAGCTTTTGATAAGATGAAGTTAAAAGTCTAAGTTGAAGAGGACAAAACAGTTTATATGTTAATTCACCAAACATTTACTTTCTACAACACATTTGAGAGGTGTTTGTATAAATAACCGTATATTTTCATTGATAAATTGATTGATTTGATGACCGTCATTATAATATTGCGGATAAACATGATGTCTTTGTATCCAAAATTAGCTCGGATATATTTGTTGTCTCATGGTTTCATGTTCCTTTTTATATGACGTGTGTATTTCGCTAGGCAGTTGTACCCTTCAAGAGCAACTGGGTTCTCTTTCTTCTGAATTTTTTTTTTTTTTTTGTGTTTCATTTATTTTGCCAGTTTCAAGGTTATTGTTTTTTTCATTTGGGATTATGATTTGAGCATGAGTGGGTTATTTGTATTTGATAATTATATATGTTTTTGCATATCGATTGACACCGTCTTTTATAGGTTCGAGGTATAGATGGATTTTAATCATATTACGTATATGTTCATGTATATATTGTTCATTTCATAGTGTGAATTTTAACCTCTAGCGATGTATTAAACAGCAAAATGATATTTGCAATTATTTTTTTATTAGAATGCCTATTATTCTATATTGAAGGTAAGTATCACTTTATTTCAAATTAATATCTCAAATTAAACGGTGAGTATGAGTTGTTTTGTGTATCATATATACAATCTGATTTGTTTACTAAAAAGATTTTAGATTTTTGACAATATTTAATTTTTGTCGATACTAATACTGCATGTACCTGACTCACATTCGTTAGTGGTTCACATGATAAGTTAATTTTCGGACCAGTATCGTTGTGTTTTATTATAAACATTTAGAATTTTGCAACATAGTTGATATGAACTATTAAAAAAACGGGTTTTATTATTTATTTTATTATTATTCCAGTGTCCGATAGATGTCTTATTTTAGGTAACTTTGTGTTTTTGAAGCGCTGATATATGCATACTTTTCATTCTTACGTTTATAAACATCGTTTGAAACAATCCAATAAGAGAAATAAATCAATCATTTAACACTAGAAAAATACAAAATGATCAATACATATTTTAATTTGTTGCTATGATGACCAGAATAAGAGTTTCGGTAGTATTAAAAAACCGGTTTTTCAATTACAAGTAGCATATAATTATTATTAGTTACACAGTCTGTTGGTGACCTAATATGGTTTATACAGGGTCAGTAAATTCCATATCGGGCGAGGGCGAAGCCCGAGCCCAGATATGGAATTTACTGACCCTGTATAAACCATATTAGGTCACCAACAGACTGTGTAACGATTATATCCTACCGATCACCCTGAAAACCCACGGTGGATACCTTTAAACAAACATACAGTACACGGATACGGAGACCGGAGAGAAGTTCAGGATGAGACACTGCTGTATGTTTTAGTAACCTATAGCTCCAAACAAACTCTTTATATATCATATTATGTCACTAAAACACTGTGTAACTATTATATCATACCGATCATATCAATAAATCATTTACAAAACCAATTTGAATGTATCCACACAGCGACATGTGAATGGAGACCGAGTTAGAAATACCATCGTTTGACATTCTGTCTGACAAAATATTGAAAATAATAATGAATTTGACTTACTAGCAACTTCCGTCAAAGAAATCAATTGCACTTTTATCCTTGGACATCAAATATTTTGTTTCAATACCACAACACCTTTACTAGTGCCTGTATTTGCCGTAAATACTTGTGGTAAATATGACGTGTTTACTACGAGGCGGGCGCCATTGACGTTGGTCAGGGGAAATAACTCTCATACTGACTGGATATGAACAGACCTGACCCGATATGGATCATATTAGGTCACCACGTGACCAGCATCGTCGAATGAAATTCACAGAAACTAGTGAGAGGTAGGATATGTTTGTATATCATTCTGGAGGACATGTAATTAAATTAAAAAAATTAATTACAACATAAAAATATAGAAATTAAACATTCATATCAAAACTATGGGAGCACCTGACCTCACTTCCCTGGTGGAAGTACACGTGTTTAACATATTAGCAAACATCAATTTTTTAATTTACTTGATAAGCATATGCTTGCAATACATCCGAGTCAACAATTTAGTTGTAAAGAGTTATTTCTCTGTTGTATAAGGCTCCCGTTCTGAAATATGTATTTTTCCTGACGAAATAAGATTTTTGCGAATTTGTCTAACGTTACAAGAACTGTTTCTGATTGAATAAAATCGTAAAGTAGTTAGAATACATTAGCTGCTTAGTTGTTAATGCAAGTGAAATATAATGAGTAAACTAAACGTAAATACATGCACTGACATGATGCGTGGCAATTAACTATAAATATTAAAAATATTTAAAATACAATTCATTTACATCAATTCCTACTGAACAAATATTATAAAATGAATTCAGTTGTATTGTTAAATTTGCTTTTCATATACACATGACAATCATAAGGTTTCTTTAGAAATAATAAGCAACTTTATTTTATGTTTTTACAGTAAAAGGTTCTGACGACCAAAAACAGACATAGCATATAATGTTCGCAAAATTGTTTAACATCTCCGAGAATGGTTCTTATGCGGATTGCAAATAATTTAAAATAAATTATTATACCTCATTAGAACAATACGATACTATCTGTAATTTGATTGGATTATTAGATCATGTGATCAGGGTGGAGAAAAGATCGTGTATCCCTCTGAAAACATCATACCCCACCCCTTCGGATGCCTCGTGCAAACTCCCGCAAGAGGTATCGTTTTAGAATAAGAAAAGTCCGAGGCGCTTAAACGTTTTTTTTTACCAGGCGACAAAGTGGACTAGACGGACACTGACGTGACGGAGCGTTTTCACAGACGAAGATATAAGCAAAATACTTGAGGGAAAGGATAGAAAAAATACAAAAAGGCCGCCAGAGTAGCAGTGAAATGTTTCAGGGATTTTTGAATTGCGTCTAAACACACAGATACCGGTTTTGAGGATTATACGGTCGAAGAATTGAACACGTTATTCATCAAAAATGCATTGCAGAATATTCGTTACGGCATCAAAAGATACATTAAAGAAACATGAAATATTGACATTTTAAACCATGAACGTTTTATCAAAAGTAATAAAGTATTTAAAGCTGTTTCAACTGATCTGAAACGGAAGGGGCTTGGCAAAGTAGACCACCATCCTCCTATATCAGAAGATGACTTGAGGAGTTTAAATTCTGGTGACACTCCTGTATTTAACACTGAAACTCCGTATGGCTTGCAGCGGAAAGTAGGGTTCGAGTTGACATTTTTTCTTTGCAGAAGAGGTCGTGAAAATTTAAGAACAATGAAAAAAGACACATTCAGGTTAGGCACTGATGATACTGGGAGAAAATTCATATATCAGTTTACTGATGAATTTGACATAAATCACAACCTGAACACACAAGAGGCAGTGACAGAAGGAAGGATGTATGAACTTCAAGGTAAAAAATGTAAACCATAATAAAATGAACAATAAAAATTGTAGCTAAAATAAATGTACTTTGTAACACTCAACAGTCAAGAGCCACTGAAAACATACCACAAATATGAAATAAAAAAATAAATAAATATTTAAACGAATGAAAAACGAAGCACATGTTACGTAGAAACACAAATCTTAAAAAAACAAGTGATTTAATTTAATATGAGATACTCATTACATAATAAATTAATTATAAATTAAGAGTACATAAGATTTACTGACATCATAGTTAATTAATCAGCCCATCTTCAGTGAATATAATAATTGTACTCTAGTTGTACTTGATGGGAGTTCTTGTTAGAAAAAATTGTAATAAATCTGGTCTTCGGTTTTTGCTGTGGTGCCACATAATTTTGTTTCATTCCTTACCTCCATGCAACAGAAATTGTCCAGTATCGTCGTTTCTGAAATATTTAAGTAAGCTTCACCCACGAAGAGATGATTTATGGCAGCGACCCAGAGATATGTTTAATGAAGATGATGATGTTTGGTACATTTATGCTGCAGTAGGGAAAAACTCACTCCCTGACTTTATGGCTGACATTTCTAAAATTGGTAAACTTTATACTATCTACAGAAATCATTCAGTGAGGGCCACGAGTATTACAAATAATGGATTTAGCAGGTATCAGTAGCCGCCATATTATAAAAGTATCTGGACATAATTCCGAAACATCCCTTAAATCATATTCAAACTTTGTAAGTGTGAACAAAAAAAAAGAAGAAATATCAGACACTCTGCACTTGGCAATGCACAGGTACTTTCAGTCCAAAATAATATTCCAGAACTTTTCGTAGATGAAATTGCAAGTTTTTTCAATGATGACTTTGAGATAGAGGAGATTAATGAAAATCATCCTAGTAATCCAAATTTATTAACAATCTTAGTGGATTTAACAGTTATTAGGTAGTAGTTGAAAACAAAAATGTTTCTTCTCGTGGGTGGTTTGCATTTAATTCAAATTTTTCTGACAACTGTAATGTGACCATTAACATTAATATTAATAAGTGAAAAGTTATCATATAAATGTGTGATTGAACGTGTTAAAACTTGTCTTAAGAAGCTATAATATAAGAACAGTGGTTAATGACATTTTTCAGTTAAATTTAATTTCGTTGTTTATAATATTTTTCAGTGAATTTTAATATTTTAATTCCATATGTGCATTACACACCACACACACACACACACACACACATATATATATATATATATATATATATATATATATATATATATATATATATAATTTTTTTCAGTGAATATGATACTGATTTATTGTTAGAATAAAGTTGGTACTGCAAAACAAGATGTTATAAAATGTTGTACCTGCCAAGTTCTATGCTACATGCAACCTATATGGTGACATTTCAAATGGGTAAAAATTTAAATGTTTATTATGATTCGGTATAATAAACAGTTTATTAACACTCACCAAAGGGCAATAAATGTATACTGTACCATCAACAAATTGTTAGAGTATTTGATAGACACTATATTTATTTTGTTTGGTTATAACATTTTCAAACAAACACTCGGTATACGAATGATCATTCAACTTTGTATTCCTTTAAGTCTCCTTCATATATGTATTTATAACTCAATTGAGGAATCGCCGGCCACGCCCACAATGTTCCGACAAAGGGTGGACATGTTTGAATTACACGCAAAAAGAATGAAAAATAGCCCTGGATTGTGTGGGTTATGCCGTCACTGACACGAGAATGTCATTAGTTGCCGTGACGCTGCGTTGATACCGCGATGGCGGCCAATGTCGGAACATTTGGGCGTGGCCGGCGATACGTCAATTAAGGTTTCTACAAAAAAAAAAAAAAAAAAACTCGCAAAACTATATATGGATATATATGGCAATGGTGACGGCTTCACTTTTTCTATTGTAAACTTTTTTATGCAGCAAGATACCTGCTTTATATTATAATGTATTTGTTCCACAGTTATACGCTATGGTAAATCGTATTGCAGCTTAACTAAAATATCTTATTACAACAACGCATAATTCTTACAAGTATTTTGTTGGCTTAGGATTATTGCAAGCTTAGTCTTATTAAGGCCCTCAAACAGGTTAATGCTTAATGCCCGTCATCAAAAGTATGATGTCCGTGGCTAATTATGGCTGTTTTGATAATTCTACAATCTACAATCTACAATCAATCTCCACATTGCTTACATGGATCGGTATCCATTGATTTCTGTATACTTTTTTAACACTGGATAAATTCAGTTCAGTCACATTGGTATTGTAGTTAATACAATAAGGTGAACCGACTGTACTTAATTCTTACATTATTTGATGTAGATTATTTACTACGTACTTAGCAATTATCGTGTCTCTGTCTTTTATATTTCAACTAATTAATTTTACAATTCACAATGTATTTATTATTGACACTTCTTAACGTTGACCTGCAGAAATCAGTGTAAGTGCTAATTAATATAAAAGATATATTGGAGATTAATATAAAGAGATATATAAAAGATATATTGGAATCATTACTACTTCTTTTTTAAACAGTTTGTTGGAGCGCTTAATTCATACTTGTAATTTTAATTATTCTATTTGTGGTGTCATGGGTGATTTGATATAGATCTTGATTCATATTTCATTTGATGTTTTTAATCTAATAGCATTCCTAGTTGAAATATTGGTAATGAAAGATGATGACAGGTTTAGTCGGGGAGCCATTCTCAATAGCGTGCAAAAAACAAGTTGAACCATACACAGTCTGCTATAAAATTTTTGATCCTATAATCATTAAGTAGACATATTGCCATGTTTGAAAACCCATGTTGGACTTGTCATGTCTCTTGCACAACTCCACAGTCGCCTGTTTTGTTTAGAACATAGGAAAAACAAATAGAAATTACCATATGCACTATAACTTTTTACTTGACATGCGTTATGAATGTTAAAACTGCCGTAAATAACTTATTTGTAGTTCTTTTGCATATTTAAATCAAAATATCATAATATTTTGCAGGTTTACAGTCGTTTTTAACGAAAATAAAGGGAAAACGTGAATTTTCCCCTGTAGTTTTGAAATTTAAAGCAATGGTTTTTGTGTAGTGTTCAAAGAAACAAGTTTTATATTGAAAAATCTTTTATTTAAAAGTTTTCATGGGTATTTTTTGTACTTCTTGAAAGCAAAATTTTGCCAAATGTTATATTATAGACAGAAATAAGTAGTTAAATGTTTCCCCTACCCCCATTTCTCAAATTTTCTTTGAAATCATGAGAAAAACTATTCTTTTCTAAATAACTTTCTAAATAACTTTGTTGTACTATTAACAACTTTAGCAGCTGTTTGGAAATTCTTCAATCTTCGGCATGATCAAAGTTACTGTTAGTCTTCACTTGAACTGCTATCAGTATCGACTGAAATCCTGCCACATTTTCCTACTTTCCCAAGGCAAATACAGATGACACTACATGAAAAAGACGCTTTTGCACATGAACAATTTCGCATACATTTTGATTTCTGGCATTTGCACCCTGTAGGTGTTTTTCTCATTGGCTTTGGTGGTAAGCACATTAATATTGGCACAAGTTTAAAGTTTACTAGTTTTCGTCCAAACTGTGTTGGAGACGAAAGATCAGATAATGTTGCACGTACATATATTCCAATCTGATATAAAGCTCGCAAAAAATGTTAGTGGAATGCGCCTTCTGTTGGTGGCAAAGCTATTAAATCTGTTTTACTGGATGCAAATAAATGCTGCCTTAGCACATTTAAACTATTAGCATTTGAACATCCATATAAGGAAGCAAAGTACTTTCGTTCCTCAACTTTTAACTCTTCTGATATTGTGAAATCATCCATTCCAAAGTTTCAAAGGTTGGGAAGATCCTTTACCATAGTCAGAGCCACCTTTCTGTCAATTTCTTTCCCTTTCTAAACAGATAACTAACAGTATCACAACCACTGGAGACATATGCAACGATTAAAGTCGATGTACGCTCTCTTGAACTGCATTCATATTTTTCACAGAGTTTCTCTACTAATTTATGTACGGCTATGTATTTGTCAGATTTATGGACCCATAGTTCTCCGAGAGTAGATAAGCGAGTGAGATGATATATGCATAATATAACTACCGGTATGTCTGTGTCTGTTGCATGGATGACTGCTCTAGTGTGATCAAGCTGTTTAATACAGTATGCTAGGTGCGCCACAATTCTTTTGTCTGCTTCCTCGTGATCTAAACAAGACAACTGTGGTATTTCACACTTTTCTGATTTATACACTGCAAAATTATCATTTTTGTCCTTTGATAAACCACCGACAATAAAGGTAACATCATCCACATTATCAACCGTTTGGAGTCCACTGCTAATGAAATCCAAAAGATTTGCCTTGTTTCTGACATCATGTAGAATGGCATTCCAGTCAACTATTTCCAAACTTTCAGATATGAAATACTCTTTCTGTGTTTTTGACTGACCTCTTCTGAATCTTTCATCTCCCTTAAGTGAGACAGAGTCTTCGAAATCATACCGATCTCCAACAATGTTTACACATTTGCAGTTACTTGGCTTTAACCTCATTAGCTGACTAATAACTGCTTGCAAAAAATCTCCAAATGTTTTTCCACACAGTTTGTAATATCTGTTTATAAAGGCCATGTATCCACAAGGTATACTGTTAAAAGGTCACTATCTGGTAATGAGTCATATTCTACTTGTCCCTCGCCAACCTCTTTTATAAGATAAGCTAGAAAATCTGCCTTTGTTCCCTTTCTCATCATAAAACCACTTTCGCTTCTTTGATCGGTATCAAAGAGTGAAGTTGGGTAATTTGTCCATTCGTGAGAAAATGCAATTTCTCTTGTATCATCGTCTGCTCCTTGAAAAAACACAGAGCTCTCATCACAGTACTTTCATCTTGATAAATTTTTACTAAACTTTCTGCTGTCTTAGGTTTTTTCTTTGATGAAAATGTAGTCATTTGGGTGGTTTAACAGGTGACTGGCCTTCTTCCATAATTTTCATGATTTCCAGACCTTTACTTCTTGCTGATATCAGATCCGTGTTCTCCGCTTTCTCGCCAGACGATATACATATTAAATCCTCAGTATTTGACAGGTAAATGGATTGATCATTTGTACATTTACAACATTTATAATTTTCTCCACACACAATTTATCTTTATGATCTTGACTTTTAGACTGCCCATGATGTTTATGCCCTTGTCTTTCTATAACAACCATGGCTTTAACACTCTCAGATACTTTGGTCAGAAATGTAACTGTTTTAATGTACTTGTCCCGTGATGCTGACTGTTGAGAGATACCTTTAAAAAGTGTGGTTTTCCCTTCTTTGTTGTATGCCTGCTCAAGAACTAAATCAGTCCAAATTCAATTTAACTTTCCATCAGTTCTATGCACATTGAAATTTCCAATAACAAAATGTTCATAAACATCTGGATGCTTTTGGGTAACTCTTTCATATCTCTCAGATACAGAGGAAGACAAACCATGTATTTAGTATGCTGAGAAGATATTGTGTATGGAATCATATTCTCTACTTCTTTCAGGTGTTGCAACTACAAGCCAGATCTTTCAGCATGAATGTATCATTTCAGAATCATAACCATATCAAGATACATAAGCCAAAATATTCCTGTCGCACCAAGACTTTCAAAAAATGCCTCCCAAAGTCCTGATACTTTATTTCTGTCTTTACTTTATTAACATCATCACTGTTCAAAGCATCTGCAAGAACTTGTAGAGATGAACTTAGTCCATTGCCATCTAACTGATCACTGTCTACCCAGTCTTCAAGCATTGCTTCGCTCATGATGGAATGACAACGAAGCATGAGATAGTAATCTTTTCCAGATATTATTTTATTCACAGTTCCACGCTTACAAACTCCACTTTCTACAATAATATCCTCAAAACCGCTGTCTTTCATGTAGAACCCAATGCTTCCCATAAAGTTTTCTGCAATATGAAATCCACCCAGTCTGATTACTATGTCTGAATATCTTTCTGGAAACTTGTTTGTTATGCCTTTCAGTATATATATTGCTTGATCTGCAGTAATGATTGTGGTGTGTTGTCCAATTTTATTCGAAAGTGACACAAAATAGTTCAGTGAAGCCATTACAACATCTGGATCGGTAGGGATTGGGATAAAGAGGTCCATATCCAATAATAGTTGCCTTAGCTTCCGTTTGTAATGAAGCTTCGCAGAATGCTTCCCAGTTTTTGACTAACAGGAGGTGGATTCATCCTCATTTTTTTATCAGAGTCAGGCATTCGCAAAAGGGACCAAATGAAAAATTGTTGTCTATTAAACTTCTACTACCTGTTTCTGTATCAAATGATATATTGGTAAGTGTTCTAGCTTGTCGCCTGTCCTTTAAGCTAACACGCTTTCGGTTACTTTTAATGTTTCTGAAATGGGTACAGATCTGTTTCTAGTTTTTTGTTTCGGAATTTGACAATGTGTTATTAAAGTTTTACTATCTGGATTGTTACAATCATACTGGTATATATTGTGACTTGTAGCATGTAGTGTTGTTCCATCTTTAGTATTTTCAGAAAAATCTAAATTGTCCAAAGCACACTGTGTAAACAAGCCGGGTTTAAGGACGGTTGGGATAAAAAGTCCAGTTTCAGATATTTGTTGATCCACTTCTAAAGCTTTAGTTGAAATATATCTTTGAGCATTATCGTAGCTGATACAATGTCCAAACTTATTAAACACTCTTACCAACTCCTTGCTTCCAGTTTGCTTTAAAATGTGTATAGCAAGTCCAACACTTTTAGGCATAGGTAGGTTTGTGACACTTGCCATTATATCAGATGCTACATTTAGAACAGTTTGATTCTGTTTTTCAGTCAAAACAACCTTTCCTGTGCTGTCTAATTCACATTCTGTATTTGTCATTATCCATGCAATGTGATTGTATAAATCAGTTGGGATACTTTCTAATGTTTTTTCATAGGAAATTTCTATCACATTTGTATCAGTTTTTGAAATTTGATATTCGTCTGTTATCTCGGATTCACCAGTGTCTTCAGTTTTGCTACTGTTGTTTGTCCAACCGATAGAAGGCAGTTTGCTTCATTTCACATCGTAAGTGTTTTGCAGTGGCATACAAATCACAATTAGCTGACAATGAAGAACTCTTGTGCTTTTCTTCAGCATCGCTTTCACTTGAATCATCTGTTGACTCTTCCTTTAGCTTGGTTTCGTCCAGTTCTTCTGTTAACTTTGCTGACAGAGTGCATAATTCGCTTACTGTTATTTCTGAGCCACACACTATACTTGGTTTACCTCTGGGGTATTATCTGAACTTTGTCTTGAAAATGTTTAACTAAACGCTTACGAAAACTCTGAGTTTTATATGTTGCTGCATTTGCCACTGATTAGGATTTTAATAGTTCTCTGTATCTATTGAGCAATACTGTAATGTAATAAGCAGAAAGTTCTTTCAGAAGGGAATCGGATATTTCATTTATTAATTCATGAAATGCTTCTTCATATAGCATCGACCTTGATTTCTTGGAGACTTTTCCTTCTATTCATAAAGTGATCCATGCATGATTTGTGATACCTAAAATCTGCTGCGATCATATCAATTGGACAATTGCTGTGACCCTGTATTCTGAATAAAAGTTTTTCGTCTCCCAGCTCTTTGGCTTTTTGGTATATGGTACCTTGCCTTTGAAGTGTTGCAACAAGTATAAGCTGTCGAATTCCTTTGCTGTCTCGTTCTTTCTCACACAAAAAACAGCATGCTTTGTAATCTACTTATGTTCGCTTGATCTTGGCTTCATCTTGTATCGGGTCTTTTACAGAATGTGATCGTTTCCCTACACATTTCTTACTTATTTCTTTTTATGTGTGTACTTGCTTTTACATGATCTGTGGCATAATGTGTGCTTTTTTCCAGAAAAGTGTTTGAATTTTCCATACTTGACCATAAACAATCAAATGCATCGTCTTTCCTTGCCTCCATAGCATCTTTAAAAATAGATAACCCTCTAAGCGTAATTTCACTTAATGTCTCTCTAGCATCTGCAGTTTGACATATGACACATTTTGAATAATCAGTTTTCAATAAAGTGCTTCTCTCGCAAGAAAAGCAGTATCCATCATGGCAAATTAAACAAAATATTCTTCAAAATAATAAAACATTCCTCAAAACTTAAGGTATACCTTTTCATGCAAAGCAGTTTTTTTGGCTAAATTATATCATTATATATATAATATACTACAATATACAATATCCTTTGGGCATACTTTTAACATCTTTTGGTCCAAGCACTTCTGATGAAGAATTGTATTCCTAAACAGCCGTCTAGTGCTGTAAAAATAAAACTGGTATAATATGTAAATTACGCAAATAAAGAAACAAATCAGCAAGCAATTGTGCCTATTGGTATATCGAATGCAAAATTATAATATATACCACAGCACGAAAACATGTCTTTATGCATGCATAAAGATTGTGTAAAGATGGCATAATGGTGGCATAAAGATGTCCTTTATGCAGTCTTTATGCCTTCTTTATGCAATCTTTATGCCATCTTTATGCATATGCGTAAAGATGCATAATGTCCAAAGTCCTTTATGCCATCTTTACGCCATCTTTATGTATCTTTATGTTAAATTCACTTTTTATATACGATTTAATATAATTCAGTTTCAAATTTCAATTTGTTTATTTAATTTTAAATTATATAAATATGAAGCTAAAAATAATTTTTAATTTAGTTCAAAACTATTATTGCACTGTTTCACTTAAATAATTTTGTTTTTATCTTTAAATTTTTTATTTAGTCATTGTTTTTTTTTTAATTTTTATTTTATTTTTTTATTTATTTCATTTTTGATTATTAATATTTTTATTTATTATTATTATTTTATTTGCTTTTCCTTTAATTCATTTTTAACTTACTAACTTATCTGTCCTCTGCAGGACTGGAACTCACGACCCTTGGGTTCCCAGAATATACAATCTTATCTGACTCTGCATCCTTATCCATTAGGCCACGGAGGAGATGATCTAATCCTTCATAATTTATATACAAGTAAATTTAGGCCATGTGATCACGTGACCAGCTCTAAAACTTTCAGATATTAAATAATTATTTAAAAAATATATACCTATATGTCATTTTACTCCTTATGTAAAATATTTTAATTTAAATAAATAATAATAATAATAATAATAATAATAATAATAAATTATTATTAGTTTGTCTTTCATTCTAAAGTGGAATAATTTATAGGTTAACTGACCCAAGATGTCAAAGGAATTTATAACCTCACCTGTAATACACTTATTTATCTGACCAGCAAACATTAATATCAATCAGTTATTCATATCCCTTGGTAGAAACCACCCAAGTTTTGACATTTTTTGTGAGTTTGCTGGAAAAAACGATTTTATTTCTTGCATTTTTCCATGTGCACTAAATTTGTGTGAATTCAGTTATTGTAGTTTATTCCAATAATTTCCAAAATATTGTCCATCTTATAACAGTAAAAAAAAGCTGAACAGC